>JARYHS010013630.1:140142339-140199252 GCA_031002005.1 Vandiemenella viatica | reverse complement strand
CATACACACACACTCACATGTCAATGCATTCACACAGTTCCATTCATCACCACACACATGTACATAACTGGAGGAAAGAGACTGAACATGCTAGATCAAAACTGAAGAGTTACAGGATGTGTGAAGTTTTAAATCACAGGCACGTCTCTTCCACAACGCAACCCTTTCTGTCATTTAGTAACATGTGACCCACCATGAGTTACAATAGACGTCTATCAAACAGATACCATAACCTCCAAATTCATACTAGGTTTCTCCAACAAATCCATACGTCTCCACGCAAGCACAAACATATGGGAGGAACAGCAATTCATACGTCCAGATAGACGAGATTAAGGAAGGTATCACCATACTTACGCATACAGACACAGAGTAAGACGCACACAGACGCATTTTTCCATGCCTACAGCGAGCTCAACACAACAACCAGCCCAATCATGACAAAGAAAAAGTGGTACAGAACCCCCATGGCTCAAGACTGACAATATGTACAAAACTGTTCACACGATCAGCACCACCTCTATCCCACGTCACAAGCCTTTTCTGCTATTCAGTAATATTTTCCCCACGTACCACGAGTATCAGTAGACATATGGTCATCAGACAAATATCATAACTCCCAAACTCATACTAGGTCTCAAACACTAATCCATACGTCACCACACACAAACATAACTGACCAAAAAACCATCAGACAGACGTTAGAGTGTGTGCAAAGGATGACATGTTTTTGCCATACACCTCAGTACTTATCCCATACGGATTATTCATTACACCCAATTAATTACACGTTCAATCAACACATAGGTAGCCAGTCATTGTGAAATCTCAAAGTCGAGTATAATCCTATCGTGATAGACACACAACCACATAGAAAGACACGCATACTGTGAGTTATATTTTTACATTATAAATTGATTGTAAATAAATTTATATTTTATTTATAGTATAGGTCTTCCAGCATAGTAGTTTGTGTAGAACGGGGTAATTATAAGTTAGTTTAGTATTTTCATGTTGCGAGAGTTGGCAGTACGGTATGGTTGTGCTGTCGCGGATGGAACAAGCCAAAATGGCGAGAGAGACTGTTTTTGGCTAGCATAGGGTGAACATGTGGAGAAACTGATTTCGGCTAGCGTGATGTGAATATGTACATAATATTGTTTCAGTGAAAGCATTGTATCTTGTGTGAATTTTTGAGTGTAATAAATTGTGAATTATAGTAAAAGTGTGGCGAAAGTCATTTACATAGCATTAGAATATCCGTTGCGCAAATTGAGATATGATTGAGGGTTTAGTAATAAAAGTTACTTTATATTAATACAAACGGCGAGGTGATAGCAACTACCGTAAAAAGGCATATTAGGGCCAAGTGCCAGTAAAGCGGGCTATCAATCTTTCTTGTCGCAGTCTAAATAATGGATAAGGAGGACCTCGCATAGTGGCGACGAATCTGCCAGGATAAGTATATTGCAAGCACAATATATTGCATTTATTCAAGAACGACCTTGGATATTCTTCGACGGGAGCCAGCAGTTTTTGGAGCGGAGGTTAGCAGACGAGAAGATCATCGCAGCATTGGCAAGTACAGAAATTCAATATATTTTTTCAGAAAGAGTGGCAGCAAGCAGAATTTGATACAATAACTTCCGTAAAATAAAACACCAGTAATGAAATTATAAAAGTGATTTAAGATCCTTTAAAGAACGAACAGTTAAATGCAACAGTTTGAAAACGAATGAAAATCAGATGTAAACTTTTGTTAATTTCGGAAGAATTAAATCTGTAAATTTTCATAAGAATGGTTGTTTAAATTAAAAAAAAAGAAATTGTCCAAATTAGATTTAAATGCTGAGAAGACCTTAGTTAAGCAAATAAAGAATTTTTTTAAGCAATAGTGAGAAGGGTTTTATTTAATTTGGTAACTGAAAGATAAATGCCATTGTGATTTGTAATGTTATGTTGATGCATATTTTTTTTGTGTATTGTAAAATTTATGTTTACAGTGCTGTGGCCATTTCTGTGTAAAGTAAGTAATTCATAAGAGGTTGTCTGTGTTCAAAATGGGTTTCTGTACCCATTGAAGAGTATTTCTTCGTCGGTAAGCGGCGTTGTAAAAAATTTTGGAAGTGATTTTATGTTTGTGTTTTGCGTGTGAATTAACGGGATATTTCAGTAGTAATATTATTTTATTTGGCTGTGAATAAGTAAAATGGAAGTAATTAAGGGCAAATCCTCGGGTTGCAGTGAAAGATTAAATTCTAAAGATGGGGATAATGGTAGTATTGTTTGTAACAATGAAGATTCAGGGTTTGTCGAGCATTCAGCTGAAAGGGAGGGAAGTGGAGTTAACTTGACCAGCGAGTTTAATTCAACTGAAGCTAGCTGCGTTAGTCTCTGTGATGGCATGGGGGGAGCGGAGTTATGTATTCAACCAAAGATAGTATTGATGTAGATGTTAAAGATAGTGATGTTTGTGAAGTCGAGTCAAAGAGTTTCATGATTAGTGCGATGTCAACACCAATACCGGTTAATCAAATTAATATTCAAGAAAAAGAGACAGGTTATAAACAAATTGATGCTCAGAAACAGAAATGCGGCGAGATGTCGATGCTAATTGTTTTATTGGAAAAAATGAGAGAAGAGTTAAAACAAACAGCTGAGAATATGAGAGAAGAATCAAAACAAATCGCAGAAAAAATGGAAAGAAAAATTACCGAGACTTGTAATAAATTGACCGAAAAAATTAAAGAAGAAGTGCAGATTTTAAGGCAGGATATGTTGTTGAAAATGGATAGATGCCGGAAGAAAAATGTGACAGGAAGATAGAGAGTGTAAGACAAGTATTAAAAGAAAATATCAACACAAAAATAGAGAAAGAAATGTCAATGGTGTATGATTATGTTGGGAAGCATGAAGAGGCTACCAAGCAGAATGTAGTGTGTCTGGTGCAACAAAAGGTGGAAGAAGCAGTGAAGAAAAATAGGAAGGAAATACAAGAAGAGCATATAGCCATGCGGGAAGAAAATAAGATAATTTATGAAAACCAAAAGGACTGTGCAAAAGGGATTGAAGAATTAAAAGAAAAAGCTGAAACCAACTCCAAACAAATTTACTGGCTGGGAGAGAGATTTATGATTATGGATAAGGAAGTGAAAGGAGCATTTAACCAAGTGGATGACCAGATGAAATCAGTCAAAGAAGAGGTGAAGGAAGATGTGAAACATCTAATTAAGAATTTTGGGGAAGAAGAACGGCGAAATTTGACTGCTATGGGGATTGGTGGTATCATCACAAACCAGATTAAATTACCGGAAGTAAAATTTGAACCGGAAAAAGCAGTGCATCCGGTAGAATTTGCTCGAGCTTATAAGAATGATTTACCTTGTGAGTGGTCAGACTTGGATAAGATAAGATATGTAAAGAATATGCTACGAGGGGATGCTTTTGTATGGAGCTGTGGCAGTGTTGAAGAATATAATAATTTCGAGGAATTTTTGAAATTATTTTTGAACAAATATTGGTCACAGAGAAAACAAAGGAATGTGAGGAGAGATTTTTGGAATTGTCGCTATTATAGTAGACGTGAGGGTATCATGAAGAATTTTTGTGAAGCAGTAATGAAAGAATTGTGCTACCTGGATCAAGAAGTCTGTGGTGATGAAAAAATAGAAGTTCTGTTGCAAAAATTGCCTAGGGCTGTCCAAGAAAAGCTAGTAGTAGTTCAATGGAATAGTATAGAACATTTTTGGAAATAGTTGAAAGGTTGGACCGCTGGAGTAGTGCGAATGAGCAAAGCCTGAGAGGGGATAAGAGGAATGACTATCGAAGTTATAACGGGTCGAACCAGATGAATCCACGGGACGATTATACCAGAGACAAAGGTCAAGGAAATGGATATCACCGAGAGGAACAGTATAACAGGAATTCTGGAGATTGAAGAAGGGAAAATGAAGACGGGCGACATGACTATCAGGGGTCATATCATAACAGTAGCCGACCAGGAGGAAGAGATGAAGGAAGGCAGCTTGTTTCCCATAGAATAGAAGGAAACTCTGCGCCGCAACTGGGGCGGTCCGCTCAGTAGCGGAGGAAGTCGAAATAGGACCAAGGAATCAAAACAACAGAAATAACGGAATGACAGCAACACCTACCAGAGAACTGAGGACCTACAGAGAAATGTCAACGAATGTGATATGCAGATTATAAACTACAACAGCAGGGGGCAAAATCAAGAGAAATCGAAAGAACTGGATGTCGGGGTGTGTGACGAGAAGGAACCACTGAGGTGGTGGGAATGTTTCAAGTTTTTAGACGAAGGGGAGACACAGGACATTGCAAGAATATGCGAATATGATTGGCGAAACGAAGGGGTGCGAGAATTGGCTGAAATCGATCTGGGAATCCATGATAACAAAGAGAAATGTAGTAGCAGTGTAAGAGAATTCACTTTAGCAGAAGAGATGTTGACAGATGAGCTTGTATCGAAATAATTTGAGGAAGATATGTATGAAACTACAACAGAAGATAGCATTGGAACAAGTGACGAAGATGAGGAAGAGTATAGCGATGAAAATGGTAGCGAGGACGAAGATGATAATCTGAAAGAAGAAGAATCAGGTGGAATATTAGACAGTGAAGAATATGAAGGAGTGAGATTTTTCCTTGTGAGGAAATATGCCAATAGCAATGAAGATGGAAGTGAAATGCCAGAGGAGGCAAATGTTGAAGTTTCGGAAGAAGGTAGACAGGACATAAGCTCAGTTGCGGGAAATAATGAATGCAAAACAGATGATGGAAGTCAATTCAGTAGAGAGAATGTAGACTTACAGCAGCTACACCTGAAAGATGGGAGTACGTTAGAAATGTTAAAGTGGTCTCCAGAAGAATTTGAAAAGGATTATTTTAAAAATGTGGGCTATTCAAAAAAGATATTATCAGATAACGGTAGCCAATTTACGTCAAGACGTTGGGCTCAGTGTATGGAGGAGAACAAAGTGAAGCATGTAAGAATATCAGCGTACCATCCTGCTAGTAACCCAGCCGAACGAGTCATGAGAGAAATTGGTCGGTTGATCCGAACCTATTGTAGTAACAAACATACTACATGGGTAGACTATGTAACAGATTTCGAAGATGTCATAAACAGTGTACCAAGTGAGAGTACTGGTTACACCCCATATTTCTTGATGTATCATAAAGAAGAACCGAATATGATTAAAGAAGTAATTAATTTTCCAGCAAGTTAATGTGTATCTAAGGAAGACGTTTGTAAGCAAGTAAGGGAGAGAATGAAGAGGAAAGCAGAGGAAAGGAAGAGAAAGCACGACCAGAGACGTATACCTCTTGAATTTAATTTGAACGATTTGGTATTGGTGAAGACGCAAGAGAGGTCTTGTGAGATAAATGCGGAAATTAAAAAATTCTTTAATGTGTTCCATGGGCCATTTCGAGTGGAGGGAAAGCCATATAAGAATGCCTATTTTCTCGTGTACCCGAAGTCAGGAAGGAAGTTTGGGTTGCGAAATGTGACTGATTTAAAGTTGTACAAGGTGAGATAGGAGAAATAATTACAATGTAATATATTATAAATGTTAATAAACTTCTGTTACTGGACTATAGCAAAAGACATTGAGTGAGAAATTGTAAAGAACCATGATGTAATGGAAAATGTGTAATTTTTGTTACAAAGGCGTAATGCCTGGTGAAAGGGTTGAACTTTGCCCCAAATAATCAACTTTTGTGGTTACAAAAAAGGTGCTAATTAGTGGCAAAGTGGGGGCATGTGTGAGGTCCCCACTCACCAGTCATTACTGAGTTATATTATTACATTATAAAT
This sequence comes from Vandiemenella viatica, assembly GCA_031002005.1. Classification (NCBI taxonomy): domain Eukaryota; kingdom Metazoa; phylum Arthropoda; class Insecta; order Orthoptera; family Morabidae; genus Vandiemenella; species Vandiemenella viatica. The sequence continues at coordinate 140,193,416 of JARYHS010013630.1, read as the reverse complement.
TGATTGTAAATAAATTTATATTTTATTTATGGTATAGGTCTTCCAGCATAGTAGTTTGTGTAGAACGGGGTAATTATAAGTTAGTTTAGTAATTTCATGTTGCGAGAGTTGGCAGTACGGTATGGTTGTGTTGTCGCGGAAGGAACAAGCCAATATGGCGAGAGAGACTGTTTTTGGCTAGCATAGGGTGAACATATGGAGAAACTGATTTCGGCTAGCGTGATGCGAATATGTACAGAATATTGTTTCAGTGAAAGAATTGTATCTTGTGTGAATTTTTGAGTGTAATAAATTGTGAATTATAGTGAAAGTGTGGCGAAAGTCATTTACATAGCATTAGAATATCCGTTGCGCAAATTGAGAGATGATTGAGGGTTTAGTAATAAAAGTTACTTTATATTAATACAAACGGCGAGGTGATAGCAACTACCGTAAAAAGGCATATTAGGGCCAAGTGCCAGTAAAGCGGGCTATCAATCTTTCTTTTCGCAGTCTAAATAATGGATAAGGAGGACCTCGCAATACACACACTCACATCTCCATTCATACACACAGTTACCATACATGATTACAAACATACACATAACTGGAGGAAAAGGACTGAACACCTTAGGTCGAGACTGAATAGTTACAGGATGTGCGAAATGTTACATTTCTTTGCCACAAACTTCGGTGCTCATCACACCCAACTGATTACATCTACATAGGTGGCCAGTGATGGAGAAATCTCAAGTAGACTCCTACTATCATAATTACACACATAACCACACAGGAACATGCACACACACATATGTCCATGCATATACCACAATTTCATTTGTTACCACATACATACAAGTAACTACAGGAAAGGGACCCGAAACACGACGTCCACACTGAGGTGTTACATGATAGGCAGACGATAGCATGTCTTTCCAATACACCTCAGTGCTCACCACACATACTTGATTTTTAATGTGCCATCAGTATAGCTGGCGGCTGGAAATAAACACTTGACAATGCTTGGTCAAAAGTCATTAGTTAATTGCAGCTCATCAAAGACAAATTGTGGGTCAACCTGCCCAGGTGGGCGCGGCGAGATGGGGCCCCTCTTCCCCACTGCGGACAGAAATACCGCAATACGCCGATCTAAAAGCGCGAACCGCGATGGTTTACCGGAGTTTCCCGACCGGGACCTATTACCGGTAACCGCATTTTTAGTAACGCACTGAAGACCTGAATTTAATTGTGCTCGAAAGCGGTAATACGAGGTGCATTCAAGTTCTAAGGCCTCCGATTTTTTTCTCCGGACTGGAAAGAGATAGAAACATGCGCATTGTTTTAAAATGAGGCCGCGTTCATTGTCAATACGTCCCAGAGATGGCAGCACCGTACGGCAGATGGAATTTTACCGCCAGCGGCGAGAATGAGAACTGTTTTAGATACTTAAAATGGCGACGTTTTCCTTACTTGAACAGCGTGCAATAATTCGTTTTCTGAATTTGCGTGGTGTGAAACCAATTGAAATTCATCGACAGTTGAAGGAGAGATGTGGTGATGGAATTATGGATGTGTCGAAAGTGCGTTCCTTGGTGCGACAGTTTAATGAAGGCAGAACATCGTGTGACAACAAACCGAAACAACCTCGGGCTCGCACAAGCCGGTCTGACGACATGATCCAGAAAGTGGATAGAATTGTTTTGGGGGATTGCCGAATGACTGTTGCACAGATCGCCTCCATTGTTAGAATTTCCGTGGGTTCTGTGCACACAATCCTGCATGACGACCTAAAAATTCGAAAAGTGTCATCAATATGGGTGCCACGAATGCTGACGGACGACCACAAGGCTGCCCGTGTGGCATGTTGCCAAGCAATGTTGACGAGCAATGACAGCATGAATGGGACTTTCTTTTCGTCGGTTGTGACAATGGATGAGACGTGGATACCATTTTTAAATCCAGAAACAAAGCGTCAGTCAGCTCAATGGAAGCACACAGATTCACCGCCACCAAAAAAATTTCGGGTAACCGCCAGTGCTGAAAAAATGATGGTGTCCATGTTCTGGGACAGCGAGGGCGTAATCCTTACCCATTGCGTTCCAAAGGGCACTACGGTAACAGGTGCATCCTACGAAAATGTTTTGAAGAACAAATTCCTTCCTGCACTGCGACAAAAACGTCCGGGAAAGGCTGTGCGTGTGCTGTTTCACCGCCCATCGAGCTAACGTTACGCAACAGTTTCTTCGTGATAACAACTTTCAAGTGATTCCTCATGCTCCCTACTCACCTGACCTGGCTCCTAGTGACTTTTGGCTTTTTCCAACAATGAAAGACACTCTCCGTGGCCGCACATTCACCAGCCGTGCTGCTATTGCCTCAGCGATTTTCCAGTGGTCAAAACAGACTCCTAAAGAAGCCTTCGCCGCTGCCATGGAATCATGGCGTCAGCGTTGTGAAAAATGTGTACGTCTGCAGGGCGATTACGTCGAGAAGTAACGCCAGTTTCATTGATTTCGGGTGAATAGTTAATTAGAAAATAATCGGAGGCCTTAGAACTTGAATGCACCTCGTATGTGCCGGTATACCGACCTACAAAAACATGATGTACGCGTGCTACAAATAACGCTTTCAAGTTCCGGTTGTTTGTTACAAACGGTTCTACAGTTAATTACGAAAACTTTTAACTGTCGAGATTGTTTTACATTCCTCCTACATTCCGGCGTTGCATCTGTTTGGGTTGCCCGTAACTGTATTTCGTGTTTCGGGTCTTCCTCCCTCAGCCTAAAAACCACCCAGTGTATTCCACACGGCCCCTGCCACCCGTGTAGCCGATTAACGTGTGTATTACACACCTGACCTATTAAGGGGAACCCTACATGACCCTATGGTGAAGATCGAGAAATCTGGAGCCAATATCATCACAGAAAAGGCGTAGTCTGTGGTTCAGCCCCTCAATACGGCTCTGAACCAGGGGTCCACAATCAACTTTATCTACAATGCTACAGATGGTTAGATCTGCCGATATCTTGCGGCCACTGGCCACAGAGTGCACCCTTTCAGCCAGCCGCCGGAAGGAAGGGAAGTTAACCTCCGACCCATGGCGACAAGCATCATTGGTGCCGACATGAGGCACAATCTGCAGTTGGCTACACCCCGTCCTTGCTATGGCAGTCAGGATGGCCTGTTCCACATCTCGGATCAGGCCACCCGGAATACACACTGAATGGACATTGGATTTCTTCCCCGAGTAATCAGCCATTTCCCTAATGGACCCTAAAATTAGAGCCCCCAACTACCAAAATCCCCGTCCGTGTTTTTGCCCAGATCTAGCGGGGGGCCGTCAACTCTCAGGATGACAATTGTGAGACTGATTCAGCCTCTGACAACACATCATACCGGTTGGACAGTTGAACAAGTTCAGCGTCTTGGCCTTTAAGTCTGCTCGACTGCCCCCGTGTGCGACTTCGACGTTTAGAGGCCATACGGCAGTCACCGACAGGCGACCGCGGCACAGCCTCAAACTCTTCAGCCTGGCTTGCAGGTACGACTGTCGATATGGGAGAATCAGTTTTCCCAATATTACATCTGCTGCATCCTTTTACGGCAGCTTCCAGCTGCGTATCTTTAGCTAACACAGCTGCTAGCTGTGCGTGGAGATCAGCCACCTCAGCTCGGTTCTATACACAAAAATCACAGTCCCTAGCCATTCTGCTTTTGAAAATCGCGAAAAAGAAAAAAGGAACAGACATACGAAATATCCTGTACTTCGTACAATATATAAACACTTAGAGATTGGACTAACCAAATCTACACACCACTAAAGATCAAATACAAAACGAAAATATGCTACTGTCCTCAGAAGCTGCTCAACTGTACCTAATCTCTACTTTTTACAAAAAGTAAGCACTCAAAGATTACACCAACTAAATCTGCACAACTCTAAAGATCAAATACAAAACGAAAATACGTTACTGTCCTTAACGACTGCTGAACTGTAACTAACAACACACTTACAATAGGCAGCACCTTATCTATAGATCATTAGTCAAAAAATTTAACGTGCGAACATCACTTGCTAACCTTGTTCACTTCAGTCTCGAAAATGATACAGAAAGTATGTTTCTAACAGTGGATTCTTCAGTAAGTTATCCTCGTACATTTTTACTGTCATTACACTATCCAATATTTCACACTAAAAGCTTTATTAATTTAGTAAATTTAGTAACAAAGATATTGCTTTATATACTGTATATAAGGGCCCGCACCACGGGTATAGCGTAGGGACGTACAGATCCTAAATGCGACCCTGCCACTGTGACTGTTGCAGATGGCTGCCACAGTTACTGGAGCAATGGCGAGGTGGCTATGACAGCATACTAAGCATTTCTAGTCTTGGTTGCTGAGGAGACGGCGTCGTATTCGGCAAAATACTCAGTGGTATAGAGGAGAGCAGGGAGTTCAGGAACTTCCCTGTTGCAACCGATCTTGGCCTGCGTTCTTGGGCACAGACAGGTTTGCTCGGCTTGGCCAAGGTCCTCAGGTGCGTCTGGCTTTCTGCCGCTGTTAGCGGCTGCTCTGCTTGGCTAGAAGTGCTGACCAAAGATTACATTATGAATTTCTGCATAGCATCAATAAAAAACAACGTGATGCTTTCGAAGCAAACAGGAATTCATCAAATTTTGAGAGTGAGTTTAGAGTCAAATACAAGCCAAGTTTGCATTTCAGCCAGTTCGGATCTACGACCTACGAAACAATTATATGATAGCGCGATCGTCCTTGTCCGCGCTTAGGCTGGTCGTCCACTGCAACTCGAGCGACCATAGCCGAATTAAAATAGGATGACAGGGAGCGACTGAGGCCGTCCACTATAGCAGACTGCGAGTCGGGCGACTAGTTCTCGACCACGTCTTTTGCCGCTAACATTTGCGCCAGTGATTTGGTGCGAATATTGTAACAGTTTCAAAATTTTGTGAAATGGATGCATATTACATGTACTTTTTAGAAAGTCCTTGCCTGACGACACATCGCAGAAATCGTTCTGTTGGGTTAATTCAATGTTAGCAAAACGGAGTTCATTTGGGGAATTCCACCACCCACAAGGTGATTTGGAGAAGGAACCACAGATATTTCATTATAACAGGTTGAGCCTGGAGACATTTCAGTGTATTTAAAATGCTATAAAGCCTTCAGTTACCTAAGAATCTAATTTCAAAGAGACAAAGACGCCCAAGGAACGTCTATGACTCTAAGTTGAGTGATAGCAAATACTAATTTCGTTAAATCTGTTTTCTACTGAACCGAAAGCACGATAGGTATGTGAGTTGACAAACCGAAATATTCCAGAACATTTACAAAATACGAGACAAGGTTAAATTATAAAATACAAAGTAATTTTTTTTAAAACGCATAAAAGTTTCCTATGAAGAGGAACGTTATTCTGAAACGGGAGTAGACTGCAAAAACTGAATGTTACTATCTCCTTAAACGGCAATGCTAATATTGTAATGTTACTCTCTCGATTTCCAGATTTGTTAGAATTGTTATGATCCATTTTTCTGCGCATAGTCTGGGTGGAGATAGTAGTGCGGGATCCAATTGTTGATGGTTGAAGGGATGGGTTGGAGCGTTGCGGAATTATTGCCCTGGTGCTAAGAGTTTCGAAGAATGTGTATTGATGCCATGTCCCAAATTACTTTCGGTATCTTGCCAATCATCTTGTCCAGAAGACCCTGTTTGTACAGATATCCTGTTTAGTAATATTCCTAGATTTGCATGATTAGTATATTTTCTAAAGAAAAATATTTCAAGAAATACAAATTTTGATATATTTTATTAGCAGGTGTACTTTCGGTATGTAATTTAAATGTAAATGTAGATTAATCGTAAGTACTACTATTTCAAAAAGTATCATTAAAGTGTACGTACACAGAATATATCTTTTAAAGTAACTATGATAATATATTTGTTGAGATAACCTACCATCTTTAATACTAATTTCTTTTTCAACTTTTTTCCCACTATTTCTGCTGAATATAACGTGAGTAGCGCGGCTTGTCTCTCCTATACCACAACGGTGTTTTCTCATTTACAGCACTGATAAGTTTTTCATTGCTCATATAGATAGGTAAAACGAACAAAGACGGCGGTATACACAAAAAGGAACGTGGAGCATAGAATAGGTAATGACGACTACAAGCGATTAATCCAACTCCCGTAGGATCAGTCACTCGTCGCCTGAAGTCCACTAGTGGCCGGTCGTCGACTGCAATCATATTTGAGCGACTAACAGGACTCGCGTATTCGCGCGTATTGGTGTGACTGATCCCAACACACGGAACGTTACTGAACGGCGTCCACTGCAAGCGATCTGGAGAGACCGATTGTAGCCGACGACAGGCGACGAGCGACTGATCCTACCGGAGTTGGATTAATCGCTTGTAGCAGCTGTTACGTATTCTACGCTCCACGTTCCTTTTCGTGTATACCGCCGTTTTTATTCGTTTTATCAATCAATATGGGTAGTGAGAAATTAATCAGTGCAGATGAGAAAACACCGTTATGATATATGAGAGACAAGCGGTACTACTCACCTGATATTCAGCAGAAACTGTGGAGAAAAAATTGCAGAAGAAATGGGTAGTAAAGATGGTAGGTAATTTTGACAAGTGTAATATCATAGGTACTTTAAAATTTATACTCTGTATACTTACACTTTAATAATACTTTTTGAAATTGCGATATTTATGATTACTCTACAGTTACATTTAAATTACATGTATAAAGTATACTCAATAGCTGCATTATTACATCAAGTATACCTGTTAAAAAGTATCTATAAAATTGTTTTTCTTGAAAGAATATTTGTATCCTTTAGAAAGTATTTCAGACAAGATTACAGAGTTCACTATTGATGTAATCATTCCGTTAGCATCTATCGCAATCCAATCTTTATCGATTTCAAGAAGTTCAGTCGCATATTGTCTGATGCTGTGTCATTATGTAACTGTACTCGCATATTTGTGGTTTAACTAACTTTTCTTGCATGCTACCGTAGCGTAGAAGACTGCAAACATATTAGGCACACAGATAAGTAGGTAGTTAAAGGTTCTTTATGATTACAAGATGGGACAAAATTGTTTGTTGAAAGCCTGAACTTTAAATAACTTGGCATAACATATGATAATAAGCTCAACTGAGTAGGTAGTAGGAAAGGGCTATAATATCTTTCATTTACTGAAGAGGGTGATGAGAGAGTGCACCAAAGAAGATAGGGAATTGGATTACAAAACATTACCGGACCATTGCTAGAATATGGTGGTGTAGTTTGGGACCCAAATTTTTGGTATCAAATACAGGAATTGGAACGAGTGCAAAGAATAACAGCTAAATTTGTTTATGTAACTTATCACAAGACCCAGCCAGTAATTGATGTGATAAAGGGGCTGGATTTTGAGCCATTGGATGAAAGGAGGAGGGTGAAGAGAGTGCTGGGATTGTACAAGGAATAAGTTAGTGATGGGGCTTGGAAGGATATTAGTCGAAGAATTAGGAATAGTGCATGAAAGGGAAAATACGACCATGACCACAAGCTGCCACTAGATTTCACGCATAAGAGAGTACTAAAATTCTCTTTTGTGGATATGAGCGACAGGAGCTGCAATAAATTACCAAGTAATGAATAATTTATCAAAAACGCTGAAGGAATTTAAAATTAAAATTCGTAAATCGCAAACGTAGATAGGGAAGGAATTTCAACACACAAAGGATATAAAATGATAAAAAAATACTGAGAAAGTGGTAGTTAGATGACTAGGGAAATAGCCACTGGAGCATACGCTCCATCGCATTTAATCTTTAATTCAATTCAATATATTAATCATTCAAATACTGTACGAGGTATACTACTGAACTGAGGGAACTGAAAAGAACGTGAAATCTCCAAAGGGGCTTCTGGACAAGATAACTGGCAAGATACCGAAGGTAATTTGGGACATGGCGTCAATTCACCTTCTTTCAAACTTTGAGCACCAGTGCAATAAATCCGCAACGTTCCGACCCATCCGTTCAGCCACCAACAATTGTATTCCACACTACCCTCATTTCCCAAAGTAAGTGCAAACAAATGGATCATAGCATTTCTGCAAACAGTTTCTGGAAATCGAAAGAGCAAAATTACTATTATTAGCAGTGCCACTTAGGGGGTTAGTAATATTCATTTTTTGCAGTGTATTCCCAGTTCTGAAGAACGTTCCTCTTCATAGGGAACTGGCAGTTTGGAATAAACTGCAGCAAGTTTTCACTGATAAGGTCTCACCTTCAATATCTCCACACGCACCTATTCCATATTCATCGCCCTGGTCCATCTCTGATGCCCTGAACAATAGTTTACTTACCACCTGAACCCGACGACGCTGTTCACTCCAAACTAGTAAAAAAAAAAAAAATCGTAAACCTTTGAAACGTGCCACAATAAACACGGTGTTGGTCGAATATTTGGTAAGGAATGTAAACAGTTTCGTTTCTATTTTATTTAATAAAATTTTAAGAAATTACTATTATTATTTTATGCAAATAGACCTATAAAGATCACGCAAAACAAAATTATTGCACAAGCCGCGAGAGACGCGGTTGATAACTACTGCAACAATCACAGTCGCGCGACGCAGTCTGCTGTAGTGAACGCCCTCAGTCGCTCCCTGTCACCCACTCAAAGTCATCTCTAGTTGCTCGAGTTGTTAGTCGCTCAAAAAAGCTTGCAGTGAACGACCAACCACAATAAACAGGTTTCTCAAGATCGCTCACAGTGGACGCCGTTCAATAACATTTCTTGTCTTGAGATCAGTCGCACCAATACGCGCGATTACGCGAGACCTGTTAGTTGCTCAAATACGCTTGCAGTAGACAACCGGCCACGTCTATTAATACTTCTGAGTTCTTAAGGCTCAAGAATTTTATTCACTGTAAGTGAAAGACAGGTCAAGTTGGTATTTGGTCAGATCAGCTCAGCCTGTCATAATCTTTGACCCTAAAAACTGCCACTGTTCTATTCCCGTGAAGATACGCAAAAAAACGGTCACTTGTTTACACTAGTCTACAAGCTCTCTCACTCCCCTCGGTAGCTATTAACTGGAGGACGGTGACGTCATGCGCCAGCCTTCGCTTGCAAATCAGCAGCCGTGAGATATCATTAGAAAAAATTCGAGGTTATGTCCACAATTTAATAGCTAAGCACCTGATACCTAATTAATTGCCACAATACATTCATTAAATTTGCTTTTCATAGTTTAAAAAAAATATCGATAAACCCTACGGGTGGTACTGCTTTTCAGTAACATGTCACTAATTAAAGCAACATAAAAAACTTTAAAAAACCAAAATTACTCATGATCTCTGCTGTAACAACGAACACAAATTGTCATTCCGGAATAGGTTAAATTTCAATTTAATTAAAACTTTCGCTAATGTTGCTACTTCACCAAACTTTATACATTACGGTTTAGTTGCTTTTTACGTATTTTACTGACAACTTTTGTTCGTGTTCACTATACGTGAGTTATTAGGTTTTTTTTATGTGGACATCAAACGTCAAATATGTTACTTAAACGAGTGTTCTGGCAATATTTACTTAGCTATTTTATAATCTGGAATCTGGCCTCTACAAACACGATGATCAAATATTAAATTATAAATGTTTGGCCAGCCTCAATTAATAACAGCGTGATGCTTTCGAAGAAATTGTTGCTGCGATGGATGATCATACTCCCTTTACACTAAATATAAATCTTCCAAACTATACAAAGTATACTTTTTTTTGTCGTCAGTCTTTCGAATGGTTTGATGCAATCCTCCATCCCTTCCTATTTTGTACTAACATCTTCATCTCTACATACCCCTTACAACCCACGACCACAATTATCTGCTTCATATATTCTATACTCTGTCTTCCTCTGCACTTCTTACCTTCGACTGTTCCCTCCACCAACAAAGTAACCAATCCAGCATGTCTCAAAACATGACTCACCTTTATGGTCAAATAAAGATTAAGTTTTTAATTTAGCCAGTTCGAGTTTAGAAACCTCGAACATTGAACAATTATACGATTGCGCGTTTGTCTTTGTCCGTGTTTAATTGTCTATTAATACTTTAAGTTCTCCAAGCGCAATAGATTTTATTCAAATTTTTCACAGTTAATCCTTAGGGTCTAACATAGGTCAAATTTATATTTGGCCAGATAAGATCAATCTGTCATAATATTTGACCCCAAAAACTGGAACTGATCTAGACCATATAACGTGGTTAAACTTGTATGTTGGTGCGTATTGATTAATCTCGATTATATTTCATAGACTTAAAAACGTCAATATGAAATTGAGTAGATTTAATAAAAAAATATAAATTTATTTGAATCATTAATATAGTGTCGAAAGTTACATTCACATGGATGTTAACTTCCAAAATAATTTTCAATGTTGAATCAGGGTATTTGCTTGGCGTATTCAAACGAAATGTATTGTGAAAAAATCTACAAAATAACTAGATTCTTAAAGGACGCGGTGATTGAACCACAGTCAGAACAGATGTCAATGGTTTCTGAGTGAGAAAGAATGTGGAGATATTTACGTTATCATTCTGATAAACTGGTTCCCACGTGAGTCATCCATAGACGCCCCTTCCCCTCCGCGACACTCTAAAGATTAAGAGCCATGACGTCTAGCATGTGCGTTGTGTCTATTTTATAAAGCACACATTCGATTTGTCGTAATACAACAGAATTTGATACGTTTATCTGCAACAATTTATTGTTGATAGTCACAAAGATTTGAACATTGAAATCCATAAACCCGCCAAAAACGACTTAGTCTCTTTGTTTCTATCTTAGACTGTCATTCAGGGTGTTTTATTGGCATTATGACTGTCCGATTTGACTTATTTTTAATGGTTCGGTTGTTGTTATAAAAACAAACGCTTAGTTAAATTGGTTCCAGATTCCGCGACGAGAAAGCACGCTCCGTACAAAGCTTACGTTCGCCACAGTCGAATTCACAGTCCAGTGTAAGTCTTCTGGTTTCATTTCTGATATTGGTAATACAGTTCTATCTTTATTCTTCCGCCCAAAATCTAATCATACCGCTTAATAGAGAAATAATCGAAGAAATTCTTAAGCATAGTTGGTATCGTGATGCTTCAAGCGTCGCTACTTTGGAAACACAGCTGAGTATACTTTCTGATTCTGTTAAGTCAATACGACCGCTGTTAACAGTACTTGTTGTGGTCTATGATTTCTTGTATTGTTGTCAAGAAGTTAAGAGTGATGTTTTACGTGTTGGAAACAGACAAAAGTTGGATCAATATAGGCCCGTAATCGACAAAAAGACGGAAATCGCATATGGTTGTAAAGCGGCGCTCCTGAAACGTCATGCGAGTCGTGTGGGGAATAGAAGTAGTGGCGTCAGATAAGCGCATCTGTTGTCGACGCGTTAATGATTTCATTTTCCAGTTTCGAAGTCTCATAACTATGCGTTATAACGTCATTTCCACTATATTTAACAATTGTAACTAAATTGTAAGTGTTAATACTTCTTAAAAAAATAAAATAAAAAATAAATTTAAAAAAAACCTCATAAACCGCTGCATTTGCTCCCATACTTGACACTTTGAAATAGATAAGCTCCTAAATGCGACAAACTCTGTACCTACTGTCGACTCGCTTTCCACAACCCTAATACAGCATCAGGGTCAGAAAAGAAAAAGAGGCGAGGAGAGAAGATCAGTTGAAAAATTGACAGAAGTGGGCTGGCCCAAGTGGAAACAGTTCAAAACTCATATTGGGTCCCATGGTTACAACCCTAGGACCCAGCTCCGGCAAGTCGTGAATCCCTGGGGAATACTGTAGTCTCAGAGAAGCAACTTTATACAAACAAAACCCTACAGAAAATAAAATAAAAAACCGTCTCAGATTTTCCTTTGCAATATCTGCCAGCTTTAGATGCAGTACTTAGCAAGTGATGGACTTTACCATTTGCCTACAAGTAACTACAGACTCCAAAAGATGACCTCGTATGTACCGAAGATCGACACCATTCGTTAATTTTAAGTTTATAGCGCCGCGCCGTAGCGTATAAAATATTTTATGTTGTAAAATGCACGAAGGTTCGCTCAATTTATGATTAAAAATAAATTTTTAGTGAGTAACATTAATTCCACACCTGTGTCGATATAAGAAACAAGCAAGAATTTGGGTGTCTATATTCGACACAAAGAGATATATTATTCTAGTTTAAACTATGAATGCGTACGCTTATTTTTGTCATCGTGATCACATTTACGTATTCACGTTCAGTATAACGTAAACCAAACTTAAATTAACTAATAGCTAAAGTAGTTCCGGACGTTGCGATTTTACTAACAAGATTCGCGCTTGCTGCTAGGGAAAACTGTTCAACATCGACAGGTGAGACCATCAGCGAACAAGTGGACTGGTTCAGATTGACGAGTGAGGCTGACTAGTTTGACGCACGGTTCTCTGGATCAACGTATTTCCTGCCAGCCTCGGTAGCGTAGGGGCTAGAGTGCTAGCTCCGCGTGCCGAAAGTCGCCGGTTCGAATCCGGCCGCGGGCATGGATGTTTAAGTGTTGTGTGTCTGTGTGAATGTCATGTCCGTCCTGTGGTGTCCATACTTAGGAATTGAAAACGTACTGGAGAAACTAAATCACTGGAAGAGGTATCATAAACACATTGAGCTGGCTGAATGGCTTAGTTGCCGAAAGCCATTAAATTAAAAAACAAAAAAAAACGTATTTCCTTAAATTCAAACTTGATTCAGTTTCATGTCCACTATAGGTGCTCTGTCGAATGTGTACACTTCGTTATTTTGCTGAGACCAGTCACAATCAGCAACTCATGCCGAATCCATACGTACCATCTCGTACACTAAGATGTATGTGTGAACGGCAGACTTCTCCAAGAACCTGCCGTGGGTGAAAACAAGTATTCGTTTACAATCCTTAATATTCACATACAGAGTCTACCCGTTTTGATTTATTTCTGTTCATCTCCTCTCTTTGCTCTTACGTACAGTTTACATGTCTTCTGTTTTACTTACGACATGCTCTGAACTTGGAATTTTCTATTTGCTTCCTGTGGGTACTCATTTGGGACCGTCCCGTCCCTGGTGTTCCTTTGTGATGGCTGAATTTTCAATCTCTTTCTCAAATTATTTTCCTATTAACTTAAGCCAATAGATTCAGATTTATAGCTGACTACAAATTTGGTTGTTTCATCATGCAAAGATCACATTTTTTATTGGAACTGATCTCACCACGCCTCTTTTCAATTGATTACGACTAACGCCTACAAATTCGTATTAATTAAATTCGGTTATTAATCAACGTCTTAACTTTACTTGTCTGTTTTTAACATCTTGAGTCAGTCAACAAATCAGACTTTTTTTTTCTGTCATCAGTCTTTCGACTGGCTTGATGCAATCCTCCATTCCTTCCTATCTTGAGCTAACCTCTTCATCTCTACATATCCTTTACAACCCACGTCCTCAGTTATCTGCTTCATGTATTCTAATCTCTTCCTCCCTCTACCAGACAATTATACAGTTCAAAAGGTCTCTAACGATTCGTTCTCTTTTAAATGGCGCTTACTTTCAACGTTTCTCTCCCTTCTTCTTGGCTGTAATATATGTGTGTCTAGAGCCGCTATGTACACGTAGTTTTTTTTGTATTATTGACTTGAGGTGGAGCGTGGGAATGACAACCTATAGACACAATACTATCGCATTGCTGGAATGAATCCTTGGTAATAGATACAACGGGTCGTCATATAGCACCTTCTTCCCACAACCTACACCTTCGGCCTTCCCAATACGAAATTTGTTTTCTGTAACTACGTTTACTCCAACACGTTTGTCTTGCGTCATAATTTAAACCATAAAACTTATCGAAATTGTCATTTAAAAGATAGACTAGCTTCAATGAATTGAAGTTTTTAGTAAAGAATATGTAGGAGATGAGGTTTACCTCGATGGAATAAAATATCTAAGAGGCGAACTCAACCAGATTCGTAATAGTAAGCGAGTTAACATCTAATGCTGCGGTGACATTTTGTCCTCGATTGTATAGAGAATAGAAGAGGAAAGAAAGGGACCAATTTCGAAATGCGAGATGTGGATCGTCTGTCTGCTCCAATAACAACGACGTGAAACACGATCAAACAAAAAATTAGTTGAGACCTATACTTGGCAGATATAACACAGGTTATCATTACAAAATCAGTTGCTCACCGTTATCAGACCCTGTCACCATCTTACGCGGCCTTGGTCGTTCTTCGTCTGGTCAACGATCGTCTGACGTGTACAGAAGGTCGTTTCCAAGTCCAAACTCTACTTCAGCCGCTGCTCTCCGATAACAACACGGCAGACAGCGCCTTACGCCAGCCTAGCGAAATAGTCACGTTGTTTCAGAACAATAAGGTGCAATGTATAGTTTTTGTAATCTCCCTAGAAGATTTATTAGCATGTATGAATTAGGAAATACAAACAGGCTTTACTCCTAAATCTTGTTTTAAGCGAACAAACGATTACAATCAGTTAACTGGTGGAAATTAGTGCGTGTTTTCGTCTCAGTAGCGTTAATGAGGCATTGAGGTATTAAAGCTAAATATATTTAACCCATTTGTGAGATGAATCACCATGTGTATTGATGTTACTCTGTGGGTGTATTTTTGTTGTTGTTTTTTTTTTTTTTTTTTTTTTTTTGTTGTTTTTTTTTGTTTTGCAAAAGCCAGACTGGACTGTAACCGCTTAGCAGCCGACAAAATATTTACAGGTAAAACTAAGATTTCCTCTTTGATCGATTCTACCATATGGCTAGAATTATTGTGGAATAGAAACTTGAACGCTATAACCAACGAGGACTTTGCAGATTCTTTAGATTTAACTAGTATAAAGTTTTCATATGCTGCTTATAAGTTCTTACAGAGACAACCACGCTTGTAAAGTAATTCCCGTATTCAACGGTCATTCAAATTCGCATGTAAACTGTAACATAAAATTCTGACAATCCACAATCTGTTAAAATAATAATTTAATAATAATCGTTTTGTCAGGGAAGGGAGATATTACACTATCAGCTGTGTAATACAAAATCCCATGGAAATATTTCTGAATATGCGATTCAGGCAATAAGTCTGACAGTTGGAACGCAGTATCATTGAACACATTGCCGTCAACTGTGGATTGCAAGTACTGTTCCTACTTTGTGGAGAGGTACGGAGTAGGCGAGTCTCCTATAACCGCTTGCAACGTCACGTGACCTCAAAGATAAAAACACGCTTTGCGCAATCTGCGTTCCGACGTTGTGGCCTAGAACGAAGTACATCACACACAAAGGACTTCCTCTCCCACAGCAAGACTGGTTTCGTTAAGTTGTTCTCCAATATAGCCTAACATACATTTCTCTTCCATTTATTAAATCACTGTTTCATATAAATTCTTATTCTTGATACAGAAACTATCTCCAGATTCGCAAAACCGCGGTAAAAATCTGCTGTATTGAATTTTTCTTCATTCGGAACTTTTGATAATAAAAATAGTTTCTTTTTTCTTCTATCTTGCTTGCTTACTACTTTTGAATTCAGACCAACAACAACTCTTCTCAGGCATTAAATCACATTACACAAAAATTTCTTTCTCTACCCACCAAATATTCTGGGGAAGGTGCCACGGTTGTCCTATGATTCCCTTGAGGTTTTTGTGCCTATTCCCCGTGTTTCTACGGCCGACCAATATGGCGACCTCCCCACCCCACTTCTCTCTACCCGGTTTCACTCCAGTGCGTGGCGAAGGTCCCTTGCATCGTCTCCATATATTCCTTCCTCAATGAAGGCTAGTGTGTAAAAAAGAACATTCTATGGTAGACAGATGAGAGGAACTCCACGGAGAAAAAAACGACGGTGGGCGGAGATATGATGTAGTGATCCTCGCTCGCATAGTGGTGAATAAAGAAAAGTACTTGTGTAATTAATCGAGACAGTAAGACTAATTAGTATTTGATGATGTGTTGAAGCAGTAATTTGGGAAGCATGTCTTAGAATGATATATATGCAAACATGAAAGGAAGTTTTTATTTGTTAATTGATTTGTATTTGAATTAAGTAGCAGAAGCAACAAGATAATATTCCATGGGTTCTGAGGTGAATCATATCTACCCGAGGCAAATTACTATTACAATTAATATTACTAGCTAAAAGCACGACTTTGTTGTGGCTCACGAAGTTATGTTATAAAAAATATTTTATACAATTAAAGAAATTACTATCATCAAAATCCGTGATTTTAGTTTGTTGAAATAAAAAAAAAAAAAAAAAAAAAAAAAAAAAAAAAAAAAAAAAATAGGCACGTTTGTAAAAAGACGCAATCTTTAAATATTTAAAATATCAATTGATTTAATTTGTTTTTAATCAGATACAAAATTTCTTATTCAAGTTTCTTCCTGTTTTCTACATTTTAATATTTTTAATATTACTAATTCTGTCATAAGAAAATCTGCTATGTAATGCTAGTCTTTCTGAAGTTTTTACTTTCTATAACCCAACATATGTTAAACCAGCAAAAGTTTCTTTTTCTCCAATATCTACAGCAACTTTATTTAATATTAAATCTTGAGCTTTATGAATTGTGATTGCGGAAGCAAGTTGTAATGGAATTTTTTTTCTAGTACAAGTGATATTCCGTATTTTATAAAGTTTAGTTGTCGATGGAATCGGAACACAACCACTATTTTCATAAGTTGAATGGAAATAATTTTCAAAACGAACCATAATCACTCATGGCATTACATATATATGCTAATAAAAATAATAAACATTATTACAATTTTTTACAAAAGTAATGATTAATGACACATCTAAAGATAACTCTGAATTATTAGGGCGAGTTAATTTATGTTCAATTTCACGTCTAGACGTACAGTCGTTTTTTCAAAACGTTTACCACAAAAATCTAAAAATTGTCGGCTAGTGTCTCTCGCCCTAATAAAACCAGTAAAAGATTCTGACTTATAAAGTTTGTGGACACATACGTCCAGATCGGAAAAATTTTAATGGGACATAATTGATGAGTGATATTATATCGGACGAAAGTTTGAATTAATATTTAAGGTATTTATATACAGGCTGTATTTATTTTCAAACCAACATTTTCTCACTTTACTGCTATCTTAAAGGAAAACTCGATTGATCAAAAGAATTAATTTTTCTTTCTCAAAAAAATCTTTATTTACTTAAAGCGATGTAAACATGACAGTGAAATTATTGTTAGCCGTTTTAAACACGTTTTAACTTAAGGATTACGTATGTTTATTACAGTATGGAGAACGTTCGCCTGAAAATAATATTAATAATAATCAAATAATTGAATTCTGGTCGGCGTATCCAACCCGCGTACTATGTAATTGCAGAATCATAAAAAAACTAACTTAGTCCACAAACCGAGGGTTGGTTGGATCCTCCCGAAGGAGGCATACTAAGCCATAGTGTCAGAGGTAGGACGGCCACTTCCTTTCCTCTGGGACCTACAGTTTAACGTGGAATCCGAAACACGGAGCTACCTGGCATAGCTCATATGATCAAACACAATTCTTAAGAATTATTGTGCCTGCTGGGACTAGAACTCGGGACCGCAGCAACGAACTTTTTGAAAACAAGCGCCTTAACCACTGAGCTACCAAACCGCTCTTGAACGTGTGTAATATGAACCACGAACACAAGGGAAAATGCACCAGATGACCGAAATTTAATCACACCAATTCAACTACTTATAAAAAATTTAACTTCAGTTCTGTTTAGAAATTTCCTAAAGTTTTCAGTTTCTTTCACCTTCAAACATTTGTACACTAGATACGGAACGTGTAACCTTATTGTAATGCATATTTACTGTTATCCAAACGAAATTCCCTACCGAATGATCTATACGATTTCTTGTAGGAAAAATACAGATTCCGTGCAGTCAACTGAACTAACTGTGGACGCCTATTATTTTTCTTTTTTCAGTAGAAAAATTAAAGTTTTGTTTTAAATATTCCGAATGCCGACTGCTTGAAGTGTGGTTAGGACAGGAAATATACATGTTCCTTGTTGTTCCTACGGTATAAAATTTTGTTCGCCAATACCTCAAAAAGTTATGAGCAGCAGTGGCGGATAAGCATGGAAGCCACTGTGCTTGCATTACAAAAAGTCAGTAGACTTATCTGAAAACTGAATAGTTACAAATATATTTCACGCATATAACACAGAAATAATCGCTAAATAAAAATAATCAGCTGTTGTCACTTACCTCGATCCGAATCGTTTCGTAAAACTCGAATATCTTGATCACAAGTCGTCATTCTACTACATCAAAAAGCTATGACACACAATTCTATAGCAATTACACAGAACAACGCCCTTTCCTTCAAATTGAAGCACGCAGTAGACTGGCTGTGGTTGATTGTAGAACATTTTTAAATTGGACTGGGGCAAGGAACGGGAAGGAATTCGGCCAAGGCCCTTTTGAAGGAAGCATCCCGGCATTTGCCTGGAATGATTTGGCGAAACCATGGAAAACCAAAATCTGGATGTCCGGACGGGGATTCGAACCCGCGTCCTCCAGAATGAGAGGCCAGAGCGTTAACCGACTGGGAATTCGTGGCGAGAGGGGAACAATACAGAAAATTACGAAACATTTTTATGAAGATAATGTGTTGAAAACAGCTTTCGTTGAGTAACTTCACCGACAGAAACTGGTCGATATCGGTGATCTTGGAGACGTATCCATTATCTTTGAAATACAGATAGTGCTGTTGAAGCGAGTTCCGGGTGATTCCTTTGCATAGTAAGACCTCTCGTTTTATTGAACATTTTATGGTTCTTGTGGTTGGCTTCATTAAATTACCTACCTGTATGCATTTTTGGTTTGTTTCAGTGACGTGAATACATATTTCTCCGTTAAACAGATCTCAAAATCTCCATGTAGAGTGTGCTTTAATTTTGATTGTCATTAAGCTTTGCGTAGTTTAGCATTAAAATTGTACATTTATTTAAATAACCGATTAAAAAAGAACATTCAGCAACCATAGAACATCATTAATACAAAAAATAAATTAATATCTTTCTGGAGCATAAGTTCATTTTCTCTCAATAGTTCAGATTGCGGCAAAGTTATTTTCTATTAAAGTTTGAAGCTTACTGATTAGGTGTACCTTCCTTTTATTCTCTAATTTTTATTTTTATTAAGCTTTATATAGTCTGTCAGTAAAATTAAAATTATATAGTTATTTAAATTACTGACTAAGGGAAAGAGCGGGATTTTTTTTTGTATAATTACTAAACCGATGCATCTATATTTACACAAGTCACATATTTATTTACAAAGAACATTCAATAAACATAGATAATATTTAATACAAATATTAAATTAATATTTCACTTTCTGGAGAATAAGTGACTGTGGAAGGATATCTATCATAAAATGTTCCTGGTGTACACGTAATTTTTGTTTCAAATGTTCCTATGATTTACAGCATTCATCATTTGTGTATTTCTCAAATGAAAATAAATCATTTGGAGACTTTGTTTCAAAACAAATTCGAAATGCTACAAAAGCAAATAGCAATAAAAAATACAAACAAACTAAATTTCACGGGTGGTGGGATCGAACTGAGGATCACCCGCTCACAACCCACCGCCTCAACACGCACGGCTAAACCGACGTTATTAACAAGTGGTCTTTCGTAGCGGTATAACTCATTTAGGCATAATTTTTACACTTTTTAATCCCCGATTTCTCTTAAACGGAGGCCCACCAGACGCAACTGCTTTACAGCGAGAAACCACAGGTGACGTAATATTTAACAGATTTGTTCGTTCTATGATAACGATTTCCAAACTGAAGACCTCTCCTTGCCAGCATGCACGAATAAAAATAATTATAATTTATTTGTTTTTTGCAAAAATAATGATTGATAGCACATCTATAATTGACTGTGAATTAGTATGTTCAATTTCATGTCTTTAGGTGAGGCAGTTTTTTCAAAAAGTGTACCACTAGGTGTGCGTAATCCGTCGCTCGCCCTAAAAAAAAAAAATTCGTGCTAATTAGTAACATTTCAACAGCCAAGACTTGGGAAGTGCCAGAGATAGGTAATACAACTGCTTACGGAAACGGAATTAGGACTTAAAAAATTGAATTTTCAAAAACTATAAAAATTTGTATGAATATGTGATATATTTCAGGAAATGATCGATGAAGAAAGAGCGCAACGATAGAATTTTACGTAAGAGGAGATGTCAGATCCATCGGATTTTGAGATGTATATCTTTAATATTGGATTAAGAAAGGAGCAGTGTGGTGGCAGTATATTACAGTTTACAGTGGGTGATGACGTGATGAAGAAGTGACGATTTCATCAAATCAATCGATAAACAAAAAGGAAATATTCCTGCGTAATAGCTGTGCATGTCTTGTGGGAAGAGAACCATGCTTCGGTTCTTGCGACATTGATTAGTGACAACGCGAGCATTGGAAGGCTTTGAACAGGGTAATGCCAGGCGAAGCCTTCCCCTTGACCCTCGAGCGTCCAGTCAGCAATAAAGCGTCTTCAGCACTTCCACGAGGAACTCTTGAGTACAGATTAAAGATAGAGAACTTGTTTGCTTAAGCTTATCTTTTAGATAAAATATGCTATTTTTTTATATGGTAGCTTTAAAAGCGATATATGGTAGACGCACCGCCGCTAAAATTCAGAACAGTTTCTTATCACAAAGATTTTTGTGAGGGTGTAATGTTAGAGGTATTACTTAAAATTGATCAGATTTGAGTCCTACATTTCATGTCAAGATATTTTATATGCACCTCAATAAATACATATATGCACCCTATAACAGGGCTATATTATTCTATTCCAACCTTACCAGGCAAGCCATGTTATAAACTGCCGATCATTCCTTTTTATTTAATTCGGCAGTTGTTGCATATTAATGTAATGCATTAAAGTCAAATTAATATTTGCTAAACCAAGAAAAACCACACATACATAGAACACCATCAACATGAGACATTTATTCAAACTCATATATCCAAAAAAATAACACAACCTCTCGTAAACTTAACACACTCCTAGCTTGCTTTTGTCTTACTGCGATTACCTCTCTCATACCAGAGACAATATTACTTATATTATTCTTTGGCAGCGGGCGCTGCCAAAGATAATTGTCACTTAATGTCAACACTTATAAGCTAGTCTTAGCGTATATGCTATACCTGCCCCCACTTCGAGGCAGATTAATAAATTTAACACAATTTTTAATTTGCCGAGAAGTTATTGAACTACACAATGGATGACAACATTTTCTCCTTGAATACAATGTCCAACAGTTCTTCTCAAATTTAGTTTGCAATGGCACACTATGCTAATAATTTCGATTAAAAATCCAAGGTATTTTCACAGTTTATATCAGTTCACTATTTACAATTTTGCTTGTCACTAAATCTGGCATCATATGCACTATATAGCGTCCAATTCTATTATTGTTCGTTCGCCCTGACACGTACACTCAGTTCAGATTAAACATGCTCAAATTTCAATCTTAACCATTACATTTATCATGCTACTTTTTTCATCACAACAAGGCGTTAACAATAACATTACATATTACTATGAACCATTGGATTGCTTTTCATGTTTCTTTTATGATACTATTCTGTTTTAAGATCAATACAATATTACTTAACATTTTATCCTTTCAGTCCTTTGTTCTATACAATTTTAAATCGATCACATTTCTTAATCCTAGTATTTTATTAGATTTGGGATAAGCAAGCAAATAGGCGCTCGCGTTTGGCTTAACAACAATCTTAAAAGGTCCATGATATATTTTAAAGAATTTTATAATCTTTGAATTTCTTTCGCAAGGTTTTTGTCTAGTTTTCACCAAAAACAAATCTCCGAAAACGACTCGATAATGGAAATACTTGCCCCCGATAAGCTTCTTTGCATACACGTAGTTCTACCGTAGCTTTTTCTTCCGCCTCTTCCAATTCCTTTCTGCCGCTTTTTCATATTCTTCCAATCCTTCATGTAATTTCTTTCTTGTTTTCCAGTTTTCCTTTCCATGAGACCATTCAACTACTTCTCTTGTACTTATATCAGGTGGGTACTCTTTTCTCAAATAATTTGAAGTAAATCGGTGTCGGCCGTCATCGATTGTGTCCTGCAACAACCATCGATCCCTTCTCATCTTTCCTGTCAAAAGAAACATATGTAGCGGCTTCTGTATTACCGTGCCGGAAAAATACATTCGTTCTTTTGTTGCTACCTGGACCTGGTACAATATTCTTTTCTTCGGATCCCATCTGCGATACATTTTCATCTTCTTCCTCATCATAACTCCTTATGAAAAAGATTCTTACTTCACTTTCGTCATTTTCTTCATATTTATCCTCGATACTTCTGCATTCGTACTCTTCCCCATCGCTGCTAGGAACATATTCACTTTCTTCACATTCATTAATCCTTAAAGGTAGCTTGCTATCATTATCTGCTAATTCTTCTTCCTCGAATGTATCTTTTAATGACTCGTTTCGTGCTTCCGCTATACTCATTCTTTCTTCAACATCTTTTTCATCATTGCTTTTATCCCGTACATCGATTTGCGCCAACTCCCAAATTCCTAGGCTCTCCCATTCGTTTTCTTTATGTACATGCTCGGCCTTGCACTCCATACTATCCATTAAATGTAAGCATCTCCACTACTCAAGATGCCTGTCCTTGCTGTTATGTTTGCTATAATTAATAGAATCTGCACTTGTAGTTTCCTCTCTCCACATACCGAATGGTCCTGAAATTATTACATCATCCGCCCCCGTGCGGACCATCACAGTTGCGGATTGAAGTTTTCCGCCACTGATTTATCATTACTTTGTGCTCTCTCGTCTTTTCTCACATACATTACTTGCTTGTGCGGTTGCCTATAATCGTTCCGTTCGCCTGTTGCGTTATTATACCGGTAATCACTGTTGCCTTCATTCTTTTCAAATTGCCGTATTTCTCTCTTTTCCTGATGATGCACTTGCACTCCTCCTCTTCCATATTCGTCACGCCCTTTTTGCGACCAATTACTCGACTTTCCATTATACCAATTATCCCTCGGTTTATCATCCCTCCGAACAAACTCTCTGTTTCTTTCAGCAAAATTTTCGTAAGTTTCTTGGCACCTATCTATTCTTTCCAATACATCCAGAAAATCCTCCATTCTATCCCACTGTGTAATTACTAGTTTGTCTTGCACTTGTCTTGGTAGTTTTTGAATTAAAATTTCTATCTGTTCAACCTCTCCTACTGGTTGGTTCAAATGCCGTAGCTCTTTCCTCATCTCCTCGCAGAAACTTCTCATACTTCCGTCACTTCTGTAATAACGCCTGCAATTATAAAAATCGCTCTTCACTTTGCGTTGTTTCCTTTCAGACCAGTATTTATCTTGAAATATTCGCAAGAACTCATTGTAATTGCCACATTTCTCCGAAACTTCGCAGCCCCACGAAAAAGCCTCGTCTTTGAGTTTACTTTGAATATACTGAATCTTATCTACATCTGACCACTCCATCGGTAGGGCTTTGGAATATGCTTTTACGAAATCAGCTGGATGCACTTTACCGCCCGGCTCAAATACGGTCTCTGGTAAAATTGACTGATTATAGCTAGATACACCGTTATTTGCAGCGTTAGATCGTTTCTCCATCTTTTCCAATCTTTCTTTCACATGACTCATATTTCCGCATATTTGTCCAACTTCCGTCGATAACATACTAACTTGTCGTCCTACATTTTCAGAATATTCTGATACACTTTTATTTTAGTATCACTTCGGGCTTTGCCTTTCAGAATTTCTTCCATTTTACTTTCCACATCTTTCTGTTTTTCTTTTATGTTTCGATTTAATGACCCTTCTACCGTTTCAGCAATAATTTTCTCCTTTTCTTCCATACAGCGGTCCACATAAACAACGACGTCTTGCTCCATAGCTTTCTTGATTTCAATCATATCTTCCCTCATTATTTTCAGTTCTTTTTCTGTCTCCTTTTCCACCTTCAAAATTCTTTCAGACACACTTACTATCATTCCTTCTGTCCTTTTAATACTCTGATCAATACGTTCAGTAATCCTTTTCTCAAATTCTTGATTCCTTTGTACAACTTGCGTGATTTTTTCATTAATTATCCCGATGTCTTGTCTGGTTTTTTCTTGGCTCTCTTCAAATCTTCGGATGTCTTGTCTGGTTTTTTCTTGGCTCTCTTCAAATCTTCGGATGTCTTGTCTGGTTTTTTCTTGGCTCTGTTCAAATCCTCGGATGGCATTTAATATCAATTCAAGATCCGTACTCATTTCTCGAATATCGTTCGGTCGATCTGGCTTTGGTGAAACTGCACTCTCTATCAAATTTTGACCCCATTAACATTATTCTCTTCATTAATTAATTCATTATTTTCAGTATTATTATGAAGTTTACTATTTGCAACATAACCGGAAGGCTTAACTTTACTACCGTTAATAATAATACTATCAAAGGATTCGTTTTGAATAAGATTGTTGTCGCCAAAGACTCCCATTAAATTTACATAGCTGTCATCAAAACTTACTATTTCTGAACTTTTCAAATCTATTTCGGAAACACTACCTTCAAATTCTCCTAAATCACCTTCAGCACTCATTCTAGCTAGTGTCATACAATTATTATATATAATACATATATTACAAGCAAAACAAAAGTGTTACTACTCAAGATAGCCAATCCCCACAGCCAAAATCACTGCTTCATACTTAACTTCTTTACTATACACTACTCACTACTTTTCAAAAACTAACTAATTTAATACTGCAGAAAGACAGTCTCAAAAAACAATCACTGCTTCAGTTTAAATTTCTTTACTGTACGTCATTCACTCAGTGTTCAATTTTTAATTACTTTTTTTTTTTATATGACTGATGATTACTGCCACCTCAGAACTTATAAATGAAATGTTCTCTACTTGCCGCGCTGCGTAGAATGAAAATCTGGAACTCGCCGCTGCCACTGCGTCATCAGAAGTCCAGTCGCTTAGGGTGCTATGCTCATTTGTAGTAATTAACACCCATAAATTCTGGTCCAGGGTCGCCAAATATAACAGGGCTATATATTCTATTCCAACCTTACCAGGCAAGCCATGTTATAAACTGCCGATCATTCCTTTTATTTAATTCGGCAGTTGTTGCATATTAATGTAATGCATTAAAGTCAAATTAATATTTGCTAAACCAAGAAAAACCACACATACATAGAACACCATCAACATGAGACATTTATTCAAACTCATATATCAAAAAAAATAACACAACCTCTCGTAAACTTAACACACTCCTGCTTGCTTTTGTCTTACTGCGATTACCTCTCTCATACCAGAGACAATATTACTTATATTATTCTTTGGTCAGCGGGCGCTGCCAAAGATAATTGTCACTTAATGTTGTCAACACTTATAAGCTAGTCTTAGCGTATATGCTATAACCCTGACAGAAAAAACTAAAAAAAGTTGTATAAATTTTTGATTTGTTATTTATTTTCTGCAGGATTTTAGATGGAAAGAAAAGAATAATAATTTGGGTAATTGAAAATAGTTCGCAAGTTTCTGTATAGCGTAGAACGTGTTCAGTATTTTAATTCAAAACATTGTGCACCTTGTAATGCAGAATTAAGGTTTCAATGGTACTCAAAATACTTTTAAATTTTAAGCTATAGTTGAGAACAAAGAATTGAAAAACTATTAATGCTGGGTAGGACTCGTGACTCCTATCGCTAGACGTTACGTGTAATTCGATATGCATAGAGGTCGGAAGATTGCTTCTTCTTGTGATGACTCATTAAAATTAATAATAAAAAATTGAGTTTTTTTGCGAACTTTTGAAAACAATTACTCTGTTAGGTAAAACGACAAGTTCTCTGTCTTAGAGTACTTGATTCACATTGTTTATTTCAGAAATAAAGGATTCTGTAGCCTCTTCCTACCACTTGCCCAATGCGTCCTGCCCAGTTCAGTTATCATCAAATATTACTTCAGGGAAAGGTTCAACATTAGTAAAGATTCATTAAACCAGTAACTTAATGTCTCTGCCATTTTCAAATCCTCAGTAACTTACTCTCCATTCTTATTTATAATTCTCAGTTTTCTCTCATTCTCATAAAATTTTGGTGCATCATTCAATTATCCCACTGCACCAGTGATATTGTTCATAAACCTATTTCTTCCTCCTTCTTTGTTGCTATTAATTCTTTGTTTGTTTCAAGTACTCCATATTGTCTTTCTGACTCTTAATTCTGTTGTATTTTTTGTTTTGTTTTCTCACTAATCTCTTTGTCCCTCTCCCCTCCCTTTTATAGCATGTAGTTTCTGTACGTCTATTTATCTCATGTTTTGGAATAAACGTCTGTTCGCACTTTTCTTATTATCTCTTCGAACTCTTCCGACTTTGACTCCACTGTACTTGTGCCTTCCTTCCATATGCTAAACCTTTCCCTGAAATATCTCTTCATTTTTCATAATTGCAGCTATTGACCCCTTCAATTTTACCGTCTAGTTTACTGAATCCTGTAATATCCACTAGTATACACCAGAACTTCTCCATGATTAATTATTCCTCCAGTTAATTGAGACGTCAAAAGTTTATAATCAGGCTTTAATATGAATACATCTAACATGTTTGGTCATTTGAATTTTGGCATTTTACTTGTGTAAAATTTTCTTCCTTTACTAAGGTATTTGCAAACTCTGTTATTAATCAGTGTTATTGATCTGATTTCATACTTGGTTGATACCTGATAAATACAAGTACCCACCAATAATGATCATTCCACACTTGCCTTTGAATTCTGATTTGTGTATATCTATATATTTGCTAAACTTTATTATTTTGTTCATCATACTTTTAAATTTCACCACAGTCCTTAATTGGTTTTGTGATATTTTAAGCATTAACCTTCGCCTTAACTGTTGTGCTTCAGTCTATTATTGTGTCGACAGCTTCTACTAATTCTTTAGCATTAGCGATTTTTTTCATCGTGCAATCAGTATACCTTTGGTCACCTATTTTTATCCCCCCACCTTCAGCCTCTAACCAAAAAAAGGCACAATCCTGACCCCATCATAACTGGAAGTGGGCTCCCTTACAGCTTTAGCTAACAACTTAGAAAGTGCCCATTATTTCGACGTAGGTCGCCTAGTGAAATCCTACCTATCAAAGGTGTCTAAACTCTAGTAGCACAACACTCAAGACAGAACTAATGCCATTCAAAGTAGCACTTCGGTTCACACGTTTACCCGCCTCACAGTATAGTTCAGTTGTGGCAGGTCATGGCGACTTAGGACCTGCATGAGTTCCACCCTGCTATGCTGTGCCTCCTTCACCACCTTCCTCAGGTCACTCTCTATACTATAACTCCCGTTCCTATCAATACTATTGTTCGACCTCCCACTGTCACTACTCCATCGTCCATAGTGAAATTCCTACAAAGTGAAACTATTAATTGACCTAATGTTGCACTAGGTTTGAAAAATATTTGCGACCTGGTGACATGGTAACAAACCTGGACCTCCTGAGGCCATATTCGCACCGTATGTTACTGAGGTTAGTTTAGTTTGATTTAGATAGGTGGCGCTGAAGTCTCGTTCTACGGTCTGCTGCAATGCTTCTCTCGACGTTCAGTTTCTTCGTTATTTTGTTTGAGTTCGAGCGAACTGTCGTGTACGCCATGACACGTGAATCCAGAAAAATGTGCATGGTAACATTTCAGAATAACACACAAACTGACAGAGCACAGAGACAGTCACTTCACTGACAATATTTGGCATGAACGTGACAAGATGAGGTTGGACTAAATGTAACACCCATCGTTTACCAGTAGTGATATCGAGAAACCATTGAAAGCAAAAATCACAGTAGCTGCCCGACCTCCAACGAAAGATCACCACTTAATTCTGAAAGCTAATAGGACAATTCGTGGTATTTTGGCCTTAAAGTCGTCAAATTAACTTTACCTCCTGTGGAACTTTACCACACGTAGATTTTTTTTTTTTTTTTTTGATAAAATTGGTAAGGTAAGCAAGATTGTAAAAAAACTCTACCATCGTGTATGTGAGTAGTACATAAAGCTTTTTAGTTTCGGTTCTTCCAGAAACTACTGATGACGCTGATGGTTAACCACTAACGCAGGCTTTGACCCTGGCAACAGGTCTTACTGTGACGTCGAGCGTTCGTCAAGGCCAACATCTAACAAGTATACGAGAAACTCGTCAGATTATGAAAAACTGCTACCAGAAACTATCTCACAAAGGTGTATTAACGCGATAGATGTTATGAGCAATTTTTTCCGCGACTTAAAATTCAGTTAAACAATGGATTGCAGAATTTCCTTTAACCTGTAAAACGATCTGGATTTAACAAGATACATGCTTATATGGCAGAGAGATTCTCTCACCTCCAGTGATGATACATGTGTATCGATGTATACAGGATGATTTTTCTGTGAAATTTCATCTAGAAGAAACGTGGGTTGCTCCCCATCGCGTTACGGTATTGTTGCATCTAATAATGTTTTTAATGACTTGCTTTTCCTTAGTTCGCATTCCATGTTTACTGTTACTGTACAAATTTCCTTCAACAGGTATCAGTACGAGAATCGAAGTAGTTTTACTTCGTTACTTCGGAAAACATACTGAGTAAATGAAATATACACTATGCATCAAGCCTTACAGTTCGTTAGATTAATTTAATTTAATTTAATTTTAATTGCAATGGAGTACAGGCTCCGGTGGCAATATCCCTACACCCCTATCTTCCACCTATCCTGCACCCACCTACATTTGCCCTCTACAAATTTTATCTTTAAATTATTCATCATTTCTCTTGGTAACTCATTCCAATCCCTGACACCATTACCTAAAAAGGAGAATCTTCCCACACCCTTTTGCCTGAAATCGAGTGCCAGCTTGTGGTCCTGGTCATCTTTTCCCTTCCATGCACTGCTTTTCATACCTACTCCAAAATCTTTCCATGCCTCATCGCCAGTTATACGCCCTGTGCACTCCCATGACCCTCCTCATCCTCCTCCTGTCTTGCAATGAATCCCATTTCAGCTCCTTTAACATATCCGTTAATGACTGCATTCTGCGATAATTTCCAGAAACAAATCTAGCAGCCCTTTTTTGCACCCTCTCCAATTGCTGTACTTGATACGTAAAATGAGGGTCCCATACTACACTACCATATTCGAGCAATGGTCTGACCAAAGTTTTGTAACCCAATTCCTTGACTTCTCTCGTACATCCCCTCATCACTCTCTCCAACAAGTGCAGAATTTTGAAACCTTTTCCTACCATCTGTCCAATGTGTCCTGCCCAGTTAAGCTTCTTATCAAATGTAATGCCAACATATTTACATTTCAAGTCTTCAGCAAGCAATTCTTTCCCCACCTTATATTCATGATTAAACTTTTGTTTTTTATTTGTGTATCTAATAAGCTGACCCTTCTTTGCATTTATCTTCATCCCATGTTTACCAACCCAACTAAATATCATGTCCAGATCAACCTGCAACTGTTTACAATCCTCTATAGTTTTAATTCTTTTATATAGCATTATGTCATCTGCAAACAATCTAATTTCAGATAGTAAACAATCAACACAATTATTCATTAGAATAATGAATAACAATGGTCCAAATACACTACCCTGCGGCACTCCCATTTTTGCTTCCACTTCTTTTGATACTACATTTCCTACCCTAACTTTCTGTTTTCTACCTTTTAAAAATTCTTCTACGCAGAAAATCACTTTCTCATCCACTCCAATAGTTTTTCCCTATTTTATGACTCACTCTGTCAAACGCCGCTGACATATCTAGTGCTACACTATCAATTTGGCCTCCCTTGTCCATTTCATCTGAAATATCTTGCATATATCCCAGCAACTGAGATTCGCATGAATATCCTTGCCTTAACTCATGTTGCCTGCTTGAAAACCACTTACGTTCCTGATAGAAGCTACATATCTGCCAAGTATCGTACTTTTTGAAGTGGAAACTTCTATAGGCACGTTGGGTGATGTTTGGAGGGGGTAAATCTATGAGTTCGCAACTTCCCGTTACCGACATGCTATGACGCGCTGTCACCGTCACGCTATGACGTGTTGCGCATATGGTATGAGCGTTGGATGGGTAAAATCTAATGAGTTCGAATGTGAACAGTATATCTGTAGCTATAAATATGACGTATTGCGCTTCGACAGCCATGAAAGTATAGTTTATACTCGTAACCTCATCCAACCTTCGGGTTGTGGACTAAGTTAGATTTTTAGTGTATGAAGAGGAAACTGCTTTAAGTGCGTTGGGCAATTTTTGAAGTGAAAACTTCTATAAGCGTGCTGTAGGCTGGGGATAAATCTATGAATTCGCGTCACCGACATGCTATGGCGTGTTGCGCGTGTATATGCGCGTTGGAGGCGCTTTTTATCAGATTTTGATCGAACTTTGTATACGGATACTTTAACACAAATCGAAAAATACTGTTTACGTTTGATTTAGAAAAACCTAAACTCTCTCCTTAATTTTTGTCAACGTTGTTCATACAAACTCACAGTTTTTAGTCTGATTTTGATAGTACTTAGCACACACTACAAAACAATGCGATGTTATGGCTCAGTGATTAAGGCGCTTACTCCGGACAATTTCTCTCTCCGGTCAGCAGAAATGTTTAGGAATTGTATTTGATTACATGAGCTCTTCCGTGGTTCTGATTCCACGTTAAATTTTAGGTCTGTGAGAAAAAGAATTTTCCTTCCTGGCTATAACACAATAGCTTGGAACATCTCCTCCGTAGAAGTTGGACTAGCTTAGATTTTTAGTTTTTAAAATGAAAACTACTTTACTCGCGTTGGGAGATTTTTGGATGTGTAAAGTCTTATGAGTTTGCGCCAGTGACATGATGATGTTAGCAGCATATCTGTAGCGATCTGGTGGCCCAGTGGTTAAGGTGTGTGACTGGGGAATGGAGGGTCCCTTGTTCGAGACCCTGTCTGGGCTGGGATTTTCATAGATCCTTATCCCGACTTTTCCCTTCGACACGGCTTGCTGTGTAATGTGAAGTACACCAGAACGCTTTAGTGGTTCGGGTTCTACGGTAAACTGTAGGCCGTCTGTACCTGGTAGCACCGACGGGTTAGGTTAAAAGGGGACGTGAACAGACTGCGTTTTTACCCCTCGTTTAAAGACACATTACTCATGATATGTAATGAGGAGGAAGTTGCGATTTTGCACCAACACTGAATCACATTAACTAAACTTACATATAGAGATTTATTTAATT
This sequence comes from Vandiemenella viatica, assembly GCA_031002005.1. Taxonomy (NCBI): domain Eukaryota; kingdom Metazoa; phylum Arthropoda; class Insecta; order Orthoptera; family Morabidae; genus Vandiemenella; species Vandiemenella viatica. Next base: position 140,162,005 of record JARYHS010013630.1, on the reverse strand, counting down.
ATCTGTTATAGTTTTAAAATTACAACATCTTATCTAGTAGATTGTTTTATAACACACATTCCCATTCTGGTACCATTTACTAGTGCATCATCAGTCTATTAGCGTTCAAACTGTGTCAGATTAAAGTCAACATTTCTAGGTACTCATTATGCCTCTCCTTTTGTAGTTCGGAACACGTCAAGGGAAATAAAAAAAACTTATCAAACCACCAAATTATTTTGTTTCAAAATTACCACTAAAATTATATGCATGATGACAAAAACAAAAAAAATTCTGCAATGTATTAGGCATAACACAAACAGACTGTCCCATTCTTCACTTGGTAGAAATTTGGTAAACATAGCTCAAACCATTGTGAAGATATATGTACCTAATGTTCTAAAAATGTAGTTTTGAGAAAATGACAGCAACAGTGAGCTGAAAGAAGGCTAGGCTGGTGTGCAGACATTTCTTTAAAGAGCATTTAGGACCAAACTGACAATTTAAAAGTTGATAAACCATACATTTTTGGAAACAGGAGAAATTTTTCTATCAGATAGAGGCAAAAAAAATCGATTTTTTTAGTCATTTTCACGTCCAGGTCCCCTTGGCGGCTAAGACAGGGACGGAATGCGCAGACACTAGAAACACTGTCACCAGTTCATTACAACTGTACGGAATTATTATTATTTAGAATGTCTGTAGCTATAAGTATGACGTGTTAAGCGTATCAGTATGATATTGATTGTTTCAAGTTTTCTGTTTTTTAATAGAGTGGAGCACAAACTAAAAATGAAGAGAACATAGATGACGACTGAAAGTTACCTTATAAACTAGCGTTCCTCAACCTTTCTACAGACCAGCAATACAAATGGGGCAAACTTTTTACGTTTATGTAAATTACTAACCAACCTTACCAGATGTTATCTTCACGTGCCCGCGATCCCTTAAGACCTACACCTACAATAAGGCCCCGAGAAAATGGTCGTTAACTTATTCGTCAAACGAACTCTGCTCTCTCTGATACTTAGCAGAAACATATTTACTGAATAATCTCAGTAACAATGCAGCCATAAGAACGAGTGTGAATTCCGGTTATTCGGATTTTCTTCCCATACCTAGCCCATAGTCTTTTTCCATCTCTTACTAATTTAGTTTCCTTTGATATATTTAATTCAGTTTCTACTATTTTTATACTTTTAACTCAGTTAGAGTCAAATTTGTAATATTCTTCGTGCAGACTACCACAGGTGGTCCTCCCTCTGAGAGTCACTGCTGTAAGCTATTCTTTTTATAAAAATCAGATTCGTCATTTCTTTTAGATATTTAGTTCTCGTGTCGGAATATAAGCAGCTGTGCATAGCTGTCAGCAAGCCTACCACTCGCTATGACCATTCCAAGGCATACATTTTTTTTCTCGTTGGAATACGAGTCCGTCTACGTGCGTTCATCGTCAAAGCCACTTCTGGAGGAACGTTCCAGATATTGTGCAGCAACCCAGACTCGGGCCCGACAGCTAGGAACACATTTCGGGCATTGGTGGCTTTAACGAGGCATCAGTTTTGTGAAACTGTATTCACACTTGACGCGCATGAAGTATGCTGTTCTAACCAGCTATCTATATATTAATACGCTAAGCGAAAACTTCGGATCCTTTTTTAAGAATATTGCGCGCACGAAGAAGTGTGAGATTTGGCATAGTTAAAGTTTATATGGAAAATAAGTGCAGAAAGCTAAAATCCCCCCCCCCTGGACCAAGCCACGTTGTTTGTGCACACTCCATAAATATAAAGTCAAAAAATATTTTGAAAACATTCATAAATACACTTCATCATTTGCTATGGTTAGTTCAGAAACTAACATTTAGGGATCAGTCACGCGTGTAGTCTATCATTTTAATTTTATAGGTATTGCAGAGAACTAAGGCAAACAACACGAGCTAATAACATATTGGTACACACTCTCAGCCAACGACGTCAATGTATGCAGTATATATCTGTGCAAACGCAATAGAAAAAAAATTCAGATAATGATTAATACTCTTTCACGAAAGAAACTACATAACTTAAAGAATTACGGTCGAATTTCGACCCCTGGGCGATTACTAGTTTTCATTAATATGTAAATATACCTACTTTCGCTGCTGTAACCAGTAACTGCATGCCGCAGTTTTCCTGATACCTACTACTAATTTATTATTATTATTATTTAATTATTGCTTTACGCCTCGTGGACGGCTAAGGTCATTAGAGGCGGGATGGGACTGGGGACAAGGAACGGGAAGGAATTCGGCCATGGCCTTTTTGAAGGAAGCATCCCGGCATTTGCCAGGAGTGATTTGGGGAAACCATGAAAAACCCAAATCTGGATGCCCGGACGGGGATTCGAACCCACGTCCTCCCGAATGCGAGGCCAGAATGTTAACCGTTCACCCACCACGCTCGGTCCCTGATACCTATTTTTGCTGAACCTAAGGAACTCAGAAGAAACTAAGCGTCATTTCCTACGAAGCAAGGTCATTTCCTGATCGTCTGACCTTCTCAAGAACGTGTTAGATCTCGGGGACTCAAAGCTGTCAAACTACCTCAGAATGTTTACAATGACCGCTACATGGAATTTAATTGAGAAAAGCAATAATCAGTAACGTTTTACTCGCGTTTCATTCATAGTAACTGCAAATAAATTAAAACAGAAACCAAAAATTCTCGACAAACAGTTGGAAACCGCTTGCCTGCAAGGATGTTTGAAGTAAGAGTGTTATTAAATTCAACATTGATACTGAAGCTTAGTTAATGAGTAGAGCCGAAGTGAGCTCCTGAAGGATATCACGTCAATTGCAAACAAGAAAACCTTAATGTCGCACAGGGATATTTGTTTCGATGCAGTGGTTATCCTCACGTAGTGAGTCGAGAAGTAATGCACTCACTATGTAGGTATTGGTTATAAGAAGTTCGCAAAAACATTTTCAGGCGGAAACGAGTGGCCAAACTTACAAGGCGATACGACAGTGTAGAAAGTGGCCTGAGAGACATAATTTACTCGCCTGCTAATCTGAGGTTCCACTTGCTGATCTCAGTGGCACCAATTCTCATAGGAGAGCTTCTTATTATTTACTTGCTGATTACGACAATACATTAATACAATAGTGTAAACAGATAAGAGCTTTTCGTGTTTAACAAGAAGATTGGTACCTAGTGTTGCAAACTGAAAAAAAAAAAAAATTTTTTTTCAGATTTGTGAAAAAAACATGAAAAAAAACTTAGCACCCTCGTTTTTTTTCTATTTTTTTTTTTCAGAAAACAATATATTTGATAAATTATAGTTTTATTTACAGAACTTACATTTTACATGTGCGTTTTAAATCTTACTAAATCATATAATGTCTTACATAATGATTCATAAATGTATCTCCATAGGTAACAAATTTTTTATTCATCCTCTATAACAGTACCACATTCAATAGTATCAGTAATACCAACACTAGTTCGGTCACAGTCGGAATTTTCTGTTTCTTCTTCTGTCTCCTCTAGATCCATAACTTAAGAAATAGTTACATTTTCTTTTACTGGTTGTATTGTACGCAAAAGATTTTAAATTGTGAGCAAAGTACACACTATGCATAAAGACTGCGTCGATAGTTCTGTATTAAGGTTTTTTAAGTTTGAATTTAAATCTATTTTCACACAAAATATGAGCTTTATTTCTTTTCAATCGTTGGTTTATGGCAACGGTTGCAAGGAAACGATTCATAATTACTGACAATCTAATGACTCGGTATCACTACACGCTGCGAGTTTAACAAGTATACGAATATAAGGAAAGCACAATAAATAATAAATAGAGGCAAAAAATCGTAGATAAATATAAAATTTCTAATTTTTTTGAAAAGATCCGTAGGTCTACAGATAAATTTGTAGGGCTGACAGCACTAGTTCAAATAGCGAGTATCAATCCAAACAATGGGGAACGGGGACTTCTCGCGCAACCTAGCCTTTTCGGGAAGTCCCCGTTCGTAAAAGAAAACTTCAGTCAATGTTGCCAATATTTTTGTAATTTTTTTATTCCTACTTAACCAGAAAAGTATAGTAGATTTAACAAATTAAGATAAGTACTTAGTATAAACTCCAAAACAGTCATATTAAACGATAAATGCCTTAAAAATTTGAACTTTAGTAGTTATGAAAAAAAAAACATGTCCCAGAATAGAAATCATGTTTTTTCACAGTTTTTTTCGTGTTTTTTTTTTAGAGTCAGAAAGAAACGTTTTTTTTCAACACTATTGGTACCACGAAATTGGGATTCTATTTTGCGGTGCGCAAGGTAATGATGTCAGAAACACAGCGTGCGTGATGATAATACACTACACATATGTGGTTATTAGAACCCAAATTATTTTATTATAGGTCCAGAGATCATATCGCCTTATCCACTTATAGCTTAGGTATTAAAATTTTTCGTGCGATACCACTTTTTCAAATGCACGTAATACTGTAACCTCCAGTATAAACAATAGGAGGAATAAAAATACCAGGTATAAAAACTTACAACATGTATATACAGTCGGCATAGTCGAATTAAACCAATAGTAACTTCTGAGATTTTCCACCTATTTCAATCATGGCACTACTTAGTACACAAGTAGTCAGTAAAAACGCATTTCCACGTAATCGACATTCGATACATCGCTGTTCCATCTAAAACGCAGAATCTTTGCCCGAAATTAGTCCAATGAATATCGAACACTGTTGTAGAGCTGAAGGGTCAAGGAATACCTCCGCTCAAACGCAAAAATTGCAAGCCTCACCGGAGAAGCAAAACCTGTGAGACGAGGGCATGGCTCAGGTGGAGAGCTGTAGTGAGGCTGACGACTGGAAACGAAACGAAGGTCGAGGAAGGAGAAGCAACACAAGGACACCGCCTCTAGACCTCGACCTCGCCGGCCGCCACGACTCACAGCTTACAACTTGCACAGTCAACCAATAAAGGTTCAGTAACAGCTTTTTTCCCATGTCTGCATCTCCTCTTCGCATTTACTCAACACTAGGTTTATGAAGTGCGCAAGCCTCCTGATTGCCTCGCTGTATTTGTAGGATAGAGCCCCAAGAAGCTTCTGTACAAATTCGCTGTTATTTTCAAACAACCGACATAAAAATAAAACACTGCAAAAATTTGATACAGTTCACCAATATACTGTATCTATACTATTATATATCTGTAAGCAAGCTGCGTTTGTCTCTTTACTGTAACGGGTATCGCGCAACTCGATTAATATATATTTTGTGGCTATAAAGTGCAAATATTCGTCACTAATATCGCCCAAGGAACGTGTGTACAAATTTTGGCTGCTGTTCAAACCACGTCCAGTAAAATTAACTATTATTTCAATTAAATAAGTCTCATAACCCAGATTCTGCAATGTTTATCACCATACGTGCTTTGGGTTAGCGATGACCAACACGGAACGAGTGAAACTAAACATCAATTAAGCATCTTAAAACGTTATGCCACACCGCGTAAATAACAATAAAACTAAATCCATCATGCCTTATGATCTAACAAAGCGAGTCAATTGTCATTCTGGTCCAGGCTGCATTTTAGCCACAAATCTGGCTATTGATTCTTTTCGTAAATCATAGCTTCTGTTACAACCGCATTAATACATTCACTGTTATCGATTCTTGAAACTTTGGAATTACTTACAAGCGGGTGAATTAGTAATTTGGTGTCACTGAAAACGAAGGAAATTAAAAATAATTCGTAACGTGGAAGATTAGTTTTAGTACGTGCTACTTTAAAACAGAAATAATTGATCGAATCAACATATCGTCAAAATAAAACCAATATCCAATCAGAAAAAAAGATATTGTTATTATTATTAATAAAGAAAACTGCTCTAAATAAATTTACGGCACCACGGTTATCGTGAAATTCTCCGTATCCGAATTTACACATAAAATCCCAACAAAAAGTTTACACTTAGTGCTTATAATTTCAGCTGTGTTAACTATTATATATCGATATAAATTTGTGGCATCACGGTTATCGTGCAGTCCTCCATTTTTTAGCTAAGTTAAATTAATGTAAATAAGTTAATATTTTTCATTACCACCAGAGATACATCATTACCAAAGTTTATACTTATCTACATTTCAATCTAACTACTTCAGTTCCTGAAATACCGTGAAGGAAATTGGCTCGAAATATGGGTAGTTGTATAAAAGCCATTAAGAAAAAAATACATGTTATTACTCATGGATTAGGAATGCATTTATTTGATATTAAAAAAAAAGGGATTCTACGATTACCGTGGCGCCGCAATTTGATGGTGGATTCTTATGTAACTCGACGAGATAAATTGAAAGTAAAGAATAAAATTTTTAGTTACCGAGATATTGTATCTCAAAAGTGAGGAGATTAGAGTGAAATCCGGCATGGACCAGAAAAAAATTCACCGAAACCACTATATCTACACGGTGGAAATGCTCTATAAGTGTTTTATTTTCTTCCTAGTGGTTGTTGTTAGGTTGAAATACAGCCTGGACCAGAAGAAACGCCACCAAAAGCACAAGGAACTATACCTATAACTGATTTTTTTTTTTTTTTTTTCCGAGTTCTATAAGAATCCATCATCAGATTGTGGCGCCACGGTAATGATAGAACTGCCTTAAAAAATCTTGCGAGTGATCTTAGTACATTCGTTGCTACAGTACTATCGTTGGCGGCGTAGATAGTTTAGAATTAACGGCCATTACCATTTTTTAAATGAAATCTATATATTTTACTTCTCTGTATTAATATTTGACACTAAAATAAAAAGGGAAAAATATTTTTTTTTTGGGGGGGGGGGGGGAGCTGCCTACTACTAGTACTAACCATTTGAAATTTGGATTAACTGCTTCATAATAATATTCTCTTCAAGGTTTACACTCTCCTTTTTCGGAAAAGTTACCAAAAATTAAATTAAAAATGCCAAAATATCAGAGAGACGCTCAGCTATTAGATGGCACTGCAAAATTAATGAAAATCTATTGAAATGTTTGTTAAATCCTTTATTGTAATTTTTTTTTCGTTTATGATTCTCTCCGTTGTAAAAAGTCGCACGAAATTAACAAATAAAAAAATATTTGTCCGAGATGTAGTAGGCCCTATAAAAACGACTGCCATCTTAGAATCTATACAAGCGATCGGAGACAATGCATTGCTTCCGTTGTAAACAAATACCCAATGTTTTAGATGGATGCCACAGAACGATTTTCCCAAACATTATTTTTCTTGGTCTAGGCCGAATTTCAACCTAACCACGACCTCTATGACAAAACGAGACTGTTTAGGCTGATATGATCCTTGTGCCGATAATTTTTGTGTCATTTTTACAGTGCTGGCAACATTACGCAGTTGTGCAGAGTCTCATATTTCGTCATTTTTAATGTAACATGTTGCAATTTTTCCGAAGAAGGAGAGTGTAAAACGTGAAGAGGACATTTTGTGGAGGCAGATACTTCAAATTTCAAAACGTTAGTACCAGTTTCGGATTGGTGGAGAAACAGGCACACTACCCGCATTTCTACACACTTCGTGATCTGCGCGTGCAAAGCAGCGAGTAAATGCTAGTATGATACGAGGGTCAGTCAAATCAAAACCTTAAATATTTTTTAAAATATTATTTATTGTGTAGAAGTGGTACAAAGCTGTATCACTTTTCAACATAATTTCCCCCACGCTCAATGCAAGTCCTCCAGCGCTTACAAAGTGCATAAATTCCTTTAGAAAAAAATTCTTTTGGTAGTCCGCGCAACCACTCATGCACCGCGTGGCGTACCTCTTCATCAGAACGGAAATTCTTTCCTCCCATTGCTTCTTTGAGTGGTCCAAACATATGGAAATCACTTGGGGCAAGGTCTGGTGAGTATGGTGGATGAGGAAGACACTCAAAATGCTGGTCTGTGATTGTTACACCAGTAACGATTCTTGCAAGGAAGCCATCACCTTCTCGTTCAAAGCGCCGAAGAAGTTCTTCACAAGCATCAACACGTCGTTCTCTCATTTCAGGAGTCAGCTGCCGTGTCACCCATCCTGCAGACACTTTGTGAAACTGGAGCACATCATGCACGATGTGGTGTGCTGAACGATGACTAATCTTTAAAACATGCTGCAATGTCATTCACTGTCACTCGGCGGTTTTCCATCACTATGGCTTCAACTGCTGCAATGTTCTGTGGAGTCACAACTCATTGTGCCTGACCTGGACGAGGAGCATCTTCCACTGAAGTCACACCATTTGCGAACTTCCTACTTCATTCGTAGACTTGCTGCTGTGACAAACACGCATCACCGTACTGAACCTTCATGCTTCGATGAATTTCAATAGCTTTCACACCTTCACTACTCAAAAACCGAATAACAGAACGCTGTTCTTCCCTGGTGCAAGTCTCAAGTGGGACAGCCATCTTTATACTGATACTGTGACGGTATTTGTGCATCTGCACTATACTGCTACCTACAGGCCATTCTGCACGCTGCTTGTAGCACACTTACCAACTTACAGGATAACGGCGCGAAATTTCGATTTTTTATTACAAATTTAAGGTTTTCATTTGACTCATCCTCGTATATGCTCACACTCCCCTCTCTGCACTTAAATCGTTTCTAGTTCCTTAACTGCTGAACAAAACGCTTTTTCATGATGCGAGCTACCAGTTCAATGGAAGGAGAGTTGTTTACCATAATATAAATTTTCCAAGTGTTTGATGTTTAAACTAATGAGGAACGGTATAAGAGCAGGTAGCTGTCAGTCGGTTACTGCCTAGTTTTGATTCCAGTCACGCAAGTTCTCTGATCGAGCTTATTGAGATACTGTAATTGAGTGCTGCACTCATCGTAAGCTCGAGCAAGCCAGCGAATACACAGTTCCTGAGTAAACATTAAAGATGTAACTTGATGCGTTTTAGTTTCCGAAACATCTGACTGCGCAATAAATAAATTCCTAGTTCGTCAGAGCAATTTTCCTGTTTCCCTCTGTTTTCTGCGATCCTTCCATTTTCAGCAATATAACTACGTTAGATATTACCTTCAAGTCGTATTCCGGAATTTAATGAGCTGATGTCTTTCTCCGATCCCACCAAATGTCAAGGCAGTCCTTCGTTCGAACTGTAATCTTTCTGCGTGTAAACTCATCATAAATTAGTAGTTGTTCTAGACAAAATGTCAGAATGGAAAGTATATCAGCACACGAAACCACCGGTCTCGTCTGTAGGTTCACTTGAACACTATTGCTGGGTTCGGGGAGAAGTGGCACAAAATTAATGAATTCTCTGTCTTCTTATTTATACGTACACGCATTCGCAGAAAAGAAAAAAAGGTCAGCAAATTTCTGTTTCCTAATTCCTGAGATGTTTGTGCATCACATTTCTGAAAACTAAGTATTAGTTACAGGCGACTAATGAACGGAGCTATTACATGACGTAATTACTAACCAGTTAATATAAAATTTCGCAACGATAGTGGAAACGTATATGATATCTAAAAAATTAGGTCATGTCATTAGAGACTGCTCAATTTGTGTGTAATTGGAATCACATTCTGAGGGTTTCAGGTCCGTGTTAACAAACTTGTATGTAGGTTTAGATTTTCGTTCTTTCTAACAAGCGTATCATATAAACACCGAACTTTTTATTCTCTAAATATACTTTTTTGCAACAGTATCACTAACCCCCCCCCCCCCAAATCATTTTATTATTAATATTGAATTATGTTGAATTTATTAATTGTAAGTATACTGAATAACTGTATTAAAGTTTTTAACTTAATTTGTAATATTGTTGGGTTTCCACAGTATGTAATCAGTTTAGTAAACGGGGCAGCATAATACTAGTACGTAAGGGATCAGGGATTGCAAAAAGTTTGCAGGAGAATTGATGTATAATTTACCAAAAACGTTGAAACAATTTAAAGTTGAAATTTGTAGAGGGCAAATGTAGGTGGGTACAGGAAAGGGGGAAAATGGGTGTGTAGGGAAATTGCCACCGAAGCATGCGCTCCATTACAATTACACTAAATTAAAGTTGTTATAATCTCGTAACAACCTTTTACGGTGGCCAGCACAGCTGTGCGGGCGGCGATCGTTGATTTGGGCGCCTGCGTAGTATGACAGTGCGCGGAGCAGTGTCTCTTGCCGCTTGGGAACGGCTGTATGGAGCCATTTCATGTGCTCTCTACGCTAGCTAAAATAGCTTGTGAAATGTATGCGAAACTAGTATCGACGTGACATAAGTGTCTTCAAGAACAGTGAGGTTTTTCATTTGCATGCTATTTCAAAATACCTCTCCATTTGTTTATCCGAGCTAACACTTGGATATGTCGGAAGAGGAGAATTTGGGTCTATACCCTCTAAATAAAGCGCAGTAATCCACTAACGGAGTGGTGAGCTAACAGTTGGCTGACCATTCCCAGGATAATTGCTTGCTTGCATTTGGCGACCAATGCCAGGATAGCTATTTGGGCAAACCTAGAAGGATAGTTCACACTTTATTGGATTCCTTATATCCGAAAAGTAATCATGGGTAATGTTACATACACTTTAACAATGCTAGAATAACACATACGCGAAAAATTTAATAACTCATTCGCTGATTACTCTTAGTACTGGTAGTAATACGAAAAATGACAAATTTAACTACTATATATATGAACAAGTTATCTTTCTCTGGAGAAGAGATAGATGAATTTTATCAGTGCTGAGAAGCAACTTCTTAATACATAAAATGGTGGCGGCGAGATTGATAGACTTGCGACATCCTACCACGCTATTACTTCAATATTAAATTTCATTACGATTTCCAATGAACCTCATAATTCTAAATAAAAAAAAAAAAACTAATTTCTACAAAAAAAAAATCAAAATGGACTGTTACAGTAAATTTTCATTTGGTTATGATGCTGCGTGGTAGTTATGAAACTGCGTGCTCCGCTTGCAGTACAGCATGCTTCTTCAAGTATACATTTTTAATGCTTGCTTCTTGTTCTGTCGCCAGAAAGGTGGATGTGACCGTTGAAGGAAGCACTCAAGGTAAAAAACTTCTTGTGATACCCTGATTGCTAGGTAAAGTTGGTTTCCTTTAGAATCAGGGATTTTGCAGGACATATACTAAGCATTGAATCAGTGATTTCCAGCGAGGTGGTACCACCCACCGGTGGCCGTTGAAGAGATAGTAAGGTGTATTTCTTGTCGAAGGAAAAATTTAGGGGGCGTTGGGGACTAACCACCGCTCCCTGCTTTCCTGTATCATGGCTGCATCAAAAAAGAATTTCATTGCATACCCATCATCATATGCTGGGGACATAGAATTTAGCGTATTCAGCAGTAACTAGAAAGAAAAGAAACAGATTGTCAATTTGCAACGAAGTGATTTAAGATTGCTCATAACAAATCAGGCACCAAATATCGAAAAATTAATGTCGTTACAGAGAACTCAGCCCTCTAGCTAATAATATTATTTTTTTCGTGGTAAGTACTTCTTAATCGAACTATGAACTATACAAAAATATCATCAACATCTGTCACTAATTTTCACCTAAGAGGGATCTCATCGAATCACTGTTTCAAAAATTGAGCTATGACCCAAAAAAAGTTGGAGCACCATGCTTTCTACGTTACATTATTGATTACAAGAAGGGGAGGCTATATTTTTTCGGAAAGAGTGCATTGAATATTTTTTTTTCAAAAATGGGGCAGTAGTCCAGAAAAAGGTTTGGGATACTATGGTCAACGTTATAGATTCCCAACCGTTTTTAATCTACCAACCCCTTTTCGAAAGAAATATAACTCACCCTCCTTTTTCAAAGAAAAATTACTTACCGCCCCGTTTTGAGAAAAAAAAAACACATCAGCTCCCCTTCTTGTAATAAATACTCGCAGTGTTCCAACTTTTTTGACTTACAACCCACTTTTTGAAACAATGATTCGATGGCTCCCCTCTTGGGTGAAGTGTAAAATATCATGAATACAGAAAACAAGTACTTGTTTATAAAATTACATTATTAAAAGATATAAACAGTAATAGTGCCTTGTTCACGGTCTGATTAATAGACACATATTGTGAAAAACTGTTAATTAGATTTCGGTGTAATGACACAATTATGCGATATTTGATGGCTTATTTGTCATCAGCAATCATAAAATCGCCGCGTTCTGCTAATCATTTAATGACTACGTTAATTTTCTAGTGGCTACATATTACATGTTATGCAATTAAAAATTTATTTGTGCAGCCCTTAAAGTCAAACATACTGGAGAGCAGGCAGGTGGTAGTTGGTCCTCAACGCCTCCCAAATTTGAAGTTGACCAGAAACGCCCCTTTGACTGTTCAACGCCCTCCGTTGGGCACCCATTGGGAACCGCTAGTCTACATCGATATCAAGAAATTGTCGCTGTTCTAAAATTGTCATACTTTTCTCTGCTACCAGAGACCTGTATGATCGACAGTATACGGTTAGTCATGTTTCCCACAGGTTTTATTGTTGATTTCTTAGTAGGGTTTCAGTGCAGTGTAAAGCCGCCTACAGAAAACTCCATTTCGGTCACAATCTGCAGGGGCAACCTGTTGGACAATCATATGAGGCTTTTCCTTCTTGCGTAACAATTTCGCTACCGATTTTAGTTTACATTGTTATCGCGTGGCTGATAGACGTAAGCGCTTAACAATGGCTCCTTTTCTTTCAAAACAACAAAGAGTTGATATGGTTATTAACAGTAGCCAGTATTAAACGAAAAAGAAGATATTTGGTGAGAAAGACGCTCCACGATAGGGTTGAATCTGTAGTGAAGAGTTCCTTCGCTGCCAAAACTGTTGGTGGTGACAAGATTAAGTTCACTTTCACCACTCAGCCGCAAACGGGATGTTGCAGGACATCGGAACTGTTCCACTACTCAAAGTAGTCTTCAGGAACATTCCAATAACATTACCCTCTGGAGAACTGAAAGAAGAACTCTCAGAGATGTGTTTTAGTGTACAAACAGTGGCCCAACTTCGCCGCTCAGGCAGCAACATATTAATGCCATTATTCTTGGTGATCCCAGCGGATTGCCAGGAAAACAGAGCATCTGAATTTCCTACCTCAAATTGAAGGTTGAGAAACTTCGGGCAACGGCAGGACCTGCGCAATGCTACAATTTCCAGCGTTTCGGCCACATGTCCAAGAATTGTAAAATGCCTCCAGTCTGCGTTAAGTGCGCAGACCAATACGATTCCACCATTGCACCTCGCAGAAGGGACGAGACTCCGCCAAGTGTTCTGACTGTGGAGGAGGACACGAGGCCAGTTATAAAGGCAGCCCTTGCTTTAAGGGAGCCAGAAACCGACTAAGAGGTCTATCAACTTAACAAGAAACACCATCACACCGTGCATCAACAACAAACAGTACAGCGCTTCAAGACCAGACTCCAGCTCCAGGGCAACAGGGCAACTCTCAAGCAACAGGGCAAGATCAGGCCCACACTGCCCCGGTGAAGAAGATGTCCACGTCCCAGTCGCGCCGCAGACGGAAGAGAAAGACGGGATCGAAGAATGTAGCTGAGCAACAACACCCATTGGCGAGAGAAGACGGTTCCAATTCCAGAAACGAATGAGTCGCCCCTACAGGGCACCCCGCCGATTCATATGCCTCAACGTCACCTGAGCGCCAGTCGACCCACCTACTGGTCACCTCGTCGCCCCCCATCAGTAAAGAATCACGGGGTGAAGCGTAATACAACCTAGACAGACTTACAAACATGCTGGAGTCTGCCCTAAAGATGATGTGCCATCTTACCGAGCAGCTGGAGAAAATTACCAGCGCCGTATCTAATGCTCTGGCTATCTCAAAGTGCCCACACTACAACCAAAATGGATAGACAGCCACAAATTCACTCCTTATCCTTCTGTGCTTGGAATGCTAATAGCATGTTCAGCCCATCTCTTGAGTTTAGGCAGTTTCTTCGAGACAAAGATGTTGACGTGTGTCTGGTGTCAGAGAGATTCTTTAAAACCGGTCTGCTAGCCGCAGTAGCGAATTACAGTTGTTACCGTCGTGACAGACCCACCCCTGGATGTGGAGTCGCGTTTATCATTAAGAACAGCATTCCACATCATGAAATAGTCCTACCACTCCTTCAACAGATGGAAGCCGTCGGAGTTGAAGTGGCTTCAGCTAATGGGAAGCTAACCATCATCTCATGCTACCGACCTCCTCGAAGATAGCTGGAAAAGCCGACTTTATGGCTCTGGCAGATTTCAGCGGAAAAGTCCTGATCGGCGGCGACCTTTATGCTAAACATTCCGATTGGAATAGTAGGTACAACAACACAGCGGGTATAACATTGAGACGCATTACAAACAGATACAACATGTGCGTATGGGCATCAGAAGAGCCCATACACTATCCGAGCAGTGGCAACAGATCAGATGTAGTAGATGTAGTCGGCATCCAGGGCTACGTACCCACCTCAGTCATAAACCGACTCTCCTCAGATCATTGTCCTGTTATGATTGGGGTTGAGTTTAGATCCTGGCAAACTCAAGAAGAACCATCTTTCAACTACCACAAAACAAACTGGAGGCGCTACCAGCACCTACAGACTAATCTAGCTGATCCACTTGAAATTGACAACATTGACAACATTGACGTCGCCCTTCAGTCTTTTGAGCCAGCAGTCAATGATGTAACCGCAGCCTCTACTCCAGTCAGGATACCTAAGCCAGCTCCCACTCCGCAGCTTTCCCCCCCCCCCCACCTTCTGGTGGAAATCCGCCACAAAAACCGGATTGACAAAGAGTGGAAGCTAACGAGAAACCCGGTGACCAGAAGACTACTAAATCGCTTGCAGAGGGATATTAAAGCTTCCATGATTCAGCATCGGAACCAAGAGTGGGATGCAAGAGTCTCCATGCTCCACCCGGAGGATGGGTCTCTGTGGCTACAAACAAGAAGACTCACCAGGCGAAGGCAGCGACTCCACCCACTGTAAGGCGAAAGAGGCCTAGCCGTCACTCCGGAGGAAAAGGCCAACGCACGTGCTGATGTCTTCGTGAAGAATTTCCGGCCTTCGCAAACAAACGTGGACCCCACCCACCTCACTGTAGTCCATCGACGCCTGAAAGTCTACCTCGACGCCGAGGATGATCATCAAATAGATGACATCACCCCGGAGGAGGTAGACAGCTACCTATCGAAACTGCACCCACACAAAGCACCAGGGCGTGACGAGATCAGCAACACTCTCCTCAGGCATATACCACAGGAGGCCTCTGTCCACCGCGCCACTATCTTCAATGCCATCTTGAGACGTCAGCATTACCCTCGATAGTGGAAACACTTGTAATTGTGGGAATTCACAAGACCGGGAAAGACAAACACCTACCGCAGAATTATAGGCCTATAAGTTCGCTCCCCGCCATTAGCAAGATGTTCGAACGGCTGCAACTAAAACGTCTGTCTGCCTTCATCGATGACGCCAATGTTATTCCAGATCACCAGCTAGGATTCCGACGCGATCACTCCACCACCTAGTAGCTGATGCGGGTAACAGAAGTGATGACCCACGCTTTCAACTTCAAGAACTACAGCGCTATGGTACTGCTTGACATCTCGCGTGCCTTTGATTCCGTGTGGCATCCGGGACTCCAGTTCAAGCTCTACGAACAGGGTATCCCGGGGCCATACGTGAAGCTTCTAAAATCCTACCTCACCGGCCGGACCTTCAGCGTCAAGGTGGACAATGCCTACCCCTCTACCAGGAAAATCGAAGCAGGAGTCCCTCAGGGCTCCGTGCTTGGGCCAGTGCTATACTCCCTGTACACCGCTGATGTACCGACTAGAATGGCGTTCTGACAGCTACCAACACTGACGACACTGCGTACTTGGCCTCCAGTCGCAGTAGAGCACTAGCAACCCGGCGATTACAGGAAGTTCTCCAGGTAAAGGAGGCCTGGGCTATGAGGTAGCGTATTGATATAAATCCCACCTAGACCCAAGCCATTATATTAACCAAGCGACTTGGGGCCCGTCAACCAACTCATCCTTCGCCTGTATGGTAGAGAAATCCCATGGTTCATCACGGCACTCTACCTGGTGGTGACTCTAGACAAGAGACTGAACTGGTGTAGCCACATCAATGAAGTTCGTCGGAGAGCAAGCACCAGGCTCCACAGCCTCTACTCAATTCTAAATAAGGACAGCAAGCTAGCCTCTTCCACAGGAGTCAAGATATATACATTGCTCGTACGCCCCATTATGGAATATGCATGTCCTGTGTGGGTATACGCCAGTGACAAGAAAATCAGAAAGCTCCAGGTCATTTAAAATAGGGCCTTGAGAAGAGCCCTTCACCTCCCGTGCCGGTTCCCCGCGGATGCACTCTATGAGGCCGCCGGCATACCTAAATTGAAATACAGATTCCGTCAGCTGGCGGAAACATTTTACAAAAGCTTTAAGCAATGTAACAACCCGGCGGTCAACTCGATTGGTCGCAATGACCATAGTGACAACATACACAGAGGACCACTGTCTCCTAACAAATTGACACCAAATAACAAGACACACCATCAGTAAAGGACTGTAACATTCTCATTATGTTGGGGGCAATGTCCTCGGACAAATACTCCACCCTCCACCTCCCTGTAACCTAAGGCAGTGACGGTGCCATGTGTGTGATATTTTTTTCTAAACAACGGATAAGATCGTAGTTCCGAAGGGACGGTACATACGTATCTTCTGTGCCACTTCCCGTTTGCATACAAGCACATTATTAATGAAATATTTTTTACTCAGATTTCAGTTAAGACACAATTTAGTTCCATACAATCTGTCTTGCAAACTTTGTTGTATAAATAACATTAACAATTAAATCAATTTGTAAAAACCAATCTGTTACTTTTTCTTTTAAATAATTTACATTGAACAATATTCAATAAATACATTTAAAGTAAAAGTTATTTACCTCTGTTCTTTTATCTATAACGCTTATGTTCCTCAAAGAATTGTTAGCTGCAATAAATATAATTATGCATTTAAATTTCATAAAACATAGATTTTATCCCGCAAAAAACTGTGTAGTCTCAATAAGTGTAACTGATTTACGAAGGAGTACTGGAAAATTCTCGCCTCGACCACACAAGACGATGTTACATGTTACCTGCAAACTATAGAACAATCTTTTACAAAGTTTCTTATAACATTTTATAAATGGACTTTTCGTTATAACATTGAATAATTGGATCGCTAACTGTGGATGACCCCTTAAATTTTCGTACCAACTTCGTATCAATTAGTTTTTAGATGTTATACTTGTAATCATCCGGATTTGATATTTATTAATAACGTGACACTTGAAATTTAAACACCTGCCACAAATTATATAAGAGTGAAATTTCACTTACGACACTTCTGAACCAATGCTGCCTTGTCTGAGTGAATCATGTCCTTGGTGACATACGGGCAGAAAGAATGAAATCTGGGACCTCACATTTCTTTTCCATGTTCGGTCAAACATGTGGTTTCCCAAATTTACGGTCGCAATGGTCTTGTGATTACCCAAACGTCTCTTATTTGCACAGAACCCTTTGCTACAAACCAATGTTTTCTAGTCATGTACTTCCACACCTCACACGAGTCACTATTTTTTCCTACTGAGCATGATTGGTAGGCGTGATCCGTTTCCTCAGTAGCCAGAATATCAGGGACAAGTTCGTTCCTCTGAGGGTTTGGTTTTCGTTCGAATACCATTCCTTATTCCGCTACTTGATTTTCGTATGGTGGAAGACGGGACCATTTTCCTGTTATTTCAATTTTTAGTGTCATACTTCGCGCTCTTTGCTTTCTGGCATACTTAATTCTCTTTTAATATTGCCGGACAGCAAATAGAAAGTACTGTAACTTCTGTAGATTAATTATACTTCTATAAACATTTAGTATCATTTGACAGGAGGATATTTTTTAAAAAAGTAGAAAGGCCTTCTACAAAACGACAATTGTTAGGTTTATTCATTAAATGGTAGGATGATTTGAAATTGGATTCACGATGCTGAATAACTTTAATTTCCATGGAAGGTAGCGAGAATTTGACTGGGTGATTTAGATTGTCGCGAATGTCATAGGTGGCGGTGCATTCGATTTGGACGAGTTGTCCCGTGAAGCGCCTGCTGACGACAGTCAATTTCAATTCCCACCTAGTCAGTACGATTTGCAAGATTATAGTATGAAGAGACTTCTCTTTACTCACACTGCTTATCATATGTCTCCGTGTCATCTGGAGCCTCCTCTTCCATTTCTGACTGTCTCTCCCAGATTATTCCAATAGGCTCCCTTCACCTTTTCTTTCTTCCACTAGTCCATCGATCCTCTCCGTGGTCTTCCAATAACTATTCTTCCCTTGCTCTTCGGAATTCTCGCCTCGTCAATCATCATGACATGCCCCAGCCATTGCAGTCTTTCCTTCGTTAACTTCTCTTCCAATATTTTCATCTTCAATCTCTCTCTGATGTTGTCGCTTTTGATTTTATCCTTCCTTGTGACATTTTCCACGCTTCTCAGAACCCTTATGTCTGCTGCCCGTAGTCTCCTTGATCTCTCTTTCTGTATTTGCAGGTTTCAGAGACGTAGGTCAATATTGTTTGGTAGTATATATTACAAAACAAAGTTATCGCTTCATTCCTGAAGATAAAACCCTTGATCAGGTGATAAAACTGCCAAATCTTCATTATTCTCTGTGCTGTTTCCTCCTCCATCTTTCCATTAGCATTTACTTTGCTTACCAAGTAAACAAACCGCTCTACCCGTTCTAGTTTCTTGCCGTCAAGTGACATCCTCTGATGGGTCTGACGTGACATGACAGCTAGTCGAGTGATTCTCCTTCGGTCGAAACAGTTTTAAATGAACTGAATGAGTGTCACGATGTCATCTTAACACGATTTGCTTGACGGGAACACTGCTGCTTGTTAAATGAATTTTTTATCCAAGATGTTTCTATTTTGCGGTTAAAAATCGAATGATTAAAAATTCTGAAGTACGGTTCGGCAAAGAAACGGGACTGAAAATTTACAGACCATTTGGTTCCCACGAGGGATTTAGGACAGCTGCTAGACGGGACTTCCTCCACAGTTTTCACATATGCATTTTGATGAAACACTTTACACTGATCAGCCAAAACATTATGACCACCTACTTACTAGCATATTGGTCCACCTTTAGAACGCAATACAGCAGCGATTCAGCGTAGCATGGATTCTTCAGGTCCTTGGTAGGCTTCCAGAGATACCTGACACCAGATTTCTACGCACAGGTCACGAAATTTCCTTAGATTACGGGCCAGCGGTTTGTGGGTGCGGCGACTTGATCGAGCATCTAGAAAACGGAGAGGCTGGTCGGCTGTTCGCTTGCTACTGTAGTGAGCATCTATGGAAAGTGTTTGAAGGACGGTGAAACCACGAGTAGGCGACAATCTGGTGGGCACTGACACGTCACATCGCAGAACGCGGAGGTCGGAGCTTGCCCGCTGTGTAAAACAGGATAGGGGGTGATTTGTGGCAGAATTGCTATTCTTGTGCTCTGAAACACTTCTGGAAGCACCAGAATTGTACTCTACCGTTAGATCTGCCACAGATCACCACCCTATATTTTGCTTCACAGATGAACGCATCTTGGCCTGTTGTTAGTA
>JARYHS010013630.1:139608905-140141339 GCA_031002005.1 Vandiemenella viatica | reverse complement strand
GATACATTGAAAACTGTAGCATTCAGTGATAGAATGATTTTAAACAAATGTAGTAGTAGTATAGTAGTAGTGCCTATTCACTTCTAATAACAATTTCGTTGAAAAATCTGAGGAGCGATCATTCTGATCGTTTCTCAAGCCGCATCACCAGATTCAGCCTCTGTGGGAGACCGGGAATTAAAACTTAGCACTGTGAAGCTCTGTTCATCTGTCTTCACCGCCTGTTCTCTTAGTTATCTTATTCCACTGTGTCACGGGATTCCGCCTTGTCCGTGATTCCGTGTTCTGAATTCAGTTCAGTGTTTCAGTACTCGTGAGACGTCAGTAACGGATGGAGAACCGACTCGTTCAAGATGGGAACGCTTTGCTGATGGTTTCATAGTTTTACTTACTTCTTTCTGACGTATGTTTAAACTATCAAGGAACTTGCTGTTGTTACAGACGCAGGTTCAGAGTTTATTAAGTTTCTAACTAAAACTTGCAACTCCTAAACGCCATCTAATCCAAATCAAAAACCGCTAGTGCTTAACTCCTATTATATAACAAAACTTTCGGAAGTTTCTGAACAGCCTATATGGCAATCGCAAAGAAAGAAAAAATAGCTTTGAAACAATCAATACAGAAAGATAACTATCAGGTTTAAACTTTATGGCAAACTGAATCATTCGATTATATTTCTTTTACGCCATAAAGGGAGGCATCAAAAGGATTGCTGTCCTCGACAGGGGGAGAGAAATGATGCAAAACGAAATCTTGTACGTTTTGTTTGAAGAAACATCGTAGTACCCGCGTAATTTTTCGAAGCCATTAATCGGTGGAAAGGATTGGAGGCAAGGAACGGGAATTGATTCGATCACTTTTGAAGAAACATTCTGGTATTCGTCTGGATTTATTTTGGGGGAAAAAATCGAAATCTAGGTAGCCACCACACCAGTGAGCCTGTTGTAAAGTCCCCTTCCTTACTTATCCTGTCGCCAAATCGCGATGTCCCCGTTACATACTCGTGCGTCAGGTTGTGTTACCGTATTTCACAGCCAGAGACCGCATTACTAGAGTCGTGACGCACTGCCAGTAACAGGTGCGCAGGAAGGAGAGAACAGCATTAAAAGAAAAGTTATCTTTACAGATATTTCATTATTATGAATCACTGTATTATGAATGAGCGAATATTATTTTCAGAAAACATTTTATGTTACAGTTACAGGGTTCCATAATTGTTAGGCACAATACGGCTCTTAGACACAGAATTTTCCCCACATTAACAAGAGTAGATTTTGTGAGCTACGACAGCTCACTATTCTTGAAATTTAATTTTACAATCATATTCACATTCATTAAATATTTTAACTATATAAACTAACTGATATTTGAGTTTTAATGGGCAAAGAACCCAAGCATCTGGAGAAAGGGGGATGGTTACAAAAAGATTACGAAGACGGTCAAATATCGCAGGGATGACAGTAAAACTGATTTTGATTGGGCTACACTAGCCTGTGATTGTATATGAAAGTAAAATGTCGAGGGCAATGAATAACCACGAATGTATCAATAAACTGTTATTAATGTTTGAATGGAGACATTTGTATTGAAAGCATACAAATGATAAGTAATCGATAACTTTGTCTAGTTGTAAATCTCGAATAAGCTATTTGAGTTAATGTTTCTAAAAGTATTGCAGATTACTGATAAAACCAGAGAGTTTAGATCATACGAGCGACAATTATTTGATGTATTAAGATTATTGTTCTTGAGGTGATTTTACAGCGTGTATGTTAAACCCTGGAATAGGACGAATAGGTGACGAATGTGGACTTACAAACAGATTCGACACTGGAGGAAGAAATTACAACCTTTTCTACCTTCTACATGAAGATCTTGCTTTCTTCATCAGTAGAACTATAGACACCACTAACGCTCTTAGGTGTTATGTTATAGCGCCTCTTCCTTACGGGCTTTCGAGTTCAAAACCAGTGATATTAAACCACCCCTCTTTCCAGATACACGCGCCAGCCAGCCAGCCAGGCTGCTGACGTCAGAGCGCGTCCTATTTAGTCCACATGTATCTTTTAGTTATATTTCGAAAATACGTCTCTATGCTTTCTCAAAGTATGAATTGGTTTGCTCCCTCTCGGAATATTCCAAATCAAAGTTATCAATTCATACTTAAATCTACATCTGAGGGTTCTCTATTCGTCTTGCTTTACACTTCCTTTAAACTATTCAAACCTTTACGGATCTTAAGTTCCATACCGTTGTATTATTATTATTCTCGAATCATAAACATCAAATACACAGTTAAAAAATTGTACAAATTAACAACTTTAAACACATTTCGCCCAGTACTTCGCAACCTCAAGTGAATGCCGTGTTGCTCGAAACAGGTTATCTTTGTTGCAGGATGATGGCACAGAGGGCACTCGAGCATAAGGTTCAACGTTTGGTCCTCACCACATTCGCACTTAATACTGGTAGCATCAGTATAACCCCATCTCACTAGGTTTTCCTGGATCTGCCCACTCCTGTTCGCAATCGATTTAAGGACCGCCAGACGTTCCAGTCCAATGCGTGACCAGGTGCAACGTCAAAATGCGAAATCGGCAGATCTGGCCGCTAATATCGGTATATTTGTGCCCAAAATTGTGTATGAAATAAATACAACCCAAATAACCACAGTTTGATGGACAAGATGTGCCGTCGAAGAATTTCTCAGTCTGACAGACTTGGAACTTTAAGACTTGCTACCAATTTGACGTCAAACTGTGCAGCAAATTGAAGGCAATCTGCTGCCGCAACTGGACAACAAATTAGTCATTAAAAGTTGGAAAGAAAAGTCGGTTCCAAATTACATTCAAAGATGGGCTTGATTTTCATATTCCCATTTTAGCTTCGATAGTATAAACTAAAGTCAGAAGATGGCAGTGAAGGTATTTTTAAGTTAAAGTATGAAATACAAGTTATTTAAGTTATTTAAAACTTCAGTACATTACTATATTATATTCTTTTAAAGTTCTTTATCTTTGTCAAATAATACGGAAATTACAGGATATATTATACATTTAAAACTAATATCAGAATTTTTTAATAAAAATTTCATATAATGAATGAATAAGCACTAGTCAATACTAGTAAAACATAGTCAAAATAAAAAAACAATAGACTTGGAAGCCTTATTCAGTTACCCGCGGGGGTTGACTCGACCAAGGTTGTCGACTGTGGGAATATCTCGACACACGCTGAATGCAAATAATTCACGAAATACGGCGCATAGCCTCTTACTGCATTGCCCATCATATTGTCTTTAATAACATGTATGTACATTTTTTAACAAAATTTATTTATGGTAATGATACAAATAGAATAAAAACAAGCGAACTAGTTCGGGAATCCCCTAAAACGTCCATAATGTAGGGCCCAAAAGATATGCGGAACATTCTGCAAAAGGTAACTACCTACTTATCACATAATCGATCGAATAATACTCCATGAAACATCAACGAAATGGGTTGCCAACCTGAAAATGTTAAATCGGGAAAAAATTCGGTAAAAATTCGATGTATTCTCAGAAATCGTGAAGAAATCGTTACATTTCGGTAGGACAGCTCGATATCGGTAGGTTCGAGACCCCTGAGCAGCTGGCAAGCGCTCTGCAACTGTCAGTGGACCCGAGATATTAGGGACCTTCATTTTACACAACTGTACTCTTGCCTTTTCAGGTGACCCAATTAGTTCCCGTGATGTTCTGAGCAAGCTTTTCCTGTATTTGAGTCTCTGGGCTGGTGGTATATGGCCGTGCAGTGGATGAGCGCTTTCCCGTTCTACTTTGGTCCTCTCCTTGTTCGCAGCCACTTCTCTCCGGATACTGGGTGGTGCAATGCCCGAAAGCTGGTAAAGCCTATCAACTGGGGTAGGCTTTAGGCAGCCTGTCACTAGCCTACAGGTGTTATTGACGGATACATCCACCTGTTTGGTCTGAGATGATGAATACGAAACTGGGCATGCATATTCTGCAACAGAGTAACAAAGGGCCATTGCTGATGTACGTATAGTTTGTGGTTGACTGTCCCACTGTGATCCAACTAGTTTGCGCAGTAAATTTTTCTTGTAGAGATCTTCATTTTGCAATTCATGCAGTGCTTCTTATATGTGAGGGTTCTGTCGAGTGTCACTCCCAGATATTTTCGGATGTTACATGTCTGCAGTTCGATACCTGACCACATGACGTTCAACTTACGCTGAGCTTTCCTATTTTTTAGGTGAAAGGCACACACATCAGTTTTTGAAGGGTTAGGCCTTAAGTGATTTTCCCTATAATAGCCTTAAAGGGCAGCAGACAAATTTCTTTCTACAACTTCAAGCTTTGTGCCCTATGAGGCTAGAGCTAGGTCATCAGCGTACACGAAGCTCGTGGTAGCTGGATGTAATGGCTGATCGTTTGTATAAATGATGAAAAGAATTGGGGCCTGTTCAGTCTGCCAGTAAAGGCCCCTGCCAGGCAGACCTCACACACAACGCGCCTGCACGCCGGGATACATATACGACTCCAAACAGGCGCAGAGACATCAAAACAAACCAGGAAAACAAATAGAATCATCTAGAAGCTAAGTGGGACTATTTCTTACAGAGGTCGCCGTACTACCACACAACGGAATTCCTGCGCCAGGCCGCCTATATAAGCGTAGCCGGCCGCTCCACCGCCAGTTCCGGCCTGACCGCGGAACCAGCTTCAACTACAGAAGACCACCGGAAGTTCGCGAGAAGTAGAAGCCGTCTCTCTACCCCGGATCAGGACCAGGCTAAATTTCTCGACGGTCATCCGCTAACTGTACCACATTTGTTATTGTTTACCAGTGTTTTGTGTACATAGTAATAAACCTCAAGGAACCATTAAGTGTAGTTCACTTCAGTGGCGACAAGGTTGGGATAAGAACTCTCGACCATCATGGCTACGCCAGCAGCACCTACGGAATGGCAACAGTTCCTCCAAGGACTTCTACATCAGTTCTTCGAATCTCAGAGACAACTGATTGCGGAAGTCAGGAATCTCCGCCAACCCACGGCCCCGCCTCCGTTCCCAGCATTCAACGACGACGTCGAAGAATGGGAGACCTACGAGAAGCGCATAAAACAACACTTCGCAATTCATCACATATCCAAAGAAGAAGACCAGCGTGCATATTTCCTTTCCTGGAACCAATCGAAGATGTATGTCTTGCTCACCAAACTTCAGCCACAAGACCCCGACACCCTCACCTTCACGACCATCTGTACGACACTGAATGCATACTACAGACGCCGGTACCATGTCGTCGCGGCCCGCGTCGAATTCTATCAATGCCGGAAGAAGCCCGATCAGACGTATCGCCAGTGGGCGGCCGAACTCCAAGGCCTTAGCAGAAAATGTAAGTTTCAAACTCGTTGTTCCCACGAATCCTACGCCGACGACATGGGTGCGTGATCACATCATACAGGCTGCACCAGATGCCGCACTCCGGCATGACGCCCTCAAGTTAGAGGACCCATCCCTGGAGCAGGTCATCGAACTTGCCTACAAATTCGAAATATCTACGGCCGCAGATCGCCGCCTGGAGTCCTGGGCGGATGTGGCCGCAATCCGAACCGACGTAGAGGACACACAGGACGTCGCCGCCATCCAGAGCTCCCAGTCGCGCTTCCTCCCGACACCACAACGGGGACCGCTTCCTCAGAAGGACATCGAACCGGCCCGTTCCGGCAGGGGCACCAAGTCTCGGCAAGCAGCAGCGGATCCCGCAGCGCCGACGCCGACGCCGCAGCCCGCTCCGCCTACCCTCCTGCCCCGCCTGTTATTCAGCACATGAGAGGGAAAATTGTCCGGATCGTTGGGCTGAATGCTCACGTTGCGGCAAGGAAGGACACCTGGCGTCCGTCTGCCGCACCAACACCACCAATGCCAATCCCGGCTCTCGCCGCCCAGGGTCTTACCAAGACAGGTTGAGCGGCGCACCTATGGATATCAATCAGGTAGACACTTCCACAGCATCCAAACTTTTTATTGACGTTACGGTCAATGGCAAGCCCTCTGCGCCTACAAGTCGACACAGGAGCAGCAGTCTCATTGCTTAATTATACTACTTATGTGCAAATTGGCTCGCCCCCCCTCTCGCCGGCCCCCAAGCGCCTCCTGACATACAACAAACAGGAAATAGCACTCCTGGGACAATTCACAGCAAACGTCATGTATAAGTCTGTACATCGTTCAGTCCCCTTTTTAGTAGTTAACAGTTCTCTCACAGCAGACTTATTTGGACTGGACGCTTTCCGCTTATTCGGATTTTCAATTGAGGATAACATACACCTCGTATCTCAGCATGTTCCTTTTCCTGAAGTGGACGCCCTTTGCACCGAGTTTCAGGACCTGTTCTCACCAGGCGTCGGCTGTGCAAAGGACTTCGAAGCATCACTCCAACTCCGGCCGGACGTACGGCCTCGATACTTCCGGGCACGCCAGGTACCCGTAGCGCTTCAACAACCACTTCAGGAAGAACTTCAACGTCTCCAAGACGAAGGGATCCTCCAGCCGGTGCGGTTCAGCCCCTGGGCCACGCCGTTGGTCATAGTTCAGAAGCCAGGACGCCGCTTACGTCTCTGTGGTGACTTTAAGACCACCGTCAACCCGCATCTGCTGGTAGACGACTATCCACTTCCGAGACCGGACGACCTCTTCCGTAAACTAGCAGGAGGTACCTACTTTACAAAAATTGACCTGGCAGAAGCATACCTTCAAATCCCTTTGGATATCCAGTCCCGACAATACACAGTCATCAACACTCCCTCTGGCCTCTTCCAACTCAACCGGCTCATGTTCGGCTTGGCCAGTGCTCCAGCGATTTTTCAACGGTATCTCGAACAACTTCTCCAGGATATTCCGGGATGCATCAACTATCTCGACGACATAGTCGTCACGGGACCCTCCGCTGCCGAACACATGACCAACCTCCGCCTACTCTTCCTCCGCCTCCGTGCAGCAGGATTGAAAATGCAACCTTTCCAAGTGTCAATTTTTTCAACAATCCATTTCCTACCTGGGTCACATCATCGCTCAGGAAGGCATCTCCCCAGCATTTTCCTATGTGGACGCTATTTCCAACTTACCTCGGCCTCAGGATCTACATCAGTTGAAATCTTTTTTTAGGCAAGATTTCATACTACAGAAAATTTATACCCTCAGCAGCACAAGTGGCAGCACCCCTGTACCACCTCTGTCGCAAGAATGTCCCGTTCCGTTGGACCCCAGCTTGCGAGACCGCATTCCACACCCTTAAACAGCAGCTCAAGTCCGCAGCATGCCTCATGCCATACACTCCAAACCTCCCCTTGATACTTGCCACAGATGCATCCGATTACGGTGTGGGGGCAGTTCTGTCTCATAAATTACCAGATGGCACGGAACGCCCCGTAGCCTACATCTCCAAAGCCCTATCGGCTGCTCAGCTTAAATATTCTCAAATCGAGAAAGAGGCGCTAGCTATTGTTTTTGCCTGCTCCAAATTCTATTCCCTTTTATATGGGATTTCTTTTCATCTCATTACCGACCACAAGCCACTCCTATCACTATTTGATCCGTCCACACGTCTGCCTACCAAAACATCCCACCGCATCCAGCGTTGGGCACTATTCCTGTCCCAGTTCAGATATACCATGCATTTCCGTACCACCTCCAGGCATGCCAATGCAGACGCCTTATCCAGACTACCGCAGGGACCAGACCTTGCCTTCGACAAGTCGGAACTTCTGGTGTTCCAGATCGACGATGACATACAAGAAGCACTGAAGACATTTCCAGTCACGGCCTCAAAAGTCGCGGCAGCCACAGGGGAGGACCCCCTCCTCCGTGTCATCCGACACCACATCCAACACGGGTGGCAAACACGTTCCCCTCCACGCCATCATCAAGACCTCAAGTTCTACTACTCCATCCGCCACCAGCTCTCAGTAGTAGAGGGAGTGCTCCTCCGCACAGAACCAAATTCCACCCCGAGGGTCGTCGTTCCGAGATCCCTACAACCGACAATCCTCCAAACTCTCCACCAAGGACACTGGGGAATTGCCCGCACCAAATCCCTTGCCAGACGCCATGTATTCTGGATCGGCCTTACCACGGATGTCACGAAGATGGTGCGGCGCTGTACCATCTGTGCCCAACAACTGCCCCGCCCCCCTCAAAAGTTCCTTTCCTGGCCGGCACCGTCCGGACCCTGGGAACGCATTCACCTCGACTTCGCTGGCCCATTCCTAGGCCACCAGTGGCTCCTAGTGACGGATGCCTTTTCCCACTTCCCATATGTCGTCCGTTGCTCCACAATCACCACAGAGGTCACCATTTCAGCCCTCACGAAGATCTTTTCCATCGAAGGATTACCATACGCTATCGTCACAGATAACGGACCGCAATTTCGAAGTCGGGAATTCCTATCCTTCTGTACCGCCAACAATATCCAACACCTCCTCACCCCGCCCTTCCACCCCCAATCTAACGGGGAGGCGGAACGGCTAGTCAGAACATTCAAAACCCAAATGACCAAATACACCACAAGTCACAAACTCGAAGAGGCATTGACACTCTTCCTCAGTTCCTATCGAACCACTCCAGTGGGGGCCAAAAGCCCGGCGGAATTGCTGCATGGCCGCCAACCTCGCACTCTCCTCCATCTCCTCTTACCCCCGCCCAAAGTACAGGTACCTTCGGGCCCATTCCGTTTCATCCCGGGCTCCCTAGTCTGGGCCCGCGGGTTTGGCTCCCGGGCCGGTTGGCTTCCGGGGGTCACCCAGCGGCCCCGGGGCCGCCAACTGTTCGACGTCAGCCTGGATGGCCGGATAGTGCGACGCCATCGAAACCAACTACGTCCCCGCTACCCCACGGCACCGTCCTCTTCCACCACGGCACGGCCATCCACTTCTTCCTCTCCTTCCCTGCCACCTCCACCACTCCTGCCGTCTAACCGTTGCTCAGGGACAGTTACAGCGCCACCAACGACGCCACAACCTGTCGGTCGCTCCGACACCCTTCAGCCGCAGCCTCTCGACCACCTGCGGGGACCATCTTCAGCGCCCACCGTACAGCCCCCGGCCATCGACGCCGACGAACCGATGCCGTTAGCTCCACAAGTACCTCCACCACAACCTGCACCACGACGCAGGTCGGCACGCATCGCCAGGGGAACAGCTCCGTACTCCCCTGGAGGTAGCCTTCATAGTCTGCTCCAGGGCGCCGCGGCAGACGACCTCGCAGACGTCGCAGACATCGCTTCCCCCCCTCCCCCCCCGGGAGGGAGGTATGTTCAGTCTGCCAGTAAAGGCCCCTGCCAGGCAGACCTCACACACAACGCGCCTGCACGCCGGGATACATATACGACTCCAAACAGGCGCAGAGACATCAAAACAAACCAGGAAAACAAATAGAATCATCTAGAAGCTAAGTGGGACTATTTCTTACAGAGGTCGCCGTACTACCACACCACGGAATTCCTGCGCCAGGCCGCCTATATAAGCGTAGCCGGCCGCTCCACCGCCAGTTCCGGCCTGACCGCGGAACCAGCTTCAACTACAGAAGACCACCGGAAGTTCGCGAGAAGTAGAAGCCGTCTCTCTCTACCCTGGATCAGGACCAGGCTAAATTTCTCGACGGTCATCCGCTAACTGTACCACATTTGTTATTGTTTACCAGTGTTTTGTGTACATAGTAATAAACCTCAAGGAACCATTAAGTGTAGTTCACTTCAGTAGGTGTAACCGGCTTTGGGAGGGTGAGACCTAAAAAAAAGGTATCAAAAAGTTGCGAGAGCGATCCGTAGGGGCAGGGGGGGGGGTCTGACGGTACCAGAGGACCAGATCTCACGAAGTCTCACCAGAAGGGGGAGGGAGGAGGGTCTAAAAATCCGGAAAAACACCTCACGTAATTTATGGATGTCCCCTTACTAATGTTAAGATTTCGCTAGCAAGATACGCGGTTCCGACTGTTTTAATCACATGCCCTACAAAAAACTAATTACCGACAGACGCTAACACTTGGATTCGTCAAGATTGACTTGAAACCTGACCGTATTGCTAGTTTAATGCAGTTTTCCGAATCATTTTATTTGCACAAATTCGAACATGATACGATTTCATGTCGAGTATAGGTGCACTGTCGACAAATGGAAGGTACGCGGAGTGTATATCGGATAACACGAAATGTACTCAATTCGAATCTGTCAGATGATAAATTCAAAAATTACTAGAAAATACTTCAAGTCACTTGTGAATCTTAGCTAGAAATCTAATAGAATTCTAAAAAAAGCAAAACAATTTTGAAGCCTAGACTACGCGTATTCCAGCATACGCTATGTTGCTTTTTTTTCATTTTAAAAGGAAAATCTAACATTTTTCTTGAAATAATATCGAGGAATTACAATTTAACTGCCTAATTACCATGATTTTAACAATTTTAAATACATCCTTTAATTTTAAAACTTCCTCTCCTAATACAAGAAAACTTACATTATATCCACCGCCGCTCGTAACAAACCAAACAACTGTGACGGACCGCAAGCACAACGAGTTCGTGTGATTGTTGGAGCAACAGAGCGATGTTCTATTGTTTAAGCGCGCGGTGTAGCCAATAATTTTATTATACGCTACTGTACTGGATCGTATTTGAAAAAGCGATAGATCAACTTAAAAAGAAATATTCAGAACATTAAAGGTAGACGCGTTTCGACACCAAAGGATAAAAGAAGTCTATCAAATATATATATATATATAAATTTTTTGTATCGCACTAATTTCGATTACTATTTTCGAAATGTGGGTGTCACCCCCAAACGGGTGACACCCGGGGCGGACCGCCCCCACCGCCCCCCCCTAGCTACGCCACTGGTTGCTCTACAACAACATCAGTTTCAATTTCGAAGTACTTTTGTAAGGTTTCCTATGTATTTTTTTTTAAAACCTACTGTTTGAGAACATGGTCTCAAAAGTCTAATAGAATGGGTTTAGAATTAATAGATGGGAAATACCTAAATCATTTACTATTTGTTGACGATCAAGTCGTCATAGCACAAGATGGTGAGGATGCAAATTACATATGTAATCAACTGTCAAAAGAATATAAAAAATGGGGCTTGAAGATTAACTATCAAAAAACAGAATATCTTACTAATGATCTGGTTGAATTATACACTGATGGAATAAAAATTAAACACGTAAATAATTTTTCCTATTTGGGTTCAATTTTAAAAATAGAAGGAAAACCGAATATGAAAATTAATAAAAAAAATTACTATTGGCCGGAGAGTAATCGGGATGCTTAATTCACTTCGATGGAGCAAGAATGTTATGAAAAGAACAAAAAAATTATATTTAAATCATTATTGGAACGTATAGTATTATATGGATCAGAAACCTGGACAATCAACCAAAAACATACTAAGAAGTTGGAAGCATCAGAAATTGATTTCTGGAGAAGATCAGCAAGAATATCAAGAAAAGAAAAAGTAAGGAATACCGAAATAATAAGGCTAATGGAAGTGAATGAAGAAATGTATGAAGTTATAGAACAAAAAAAGTTTGGAATTGTATGGCCGTGTAAGAAGGATGGAAGACACTAGGATACCAAAACTAGTACAGGAATGGTTAAGTTAAAGGAAGAAGGAAAACAGGACGGCCCATGTTTACCTGGCTCCATTGTGTACAAACAGCAATGAGAAGATTTGGTGCAGAAGAAGAATATACACAAGATCGAAATATGTGGAGAAATATTTTGAGAAAAGTCATGTGTTGTGTTCCGAGTTATTTATTGTTGTGTTCAAGTAAAACCTCTGCAGTGAGGAAAATCTCTCTTAATAATAATAAAAAAACCTACTAATCATTCTCAAAGTGTATACTAAATTCTGTAGCTCAGTTAAAGCTTATCTTTCTAATGAGATAAAAATAAGACCTATTTAAGATCAGTTTTTACTCTTATGTTGTTAGACATGAATTATTTAAATTATCTATGATTTTTAAAACTGGGTAATGTTGTTTTTAGATATATATGTTTATGGTTCCTCGACGACAGGAAAGTAATGGGTGTAAGGATCGGGAAGGAAATCGGTCATTGCCATTGTAAAGAAGCCACCTGTTTTGAGAAATTAAATTAAATCGGGAAATACGAAATAGCCGGCTTAGCAATAAAACCCAACAATATCAGTTAGTATGTGTGAGACTGCGAGAAGCACTGCTCCACTAGCAGAATAAACAAAATCGTTTGAGTTAGCTGCCACAGAATCGCTCAAGACCGTTCTAGCTGAAGTTCTATGTCATGGCTCTAGAGGAAGCATCATTCCATGGCTGATGCTTATAAGACGTATAATGAATCGCAAAAATATGTAAGGAAAGTTCAATATGTCCTTTGAAGGTAATAAAATGTTATGTTTTATTGACCTATCATTTCTTTTAATAGAAAACTGGCAACGATACTATTTTCCATGAATACTATCAACATCATAAAACAGAATTTGAGACTTGATAAAAAATGGTACCAACTATACTCTCAAATGTGTAGCTGTCCAGGAAAACGTAATAGGAAAAAAACTGTATCAGGACCAACCTAAACATTCTTTACCGTCAGTGATGGCATTTGTCATTGCTTAAATTAAGTTGTGTTCTCTGCAATAAAAAGTGACGTAGCCTTAAAAAAAATAGAGAGCAATAGGGGTTGCATTTGAGAAATTATACTTCCATAATAGAGTAAAATTTACCTTTCTAAATTAAGTGAAAGTCAGGGAAGTTAAGGTAGGAGATTTAGAACCATCATCTCTCAGATGTGATAAGAATAAGAGCTAAAACATTTAACAAATTTAAGCTCAGTGCCTTTGGTGTGATGGCCTACAGTTTGCCAACCGTCTCCTAGACTTCATTAAATTATGGTTTATATATCTGAAATGTTTTATTACAAGAATAGTCAAGAATTATTCGAGATAACCTTTCTAGTAAAATGAGAGATTAAGTAAAGCTGGGGATGGCTGGCGAAAATGTGTCGCTACTTTAAACCATCACACAATGGCGGGATTCAGGGTTTGAGGACATACATACGTCTCAACGATAAGGAACTTCCCAAACGGATGAGGAATGTCCACAGTACATTATTTCGGAAGAAAAATGACAGTACACTGTTTGCTACGGTAATAACCAACATTACACCCAGTTAAGGAATCATTAGTATATGAGTTAGTTGTAGGAAGACTCTGAAGAAGAACTATTTATCAGACAACCCCCGCATATATTTTTCCAGTTTTATATGCGTAAAACAACTACTACGGACGGCGTTTCACATTGCTCCTGTGAGTGGCGGAATTGTGAAATGAACTGGTGAAAATGAGGCCTGTGTGTTGGTATGCTATCTGCTTCACGGATGAACGAACATTGAACCCGAGACACTTGGAATGGGAACCACACCCAGGCAGTTTCACAAAGTATGAGTGTCGGCGGTGTACGATGAAAAAACACAAAGAGTCAGGCTCTCATTACGTGCGTTTCATCAGCGCACGCTCGCCTTGCCTGGAGTTGGCTTACCAGTATGTAACACAATTTAGGCGTACTATGTAGGGTTATAACGGAAGTCATCTTTGCTGATTCTGTTGCGGATCTTCAATGCTCGACTTCCATGGATGCGGATGTTTTGTGGAAGTGGATGCGGAAGTGGAAATATAAATTTATGATTATTTAGATTTTAATATTTTATCAAAAATAAACTTAAAATCAAAGTATGTAAGTATATTTTTTGGCCAAATTCTGCATTTTTTCATAAGTAATGTCTATTTCCATATAATACTACCAAACTGATTTATGTTTTGCCTCGCCTCTTAACAACAAAAAATGCGGGATCATTTCACAAGTGAATTAAATTATTTATATAACTAAACACGCGTCTAAAAAACAATCTTTGTCGTACGAACTTAGCGGAGTTCGCGTCTCGACTAATTCGAGCGTCAAGCACAAGGCCACGCCACCGCACATCTCCGTGCTCACCACCCGCCTTTACACTGCTCTAGCGGCCCATTCACAGTACAACTTGTAGTACCCTCCATGATCCGATTTTCGATAAAGAACTCTTGATGGGCCGTGACAGCGGTTACAGAACTACATGCCGGACGTGTTTTATGTTGTTGGACTCCCAAACAACCAACACGAATCCTTGCTGTCCAACAAGCTTTGGCGTTGGATCATGAGGATACATCCTGTGAGTGTGTGATAAGGAGACATGATGTTCCGCGAGAAAATATAAAAAGGAATAGAAATGCTTGAAACATTTTGTTGCATCCCCTTTAATAGCATGGGTGAGCAAATCCTTTGGTAGTTCTACACAGATATCCTGTAAATTGAACCGTGAATAAGCCGCTTTAGTTTACATGCAAGTTCAAACTTAGGTAATAACACCGTTCAGTTCATTGTTATTTTTATTGCAAGATAGTTAGAAAAAAAACCAACCATGTTGTTGTTAGCTAAGAGACGATAGGCAGAATTTTGTGTAAAGAGAAAAGAATAATATATATCGCAATGTAAACAAAACATCCGCTATACATCCGCAATAAATATTGCGGATGCGGAGATTCGTTACATCCCTTGTACTAAGCCATGGTACCCAAGGTAGCATGCCCATGTTCTTTCCTACGGGACCTACAATTTAAGTAAGGTGTAATACAAACCACGGACAGATCAAATCCCTTCACGCACACGCAAAACAACAATTGCCAAGAGCAAACGTCATATGAAAAGCCAGAAAAAATTTATGCCAATAGCGTGAACATACATTTTTCACGGAAGGTTGCTTCGCAAATAACTAAAGTAGTGGTAACGATAAAAATATTTTTTCCCCCAAGAAATCAAACATTAATTCATTAGGTTACTTTCAAGCGTAGAGGTCCCGTTGGTTCAAGACGCCACGGTATCAAGATAATATCTGTCGCCTGTCTCGGGGTTTGCTGTTTTAAGCCCTGCATTGAAAGTAATTTTCATCGTCGGGACTTCGCCAGCAGTGTAAGAAAAGAGGTGGTTCACAATTCATAGTTACCAAATTGAGTGTCGAAATCCTCGAATAAATATGAAATCTTTTTGAACGAACGAAAAAAGAAATTATTCCAAATAATTTTGGGACAGCTTTTTCTTTTCACCCGCATTAGAAAACAAACATTCATTCAGTACTGACGTTGCTACAACAATAAGATGCTTTTGTGCGTATTTATACAGACAAGGAAATATAAGTTTCATTCCTTCATATTCTGAAAACGAATTGCTTTCTACAGACGTTACAGTGTTTGATAAGTAGAGGGAGACTTTGTCACTACGGTGCATTTTCTTTTTCTTTGTGATATTTCCAGAAGCGATATTCCTGTGAACGGCTAGCTGAAGCAGCTTCTTCTTCCGATTCACATGGGCTACTTAGTTCCTTATGAACCATATCTTTTAGATTTTGTGTGGGGCTGCGCGGAAGCGACCATTGGACCATGCACCATGTACGACTTTATTACAATCGAATAGGGACCTAAAACAAACTCTTTGAGATTAGGTTGCCTATTCTTAGACTGATTTTGTTTAATTTTCAATACTATGAATTGACGTCAGCGGGAAGTTAATTTCGCAGGCGCGACTGAGTGGTGCAGCAAGGATGATGCATTTAGAATTTAACACCTGGTGCGTTTCGATACTTTAGATTCGATACAAGTACTTTTTTCCGATACCGAGTAAGTATTGAATGAATTAATTCGAATACGAAAATTACTCGGTATGGAAACAAAGTATCGAGTATTTACTCGTAATTACTTGTATCGGATCATCACTACACGGGAGACAGGGAAGAGTTTTGATGAGGACTCGGAGAAGATGAGCAGGCGAGGCGGCCTACTTCCTGGAAATCAGATCCGACTGGAGAGCTGAATCCGCACCCAGCGGACCATGTCAACAGGCTGCGGGCTTCTTGCTGCCGCTACTGGAGCAAGAGAACGCCGCACTTTCTCCAGCGTCGCATGCAACACCATTACGGGGTGTTTTGTGCTGGACAAAATTAATCCGGCAAAACAGGAAGTATCATTCCATCGACTGACCAATCCCTTTAGTCCAGATAGATCAATCCTAACGAAATGTAACTCGATATCAGTTCTGTGAGATCAGGTTTCACGGTGACTGCTGCTGCGAAAATAGTAAGAGTTTTAAAATACACTGATAAGCCTAAACATTATAACCGCCACTCACCGTGTGATTGAATGTTGCCTGTTGTCGTTGGCAGTAAGGAAAATAAGTGCAACAGCCACGCATTACAGCGACGATATGTGTGGCAAATGCGGAAATCAATTAACATTGACAAAGAGCAAATATTTATGACCCGGCGCCTCGGAACTAACATCTCGGAAACGGCGAGACTAGTCGGCTGTTCGCATGATACTGTATTGAGCATCAGTGTTGTAAAAAACGTTTTTTATGACTTGAAAAAAAAAAACATGAAAAAAACTATTTTCTGGGACATTTTTTTTTTTTCTCATTACTACTAAATTTCAAATTTTTAAGGCATTTATCGTTTAATATGACTATTTAGAGATTATACTAAGTATTTTTAAATCTACTATATTTTTCTGGTTCAGTTGAAAAGAAAATTACGAAAATATTGGCAGCATTGACTGAAGTTTTTACGAACGGGGACTTCCCGAAGAGGCTACGTTGCGTGCGAAGGAATCCCCGTTCCCCGTTGTTTGGACTGATACTCGCTATTTGAATTAGTGCTGCCAGTCCTACAAATTTATTTGAAGACCAACGGTTCTTTTCAAAAAAATTAGGAATTTTAAATTTATCAACGGTTTTTTGCCTCTTTTTATTACTTATTGTGCTTTCATTATATTCGTATACTTGTTAAACTCGCAGCGTATAGTGATACTGAGTCATTAAATTGTCAGTAATTATGAATCATTTCCTTGCAACCGTTGGCATAAACCAACGATTGAAAAGAAATAAAGCTCCTATTTTGCATGATAATAGATTTAAATTCAAACTTAAAAGACCGTAATACAGAACTATCGGTGCAGTCTTTATGCACAGTGTGTACTTTGCTCACAATTTAAAATTGTAATCTCAAAATCTTTTGCGTACAATACAACCAGTAAAAAAAAAAGTAACTATTTCTGAAGTTATGGATCTAGAGGAGACAGAAGAAGAAACAGAAAATTCCGACTCGGACCGAACTAGTGTTGGTAGTACTGATACTAGTGAATGTGGTACCGACGCAGAGGATGAATAAAATTATGTTACCTATATAGATACATTTATGAATCATTATGTAAGACATTATATGATTTAGTAAGATTTAAAACACACATGTAAAATGTAAGTTCCGTAAATAAAACTATAATTTATAAAATGTATTGTTTTCCGAAAAAATCCAAATTTAGAAAAAAAAACCAAGTGTGCTAGGTTTTTTTTTCATGTTTTTTTTTCTCACAAATCTGAAAAAAACTTTTTTT
Source organism: Vandiemenella viatica (assembly GCA_031002005.1). Classification (NCBI taxonomy): domain Eukaryota; kingdom Metazoa; phylum Arthropoda; class Insecta; order Orthoptera; family Morabidae; genus Vandiemenella; species Vandiemenella viatica. The sequence goes on along the minus strand of JARYHS010013630.1, from coordinate 140,123,835 downwards.
TCTCACAAATCTGAAAAAAACTTTTTTTTTTCAATTTGCAACACTAATCGAGCATCAGTGGAAAGCGGTTGAAAGACGATGAAACCACGAAGAGACGACAAGGTGGTGAGCGTCCACGCCTCCCACAGAACGTGGCTCACCCTCTGTATAAAGCAGAATAAGGGGCGTTCTGTGGCAGATCTTACGGCAGAGTACAATGCTGGTGCAGGCGCAAGTGTTTCGGAGCACACCCTTTAGCGCATGGGGATGCGCAGCAAACGGCCCCTATATGTTCCCATGTTGACTCAACGACCTCTTCAATACTATTGCACTGGGCACGAGATCACCGTGTTTGAACAGTAGATCAAAAACTCCTTGCCTGGTCGGATAAACAACGTTTCTTGCTACAGCAGATCGAAGATCGCGTCCACTTATGCAGTCTTCCAGGCGAACGCCTGCTCGAAACAGCATCGCGCAAGGACTCGTACGAGACTTGACTTGTAAGGTAAAGGTTCCTACGGCTCCTGCCGCTTCCCATAGGTTTCACGGAGGTAGAATTCCGCACTCCCATTACAACTGTTGGCACTAGAATAGATGTTACAGGGTCATCGCCACGCTCCAGCCATTCTTTACTTTCCCGCGGAGTTTCCTCGACGGTACTCATTGGATAGCATACTTAGTGGGCCTGGGTCGCCGTGCCGGACATTCAGCTATAAGAAAAATAGTCGGCTTCGTCGGGGAGGGAACCCCAGTCGTCCGGGCCACAGTCAGACGCTCTACCGCCTGAGCCACGCGGCTACCCGACTTCAACTGTTGTTGTTGTTGTTGTTGTCGTTGTCGTCGTTGTCATTGTCGTTGTCGTCGTTGTCGTTGTCATGGTTGTTGTCGTTGTCATGGTTGTTGTCGTTGTCATGGTTGTTGTGGTTGTTTTGGTTGTTTTTGTTTTTGTTGTTGTTGTTGTTGTGGTTGTTGTTGTTGTTGTTGTTGTTGTTGTTGTTACGGTTGTTGTTGTGGTTGTTGTTGTGGTTGTTGTTGTGGTTGTGTTTTTTAATCATGTCGTTACTTTTCCTTAGTGGCACTGACTTTAAATCTCTGAAATGATATGTACACAAAGAAATAGAAGCCGCAATAAATATAGAGTATATGATTTCTGATTGGTGCATGGTCATTTCCAATTTTCTTGTGAGATATTTACGGGTATATTCACAGAATATAACCGCGAACGATTTGGACGACATTCAGCTGGATTTCCACGTAACTGTGATAGTGATCGAAGGTAGTATGGCTGTTACAGACTACGTGAATATTATTGAACACCATCCTCATCCACTAATGCTTCATGACTTCTACGATGCTGATGGCATCTTCCAACAGTATAACTGTCCGTATCACAACGCCAGAATCGTACTACAGTGGATGGAGGAACTTGATAGTGTAAACACGAAGATTTCTTGGACTCCAAACTGGCTTGATTTTTACCTGATAAAACATATTTGGAACACTATCGGGTGCAAGGCTGTATGTAGTGCAACATAACCACAACCTCCGCTATTATTGATACACGAAAATCTTTTTTTATTTTTTTTACTTATGGCTTTACGCCTCATCAACGTCGCAATCATTAGAGACTGGATAGGACTAAGTACAAGGGACGGGAAGGAATTCTGCCATGGTCTTTTGAAGGAAGCACCCCCGCATTCACCTGGAGTGATTTGGGGAAACCATGGAAAACCCAAATCTGGATGCCCGGACGGGGATTCGCACACACATCTTCCCGAATGCGAGGCCAGAACGTTAACCGCTCAGTATATATAATACTAGCATTTTATTTTAAACAGTTTGTTTTTTACTGAGAAAACGTTCATGAATTTTTTTTAATGTGTCCGTAGTATATCTTAATACGTTGATATTTATTATTATGTAGTTCTAATTCATTGACCAACAGTTTCGATACTGTCAAGGTGAAAAGGCAAACAAACATATGGACAACCATATCGTGGAAAGGTGGAGGTACTGCGAATTTCAATTGTAAGTGCCGTGTCACGTCTCAAAAACTCCAGTAGCAGGGATATAAAAGTTCAGGTGTAACTTGTTTTTTTTTTTTTTTTTTTTCTTCCTAGTTACAGTCTTTGTGGAGTGCATAAAGCTGCAACACTGGTGGGTTATCTACTCACTCCGGATAGTCGTCGGCGTCAAGACACAGCGTGTTTGCTATGAGCTGACACGACCCAGAAGGGTCCGCGTGTTGCTGGTGGTGCTGCCTGCCGGGAGGAGGCGGAACTGGCGCCGCTGGTGGCGGCCGGTGCTGCTCTCTGTTGGCAGGCGGCGGAGGTAGGTCGTGCTCCGGCAGCGTCGGAGGCGGTGGACGTCGCTTCATGAGGTTTGGAGGAAGGGGTGGCGGTTGGAAGTCTGCACAGAACATTAGGAGGCCATCAGTAGAGGAGACATTTTACAACTCAAGCAATAGAAAATTTCATTATCTAGTTATAAAAATCCTCAAATAAACCCAAAGTTACAGTAAATGTCGTTGTGTTTAATATCTATATTATAACCGGATACCATTTGCTGTTTTATTCCGTATTAACATTTTAATTTTATTTAATTGTTACAGAAATGATAGTTTACGTTGTTACTACAGTTGCAATCCAAACCTAGGTTTATGCTCCTGCCTCTGCAATAGCAATGTATCTTCGGCAGTGTTAAGTCCTCTATAAATTATTGATGGATTCGAAACGCAAATAATTTTCACCCAAACGTCATAGGAGAGATGATCGTATTTTATTTCTAATTTCCAGTCTTATCTCTGTACTAAAGATATAAATTAAATTCACAAACTCTACTCGATCGTTGTGAAATAGTTTCTCTCCTTCGTGTGACTGTGATGAATGTTGTTATATGCGGAGTATTAATAGCATTACTTATTATAGCCGGTCGTCTCTATAAAAATACTGTTGGTATCTTTTGTTTCCTGTAATACTATTGGTGATTCAGTTGTTAGATGGTTTTATCTTCCACTAAAGCCATCTTGGTGTTTCTTGATACTGCTAGAATTAAGGGTGACAGGTTCACTTATTTACGAAAATTATGAGTCAGAAATTTTAGTAACTTTGCGTTTTGTTAAATTTATTGATCCATATATGTATATATCGAAACTTCTTACACAAAGTATTTGTAAGGTAAAGTTCAATTAAGGAACTTCTTAATTAAAGAAGGTAATGGTAAATTGAGTGAGTTGCAATGACTGCTATTAGAAACTGGCAGATTTACTAACCTAAGAACATAAGCATCAAAAAAACTACTACCAACACTGGCCCGCATGACCCGTAGTGTATGTATGAATGCTTCATCCTCATTACTATAGTGCTTAATATTGAAAAATGTAAATATCATCTAAAAACTTTCTAATCTTTTAGTTATTACCTTTGATTTGGTTTTCGTACTGATGTTCGAAAGTATCGTTTTGGTTTAACACATATTTTAACGCATTATAATATATGAAATATAAGACATTAAAGTTTTGCGAAAAATTATCCACACTAATACTCAGAGATGATTATTGTATATTATCCCAATCTACTATGTATAAACTTTGGTTAGGATTACATCTATGGTAGCAACGAAAAATATATCTCCGTTAGTATTAACTAAAAGAAATCATATTTTTAAAAGTTAATACAGAATAAAACAGCAAAATACTACCGAATTTTCATATCGATATTAAATACAAAGATGTTTACACTAAATTAAAAGTCACAATTGCGTTACGCTTGTTCAAATGTTAATGTCTGATATAGTGTTTTTACTGACGACAACACGCTGTCAGGTTTTTAATCCCATTAACTACAAAAATGCTTACCGTAAATTAAATATCACAATTCCATACGTTTGCTGAAGTGTTAATTTATGATATAGTGGATTGATTAACGATAACTTGCTATCAGATTACTATAGATATTGGTATAAAGATGGTTACCATAAATTAAATGTCACTATTCCTTTGCGACTACTGAATGTACGATTAAATTATAAACAAATTTATTATTATTATTATTTTGAGAACGAGCATATTACTCAGTCTGAAATGTAGTTCTCCAATAAAATGACGATCGTTATTCGTAACACCTAATTGGGGAAAATCGGTCACGTTAGTGGTGCAGCTAATTTAATTTAATTTATTGCAATGGAGCGCTTGCTTCGGTGGCAATATCCCTATCCACAAATTTTAGTTTTAAATTCTTTAAACGTTTTTGTAAAATTATTTACTATTTCTCTTGGTAACTTATTCCAATCCCTGACGCCCTTATCTACGAAAGAAAATCTTGCCACACCCTAGTGCCTGAAATCAAGTGTCATGTTGCCGTCAAGGTCATTTTTTCCCTTCCATGCATACTATTCAGTTTTAAACCATTATATTCCCACATAATGATGCGGAACGCACATCCTGCAATACTTTTAGCTTGGGTGGACGCTGGACATCAAAAGAAAAAAAAGGAACAGGAACTTTGTCAGGTACTGAATTATAGGTTTACACTGTAGCAGCCATTATCCCACAGGGGTCTGAGCTATTCCCACGAATCCCTTCAGAGTTTGCCAGATACGGGAATGGCACTTCCGGGGTCCCGGGCCCCATGATGCTTTTCTTGTTTCCTAAATGGCTGCAAGATGGGTGTCGAGGGACACTTTCTCTGTCTGGAGGGATGCGGTAGGTTGATTGAGGTGGAGTTGTTTGTTATACTACCCTTTCTGAGATATGATGATCGGTACTTTTTGAAAACCTGCTAGTGTCGATCGTATACTTATTGCGTCCACCAACAGAAGGGAATTTGTTGGCCGTCGGAATTGGGTCCCTGAAGGGGGTGGTTTAAGGGGGCGAGCCGTTGCCGCCCCCGAGAATTATGCCTGGTGTCCACAGTCCCGTCGCTCTCGGTCTGCAGGCTGGGGTTTCAGTGGAGATCGCGTACCCTGCTGGACGGAAGGCTTTTTGGTAGTCAAGCTGCATCTAGGCGCACTACGCTGTTGGCCGCAGCTCAAGTCGGTGAACAAGCTTACCCTGACTGCACCGGTGTTGGGGGTGTCCTGGTAAATAAAGACCCAGCACCCCAGAGGCTTGGTGAACCTCTGCTGCCAGCGCGCCACTGCCTCTTCGCTGCCATAATAGGAACTCTATACAAGTGGGGACTGGTAATTCATGACAACACCCTGTGAGCGCTGTGGGACCTTTGGAACTCTGCAGTGGAATAGTGGACTACGGTGGTGCTCTGTGTAGCTTGGACGAGTTGCGTGGGAACTCGTGTTCATACAGTGACGCTTTGCGCAGTCGGTGGCCGTCGTGGAACGTGCGAAAGAGCACTCCTGCGCGGAGTTCGGCCGCCGCGCCGTCTTAACCTACGGAGACGGGTGTTGCGCGTAGGAAACACAGAGAAGCTTATGCAATACGCCCAGGTTTTGGAAGGGTCTTCGGCCTGGTTCGTGGCGGGCGCTGGTTCCGCGTAGCTCCCCGTGGGCATCATTAATGGGGGACGAAATGTGCCTTGACTCACCACCCCTGCTTCTACAATAAATTTGGTGCGAATAATAAAGATGTCGATGTAACTGTGTGTCTACCCAACTGAAGCTTAAGCCTACACCAAACCCTGTACAGCAATATGCATGGCACAAATTATATCCGCAGGAGTATAAATTAAACTGCGAGAAGTAATTAACTTTTCGTTGATCGCTCTTCTGTTTGTTTAATGAACATATTTCACGTTGAACTATTGGGTTTTGAATGCTGTGCGCCCCATGATCCGGAGCGTAAAGCAAGGTATGTTTCAGTTTGATGTGACGTGAAATTTAGGATAAAGGCGTTCACAAACAAGTAGTCTTTCTTCGTTAAACTCCCAGTGTTACCATAGGACACAAAACTATCCTGTATTTTCAATAATTTTATTTTGGCGTCTGTTCGTTTGGCGAAAAATTAAGACAGCGGGAAGGTGGGATACTGTCACTGTGACATAAATGAAAAAAAGATGACACCAAACATTGCTGTACAAGCGTGGAATAGTGAGATTGATAAAGTAATTTTAAATATTTTACCTTTCAAAGTAATTTTATAGCATTCCATTTGTGGGACTCTCCTATGTATCTTTTGCAAAATAACCTATACACTGATGAGCGAAAACATTACGACCACTGCCCACCGCGAGGCTGAATTTCGACTGGTGAAGTAGGATGTACGTCATGCGGTAAGGAAAGTATGTAAGCGGACCAGAGGCGAATGAAAAGTCATTCCAATAACGATACGAATGACAAATGGAGAAAGCCACTAGCATAACTGACTTTAACAAAGGACACATTGTTAATGCCCTGCGCCACGGAACGAGCATCTGGGAAACGTCGAGGCTGGTCGGTTGTTCGCTAGGTACTGTAGTGAGCATCAATGGAAAGTGGTTGAAGGTCAGTGAAACCACGTGTAGGTAACAAGGAGGTGGACGTCCACGTCACATCACAGAACGTGGAGGTCGGAGGCTTACCCGCACTGTAAACGAGGAAAGCGGGTGATCTGATGGCAGAGCACAATGCTGGTGCAGGCACAAGTGTTTCTGAGCACACCGTTCAGCGCATATTAGGGCTCCGAAGTAGACGGCCCCTAGGTGTCGCCTGATTGGACGAATCAAGGTTCTTGTGACACCACGAAGTGACCGGTTGTGCCGTCTTCCAGGCTGACGGTTTTTTCGGATACAGGCCGGTGGGGCCAATATTATGCTATAAGGAATATTAACCTTCACTTCAAAGGGACCTGTAATAGCGCTCGAAGGTACAATGGCAGCTATCAACTACCTGAAAATTATTGCGGACAATCTGCATCTCCCATGACGGTGATAGTATCTTTCAGCGGAATTCCTGTTTTTATCAGGACAGAATGGTGGTACAGTGGTTTGTGGAAAATGGTTATTAACTGATGTCGATGTCTTGGCCTGATCTCAATCCCATAGAGCATATCTGGGACGCTAATATGCGTCAGCTCCACGCTTACAAACTACTGTGCCGTAATTTAAGGGAATTTCCTGACATGTGTGTTGCCAGATACCTCCGGATACCTACCAAGCATTTTTCAAATCCTTGCCAGGCGAATTACTGCTGTACTGCGTTCCAAATGTGGACAAACACGATATTAAGCAGATGGTCATAATGTTTTCGCTCGCCAGTGTATGGTACTTGATGTAATATATAAAACATTTTTTAGTTCTATGTACAAGGCGTATTGTTACGAACATAAGCTAGTAGTCTCTTGTAAGCAACAGAACCATACATAACTGTACAAATTATGTTAAAGGTAATAACCCTCGGATCGCTGGGATAAGGATATACGTCCAGTTACAGGCGTGAACTGGAAGAGGGTGGCTCAAAATCGATCAGCATGGATAGAACTAGAACAAAACTATGTAAAATTAAATTCTAATATATAGCTCGTTAGTCTTAAAGAGGCTGCATTCTGAAATAAGGATCGATATAGCTGCAAAAATAAATAAATAATAAATAAAATACAAATGTAATGATTTCATAACATTGAACACTTTAAAAATATCGTACAACTGTTTTACAGCGTGACAATCTAGTTTCGCGTGCTTGAGCATAACCATCCAAATCCTAAATTTGACCACCAGATATCAATTTTTCTTTCGTAATACTCGAATTTTTTCTTTAAAGTATATACCCTATATATTGCTTGACGTTGACCACGTTCGTCACTAATAATCGTCTTTAAGTAGTGTTTCTATTCCACGGTCGTAATCAACGATAAGGTGCTGGTGCTACAACAACAGAACCCACGTTTCGAAATTTATGCTAAAGTCAAAAATTGAATATATAATTTCCTTAACGGTCATAGTTTGGTAATTGTCACTGAACTGCTTTACATAAATGAAGTGACTTAATAGAAAGAGCAGAAATTTACCAACAGATATTTGACTCATGATTGTATCACTAAGACACTTTGATGCGAGAGAATAATAGTAATAAATTTCCCAGCTCTCATACCGATTCTTCTAAGGAGCAAAAAAAAAAAGAAAGAAAGAAAAAAGGAAAGAATATATTGATTAATTAATTTAATTAATTATTTACTATGAAACGGAATCACTAACAAAGGGAGACCGCCTATTGTAAAATTCAGTTCATACTATATGTGATAAAAGCTTATGGACAGAGGTGTAATGTGGCGAAGCAGTAACAAGCGCTTCTTCGCCTCTGTCGAGAAAATAGGCATTCAAATACTTTCCGGAGATTTAAAGGGCCGCGTGCTGCATCGAGCCAGTGTCGTAGTTAGGTCAGCAAGGGCCCCGGTGCAAAAAATTTATTTTGGGCCCTCAGGCCAGAAGGGAGACCTTTTTTTGCTTTGTGTTGCTGGTAGGCGCCCCCTGAGCTGAGGCTGGGGGCCCCCTGAGCAGTGAGGGGCCCTTAGTGTGAGGGGCTCCCTGTGTCTCAGGGGCCCCCTTAGACATCAGTAGAGCTAAAAAAAGATCGCCAGTTTGCCGTGAAGGTCCGTGGGCCCTCTGAGCTTCGCTTAGGTATGCTTGGGGGCCCCCTGAGTGTAGGGGCCCGGTGCACTGCACCACCTAGCCCCATAGTAGCTACGCCCCTGCATCGAACAAGCGCTCTGTCTCATAAGCCTGATTGCCGCAGGGTCGAATCTTGCTACTGGTATGATTTTTTATTTATTTATTTATTCAAATGTGTATAAAAATAATTCCAAGCCATCAGTTTCAACAATTATGATTTTAATAAGATTTTAAATGCCGTTTGTTGTGAAAAAACCAGTCGTTTCCAACTTCATTATGTTGTTCGCAAACAAAGTTATATTTGTAATATAGGAATATGTTCATCCCCGCACCTGGGGACGGGAAGGTCGAAACGAGACGCCATTGGTTTTTCCACGACAAAAGGCATTTCAAACACTTACTTCGTGCATAATTGTTTAAACTGATTGCCGCTGAATTATCTTTATACACATTTGAATGAATAAATAAATAAAGAAGCTGGCAGTAGCGAGATTCCATCCGGCGACTGCGGGCTTATAAAGCCGCGTTCCCACGATCTCTTGTAACGGAGGCGAGACGGGACAGGACGGGACGAATACTCAACAACACGCCATGGGAACAAGGCCGCCTCTGCTAGCGGAGATGAGACGCAGCTACCCACTCTGTGTCGGTAAACATCACAGGCGTGTGTAGAGGTACGCTGTTGGCATCGGTTTGCAGCAGCGGTGCGCACCCCTTCTGCTGCTGTAAAGTGCTCTGTGCCAAACGACACTAGGCAACGTGGTGGGGAGGTGGCGGCGAGGTAAGCGAGGGCTAACCTGCAGCGCGTGCTCATCCCTACACTTCGGCTAATGAGGTCCCGTCCCGTCTCGTCTCCGTTACGAGAGATCGTGGGAACGCGGCTCAAGGCAGACAGCTTACACGCTGCACCACGTGACCCTTGAAACCGAACTCAGGTAGAAAGTATTTGAACGCAACGGAATATTTCAATGACAATTTTATCGACAACGACGAAGAAGCTCATATTACTGCTTCGCCACATTAAACGTGTGGATGCGAGCTTTTATTACACACTAGTGTAAGCCCACGATGGTTTTTTTTTTTAGTTTCGTCACGGGTCTAGAATATTTCCAGTTTTTATGGTCAAACATTATGACAGGTTAACCTGAAAATACAAAAATGACTTGTATTTGACCCTTAAAGTTCACTCTTCACAATTTGAAGAATTCCTGTTTGCTTCGAAAGAATCACGTTTTTTTTTTATACATTTTTATTTTTATCCAGGCTAGTTAAACATTCACAATGTAAGCTTTGGTCATAGTTCAGAGAACTTAATACAGATTCCAGATTATTAAATTGTTGAGCATTTCCGAAGAAATGAATTGCCAGAATAGTCGATTCGTTAAGATATTTGGTCTGATGTCCACTTTAAGTAACCTAATAACTCACGTATAACGAATATGAACAAAGATCATTGACGAGAGTGTTCAGTAAAATAGCAGATAAATCTTAATGTATAAACTTTTATCAAACAACATTAGAGAAAGTTTTAATGAAATTGAAATTTAGACTATGCCCGAGTGACAATTGGCTTTCATGGTTACAGTAGAGACCATCGGTAATTTAGTTCTTAAAAGTTTTGTATGTTGCTTTCATTAGCAACATGTTACTGAAAAGCAGTTACCCCATTTTCAGACGTAAAGTTTATCGATATTTTTTAAACTATGAAAAGCTACGAAAAGCAAATTAATTTGCTAGAAGTTGCTTAGCTGTTAAATTGTGGACATAACCTCGATTTTTTTCTAATGATATCTCTGGTCGCTGTTAATTTGCGAGTGAAAGATGACACGTGACACCGTTGTCCAGCCAATATTTATCGAGTTAAGTGAGTGAGTGAGCTTAGGATAGTATTATTTGATTCTGAATTTTACAATTGGTGGTCTTCCCTTGTTGGTGTTTCGTGGGACCGCCCTCTTTGCTCAACTGGTTGCGGCACCGTGATGGTGCCCAGTGCCAGATACGGGGTTATCTGATCCCCGTGAAGAAATTTTCGTCACGAGGGCTTGGCCGGCAGGGTAGGAGACGTGGTGATGCTCAATTCCTAATCACGAGATTGTGTACCAACATCTTTGGTTAAATCCCAAACCTCTCCGCAGCGCATCTGGTGTGAGGGTGTATCACACCCTTGATGGTGATCTGTCGGTCGGATGGGAACGTCAATCTGGCGGCACCATTGGTGTTTATCGGAAGAGTAGACCTGATTAGACTGGCACTACCTTTCACCCTCTGCCTTCTCCAATCTATCATTCATTCACAACACATTACATCGAACATACACACAAACCACAAGAGTTTAAAAATTCGCAACAAAAAAGTTCCAAGCCACCTAACGGTTGAGGAGAAATAGAAGACGGGTTTTAGGATAAGTAGAAAATTATCGACGTTTGTTCCACCATTATCTAATCATTTTCGCATAAAGTTCAGGACAGCTTTCTTTGTGCGTCGGTACAGCAGTTTTTTTATATCAAAAAGTTATGAAACAAGAGAAATTCCAACTGATTTTAATAAAAATATCATCTTCACACTTCCCAAGAAAGCACAAGCCGACAAATGTGAGAATTATCGCACCATTAGTCTAACATCACATGATTCAAAATTACTGACCAGAATAATATACAGAAGGATGGAAAGGGTAGTAGAAGAGATAGTAGGTGAAGATCAGTTTGGGTTTAGGAAAAATTGAAAAATACTTGAAGGGCGGATCAAGAAAAACAAAAATACTTTTATGGCATTTGTTGATTTAGAAAAAGCTTTTGATAATGTTAGGTGGGACAAGATTTTAAATTTTTTAAAGAAGTCAGGTCTAAAGTATCGAGATAGAAGAATAATCTATAAACTATATAAGAATCAAGTGGCTGTAATAAAAGTAGAGAATCACGAGAGACATGCATCAGTTAAAAAGGGTGTGAGATAAGGTTGTAGTCTATCCCCGTTAATATTCAACTTGTATGTAGAAGAAGCAATGAAGAAAGTCAAAGAAAAACTTCCATGTGGCATAAGTTTTCAGGGAGAAAAAATCAGTATGCCACGATTTGCTGACGACATTGTCTTGTTAGCAGAGAGGGCAGAGGATATTGAGAAGTTATTGAATGGCATGAACAAAATACTGAAGGAAGATTTTGGACTGAATATAAATCAAAGTAAAACAAAAGTGATGAAATGTAGCAGAAATGATACCAATACTAGTAGATTAAATATAAAAATAGGATCGGATGCAATAGGAGAAGTGAGTGAGTTCTGTTACTTGGGAAGCAAAATTACAACCGATGGCCGAAGCAGGAATGATGTTAAAAGCAGAATAGCACTAGCAAAAAGAGCCTTCATGAAAAAGAGAAACCTTTTAGTTTCAAATATTCATCTAGGAATTAGAAAGAACTTCTTAAAACTCTATGTGTGGAGTACAGCACTTTACGGTAGCGAAACATGGACTTTAGGAATACCGGAAAGAAAGAAACTTGAAGCATTTGAAATGTGGTGCTGCAGGAGAATGCTGAAAATTAGGTGGACAGACAAAGTACGAAATGAACGAGATTTGGAAATGATGGGTGAGAAAAGAAGTTTATGGAAGAAGCTTACAGGAAGAAGAGATAGGCTGGTAGGTCATATTTTGAGACATGTTATTGGTTAATTTGTTAGTGGAGGGATCAGTCGAAGGTAAGAACTGTAGAGGAAGACAGATATTAGAATATATGAAGCAGATAATTGAGGACGTGGATTGTAAGGGGTATGTAGAAATGAAGAGGTTAGCACAGGATAGGAAAGGATGGAGGATTGCATCAAACCAGTCTAAAGACTGACGACAGCAAAAAAAAAAAAAAAAAAAAAAAAAATGCTTATTACTGTCAAGAAACAAGTTACATAACATGAGGAATCTCGCAGAATACTTAGCGCTAAGAAATCACTTCCTTGATTCAGAAGAAACAACGCAATCTTGTTTAACTAGGGAGACTACTTTGTCAGGCGATGCCAGGAAGCTGATGGAGCGTAAACGTAAGAAAATATCTTGGAAGATTGACTCTGGTCTTCTTCTACCGCTACTTCAGTTCAGAATGGTGTCAGGCTCTTTTTTCTATGAGGAAGCAACTTAGCACGTAATAACGCAAGAGAAAAGGGTTTTTTATGACCTTAGTTTGGCGTAAATGTGAAACGTTATTCTTTTCCTACACAGTACTAGGTATACAAGTTGTGGTGTGACATATAACCACATTAATATGATATCAGGACAATGCAGCAATGCATGCAGTACGCAGGGTTAGCGTAATTTTTTAAGAGAACGGAAGGACTTTCTGCAGTGCAGAGGTCAGCGAACTTTTAGCCTGTTGCGGCGAACTCTCCATTCAGACTGGAACGAAAGACGACACAAACACAATAAGACTTTCTAGTTCGAAAAGGCAGATATACGACCTTTCACAGCTAACGGGGGAATCGGTCGCAGTTTTTGTGCGTGGACATTTTGACGGGTGAGATTTACGCAAAACTCTTCTAGCACTTAGCTGGCGTGACCAATTGGAGATACGTGACAACGTCAAGTCACGCCAAATTAGAAATGCTTTGACTGCTCAGAGTGAGAGAGAAGTCCAAACGGATGAAAACGAGAAAGTCGGAAAGTTTCCGAAGGAGTCAACCAACCCCGTCACAGGAAAGATGTGTTGAATCTGAGAGTGTTTCGGAGGGACGAATGGTTTGTCAATAGCGGTTTAGATTAGAAAATTGTTACTATTTTATGTGTAATTTTGTTCCATGTCCACCTATGGGGAGAGAGGCGGGAACTCCTACAACGATGATTCGACCACGAAAAAACCGCAAAGGAGAATGAGCAGTGACCGAGGTTTAAAAGGTGGCGAGAGAAGCTGCTCGAGGTGTTTTTGGTCTCGCTGGTTCACGTCTTCACCTGTGCTTTGGCACGAAATCGACCAAAAAGCCGACAAGCATATCATGCGATAGGTGATGTGTGATAAAGAGACTTCATTTTGAGCCACCAGGTGACATATAAATTCAGCGTAGGGCAGGAGGTTGCTGACTACGCCACTGCCGACCAGAACGTAAAATACAAACTTTGCATAAATTGCTCATATGGTGTTTGCACTTAGGACAGTCATTGTTGCCCAAAATAACGTTCTGAGTGGAGAAGTCACCCTCACACAACGAGATAGAAACTGAGAAATCAGCCGTGGCATTGGTACAAGTTTGATTCAGTATCTTCTGTGAATGAACCAGAGGACATTAACTTTTAACAAGTAATTTCATTACGTGCCCTGCTGAAAACTGTAAATTATTATTTTGTAAAAGAAAATCAGAAAGGATTTTTGTCTTGCATTACTTAGTTATTTTATTTTAGTTTCCATTAATGTAGGACAATGGTGTTGTTGGTATATAATTTTTGATTGTTTATTATTGATATATTGAAATACAGCTTATGTCTGTAGGCCATCTGTCAAAAGAATATAATGTCAGATTATAACTTTTTATCCCTACTGTGATTAGCAAATCATTTCGAGCACCCTTTTCAATCCACAATTTAGAAAATCATATGTATTTTGGTAAATTTAAACAATAATTAGTTACCTTTTATTACGGCAATATACCGTTTCATAGTTTTATAGGGCAAAACAATTTGCAAGACATTTATCAGAAAAAACGTGAAGAAGCTATGTAAAAATCTTTTTTATGAAGGTCGAGTGCCTATAAATTTTTCTACTTTGCATCATGCAAGCTATATCACCCGCGTAAAACTGATAAGAATTTTGTAGAATTGACAGAAATAAATCCCAAGACATGAAATACGTCATTTATCCATCCCACTGAATACACTTCTCGATAAAAAATATTGAAGCTCCAGAAGACATTGTCGGATGTCACTATAACTTCGTATACATACACACCATCGGCGGGTATGTAAATCAATATAGTTGCAATACTCTGTGACAGATAGAACGGCCATCAGAGAGCATTAGTGTTGCTCGTATTTAGTGTTATGTCAGGCTTAGTAGAGTAGAAAAGTGATGTAAACAGCTTCAGATATTGAGTGATCACATGGATATGCCGCGTCGTGTGAGACTGCGTTATCAGTACCCGACAGTTTGAAAGGGGCCTCATTGTGGGTATCCATTTAAGCGACTGCAGGTAAAATCGTACATCATATTGATTTTGGAACATTCGGATGTGAAAGTGGCCCGATATTGCCCTGTGTGGGAACAAGCGGGCAGGCATGCTCGTCGTCTAGATTCCGTGGGCTCGTACTGCCAAGTTCTTTGTAAATCTGACTCGACTTTGCAAACATTGAAATAGCATACCCTCTTAACCCGTGAAATTTCATTTCGTTTCCTCCTACGCTTCTGGGTGCTTCACTTTTTTTTTTGTCAGTTATTGTGGTTTTAATGAAGCATTCTAATTTCTTGTGTTATTTCTGTTTGCTTTCCCCCTCTTCCCCCCCCCCTCTCAAAAAAAAAAAATATGTATGCATGTGTCGAGTATATCTTAATCAGGATCTTCCCAGCTTGTATTTATGCTTTTCAATCACACTTAAAAACATTTCGTCATATTTTATAGCAACTGTAAATAATCGAATGCCTTAGTTTTGCCAGAACAATAATAGTGAAAATCAGGAAATGATGAGCAATCCTCAGCCCACAGAACAACTGACCAAGGTCTGAATGATCGGGATTCAATTCCAGATGAATCCGAAGATATTTTTTCGCATCTGAACATCCTTAACGTCGCCCCAGGCCTAGTCAGCCTTACCGGGGTTGAAGGGGTTTGAGTATTGCTCTAACCACGTTACCCCCACTCTAGTATGGTGACACGAAAAATAATTGTTGCTCTAGCTCAGCCTGTAGTACTCAATGAGACCTACCGATTTTGTCGCACGGAGTCGAGGTTTAGATATTGAAAGTAACGGATATCTGTAGAATTCAGGCCATGGAGACGGTGTTCCAGAAAAATGCGATCAAAACGATTACAATGGACAAGTTGTGAAGTAAAAGTAGCGATGAAAATCAGGAAAGATTGGAACAGAAAGATAGAGACTTCAGTTCAGGAGATGCAAAGGAGAGCAGCTAGGTTAGTTTGTGGAAATTAGCGCAGGAATTAGTCAGTAACTGATATGATAAAGGAGTTTGATTGGGAGTAATTGGAACACAGGAGGAGGGAGAAGAGATTGCTGGGAATGTACAAGGCGTATGTTGTTGATAAAATTTAGAGCGATATTGGTCACAGATATGAGAGTAGTGCAAGGAAGAGGAAAGATGACCACAAGCTGTCATTCGATTTCATCCATAAGGGAGTGAGAAAATTTTATTTTGTTGGTAAGGGTTTCAAAGATTGTGTAGCATATACGCTAATACTAGCTTATAAGTGTTTACATTAAGTGACAATTATCTTTGGTCAGCGGGCGCTGCCAAAGAATAATATAATTAGTATGAGAGAGGTAATCGCTGTAAGACAAATGAGAGCAACGACTGTGTTAAAAACTTGCGAGAGTTTTTTGTATTGTGGGATATTTGAATTTGAATAAACATCTAATGTTGTTGGTGTTCTATATATATGTGTGGTTTTTCTTGGTTTAGCAAATATTAATTTCACTTTAATGCATTACATTAATATGCAACAACTGCCGAATAAATAAAAGGAATCATCGGCAGTTTATAACATGGCTTGCCTGGTAAGGTTGAATAGAATATATAGCCCTGTTATATTTGGCGACCCTGGACCAGAATTTATGGGTGTACTACTAATGAGAATAGCACCCTAAACGATTGGAATCTTCTGATGACGCAGTGGCAGCGGCGAGTTCCAGATTTTCATTCTACGCAGCACGGCAAGTAGAGAACATTCCATTTATAAGTTCTGAGGTGGCAGTAATCATCAGTCATATAAAGAAAAAAGAAAAGAAAAGTAATTAAAATTTGAACACTGAGTGAATAACGTACAGTAAAGAACTTGAAACTGAAGCAGTGATTGTTATTGAGAATGTCTTTCTTCAGTAGTAAATCATTTATTATTTTGATAAGGAGTGAGTAGTGTATAGTAAAGAAGTTAAATATGAAGCAGTGATTTTTGCTGTGGGGATTGGCTCTCCTGAGTAGTAAAACTTTTGTTGTTGCTTGTAATATATGTATTATATATAATAATTGTATGAAATTTGCTAGAATGAGTGCCGAAAAGAGTACAGACCTAAAGAGTATGGACCTTGAATTTATATTAAATGCCATCCGAAGATTTGAAGAGAGCCAAGAAAAAACCAGACAAGGATTTGAACAGAGCCAAGAAAAAACCAGACAAGACATCCGAAGATTTGAAGAGAGCCAAGAAAAAACCAGACAAGACATCCGAAGATTTGAACAGAGCCAAGAAAAAACCAGACAAACATTTGAACAGAGCCAAGAAAAAACCAGACAAGATATCGGAATAATTAATGAAAAACTCACGCAAGTTATACAAAGTAGTCAAGAATCTGAGAAAAGGATTACGGATAGTATTAATCAGCATATTAAAAGGACAGAAGAATTGATAGTAAGTGTGTATGGAAGAAATTTGATGGTGGAAAAGGAGTCAGAAAAAGAACTGAAAACAATGAAGGAAGATACCATTGAAATCAAGAAAGTTATGGAGCAAGATGTCGTTGTTTTAATGGATCACTATATGGAAGAAAAGGAGAAAACTATTGTTGAAACTGTAGAAGTGTCATTAAATAAAAAAATAGAAGAAAGTCAGAAAAATGTGGAAAATAAAATGGAAGAAATTTTTGAAGGCCAAGTACGAAGTTATGTAGAAGCTGTTGAAGAAAAAATGAGTATAGCAGAAGCACGAAAAGAGTCGTTAAAAGAGACATTCGAGGAAGAAGAATTAGCAGATAATGATAGCGAGCTACCGTTAAGTATTAACGAAAGTGAAGAAATTGAAAATGTTCCTAGCATCTATGGAGAAGAGTACGAATGCAGAAGTAGTGAGAATGAATATGAAGAAAATGATGAAAGTGAAATAAGAATGTTTTTTATAAGGAGTTATGACGAAGAAAAAGATGAAAATGTATTGCAGATGGGAACCGAAGAAAAGAATATTGTACCAGGTCCAGGTAGCAATAAAAGAACGAATGTATTTTTCCGGCACGGTAATACAGAAGCCACTACATATGTTTCTTTTGACAGGAAAGATGAGAAGGGATCGATGGAAGTATTGTTGCAGGACACAATCGATGACGGCCGACACCGAATTACTTCAAATTATTTGAGAAAAGAGTACCCACCTGATATAAGTACAAGAGAAGTAGTTGAATGGTCTCATGAAAAGGAAAACTGGAAAACAAGAAAGAAATTACATGAAGGGCTGGAGGAATATATAAAAGTGGCAGAAAGGAATTGGAAGAGGCGGAAGAAAAAGCTACGGTAGAACTACGTGTATGCAAGAAGCTTATCGGGGGCAAGTATTTCCATTATCGATTCGTTTGTAGAATTTGTTTTTTGGTGAAAACTAGACAAAATTCTTGCGAAATAAATTCAAAGATTGAAAAATTCTTCAAAATCTATCATGGACCTTTTAAGATTGTTGTTAAGCCAAATGCGAGCGCCTATTTGCTTGCTTATGCCAAATCTAATAAAATATTAGGATTAAGAAATGTGATCGATTTAAAATTGTATAGAACAAAGGACTGAAAAGATAAAATGTTAAGTAATTGTCAAAGTAATATTGTATTGATCTTAAAACAGAATAGTATCATAAAAGAAACATGAAAAGCAATCCAATGGTTCATAGTAATATGTAATGTTATTGTTAACGCCTTGTTGTGATGAAAAAAGTAGCATGATAAATGTAATGGTTAAGTCTGAAATTTGAACATGTTTAATTTAAACTGAGTGTACATGTCTGGGCGAACGAACAATAATAGAATTGGACGCTATATAGTGCATATGATGCCAGATTTTAGTGACAAGCAAAATTGTAAATAGTAAACTGATATAAACTGTAAAAATACTTTGGATTTTGAATCGAAATTATTAGCATAATGTGGAAAAAAGTAAGGCCATTGCAAACTAAATTTGATAAGAACTGTTGGACATTGTATTCAAGGAGAAAATGTTGTCATCCATTGTGTAGTTCAATAACTTCTCGGCAAATTAAAAATTGTGCTAAATTTATTAATCTGCCTCGAAGTGGGGGCAGGTGTAGCATATACGCTAAGACTGGATTCTAAGTGTTGACATTAAGTGACAATTATCTTTGGTCAGCGGGCGCTGCCAAAGAGTAATATAAGTAATATTGTCTCTGGTATGAGAGAGGTAATGGCAGTAAGACAAAAGCAAGCAGGAGTGTGTTAAGTTTACGAGAGGTTGTGTTATTTTTTTGGATATATGAGTTTGAAACGGCTAAGGTCATTAGAGGCGGGATGGGACTGGGGACAAGGAACGGGAAGGAATTCGGCCATGGCCTTTTTGAAGGAAGCATCCCGGCATTTGCCAGGAGTGATTTGGGGAAACCATGAAAAACCCAAATCTGGATGCCCGGACGGGGATTCGAACCCACGTCCTCCCGAATGCGAGGCCAGAATGTTAACCGTTCACCCACCACGCTCGGTCCCTGATACCTATTTTTGCTGAACCTAAGGAACTCAGAAGAAACTAAGCGTCATTTCCTACGAAGCAAGGTCATTTCCTGATCGTCTGACCTTCTCAAGAACGTGTTAGATCTCGGGGACTCAAAGCTGTCAAACTACCTCAGAATGTTTACAATGACCGCTACATGGAATTTAATTGAGAAAAGCAATAATCAGTAACGTTTTACTCGCGTTTCATTCATAGTAACTGCAAATAAATTAAAACAGAAACCAAAAATTCTCGACAAACAGTTGGAAACCGCTTGCCTGCAAGGATGTTTGAAGTAAGAGTGTTATTAAATTCAACATTGACACTGAAGCTTAGTTAATGAGTAGAGCCGAAGTGAGCACCTGAAGGATATCACGTCAATTGCAAACAAGAAAACCTTAATGTCGCACAGGGATATTTGTTTCGATGCAGTGGTTATCCTCACGTAGTGAGTCGAGAAGTAATGCACTCACTATGTAGGCATTGGTTATAATAAGTTCAGCAAAAACATTTTCAGGCGGAAACGAGTGGCCAAACTTACAAGGCGATACGACAGTGTAGAAAGTGGCCTGAGAGACATAATTTACTCGCCTGCTAATCTGAGGTTCCACTTGCTGATCTCAGTGGCACCAATTCTCATAGGAGAGCTTCTTATTATTTACTTGCTGATTACGACAATACATTAATACAATAGTGTAAACAGATAAGAGCTTTTCGTGTTTAACAAGAAGATTGGTACCTAGTGTTGCAAACTGAAAAAAAAAATTAGTTTTTTTCAGATTTGTGAAAAAAAACATGAAAAAAAAACTTAGCACCCTCGTTTTTTTTCTAATTTTTTTTTTCAGAAAACAATATATTTATAAATTATAGTTTTATTTACAGAACTTACATTTTACATGTGCGTTTTAAATCTTACTAAATCATATAATGTCTTACATAATGATTCATAAATGTATCTCCATAGGTAACAAATTTTTTATTCATCCTCTATAACAGTACCACATTCAATAGTATCAGTAATACCAACACTAGTTCGGTCACAGTCGGAATTTTCTGTTTCTTCTTCTGTCTCCTCTAGATCCATAACTTAAGAAATAGTTACATTTTCTTTTACTGGTTGTATTGTACGCAAAAGATTTTAAATTGTGAGCAAAGTACACACTATGCATAAAGACTGCGTCGATAGTTCTGTATTAAGGTTTTTTAAGTTTGAATTTAAATCTATTTTCACACAAAATATGAGCTTTATTTCTTTTCAATCGTTGGTTTATGGCAACGGTTGCAAGGAAACGATTCATAATTACTGACAATCTAATGACTCGGTATCACTACACGCTGCGAGTTTAACAAGTATACGAATATAAGGAAAGCACAATAAATAATAAATAGAGGCAAAAAATCGTAGATAAATATAAAATTTCTAATTTTTTGAAAAGATCCGTAGGTCTACAGATAAATTTGTAGGGCCTGACAGCACTAGTTCAAATAGCGAGTATCAATCCAAACAATGGGGAACGGGGACTCCTTCTCGCGCAACCTAGCCTTTTCGGGAAGTCCCCGTTCGTAAAAGAAAACTTCAGTCAATGTTGCCAATATTTTTGTAATTTTTTTATTCCTACTTAACCAGAAAAGTATAGTAGATTTAAAAATTAAGATAAGTACTTAGTATAAACTCCAAAACAGTCATATTAAACGATAAATGCCTTAAAAATTTGAACTTTAGTAGTTATAAAAAAAACATGTCCCAGAATAAAATCATGTTTATTTTCACAGTTTTTTTTTCGTGTTTTTTTTAAGTCAGAAAGAAACCGTTTTTTTTTTTTCAACACTATTGGTACCACGAAATTGGGATTCTATTTTGCGGTGCGCAAGGTAATGATGTCAGAAACACAGCGTGCGTGATGATAATACACTACACATATGTGGTTATTAGAACCCAAATTATTTTATTATAGGTCCAGAGATCATATCGCCTTATCCACTTATAGCTTAGGTATTAAAATTTTTCGTGCGATACCACTTTTTCAAATGCACGTAATACTGTAACCTCCAGTATAAACAATAGGAGGAATAAAAATACCAGGTATAAAAACTTACAACATGTATATACAGTCGGCATAGTCGAATTAAACCAATAGTAACTTCTGAGATTTTCCACCTATTTCAATCATGGCACTACTTAGTACACAAGTAGTCAGTAAAAACGCATTTCCACGTAATCGACATTCGATACATCGCTGTTCCATCTAAAACGCAGAATCTTTGCCCGAAATTAGTCCAATGAATATCGAACACTGTTGTAGAGCTGAAGGGTCAAGGAATACCTCCGCTCAAACGCAAAAATTGCAAGCCTCACCGGGGAAGCAAAACCTGTGAGACGAGGGCATGGCTCAGGTGGAGAGCTGTAGTGAGGCTGACGACTGGAAACGAAACGAAGGTCGAGGAAGGAGAAGCAACACAAGGACACCGCCTCTAGACCTCGACCTCGCCGGCCGCCACGACTCACAGCTTACAACTTGCACAGTCAACCAATAAAGGTTCAGTAACAGCTTTTTTTCCATGACTGCATCTCCTCTTCGCATTTACTCAACACTAGGTTTATGAAGTGCGCAAGCCTCCTGATTGCCTCGCTGTATTTGGAGGATAGAGCGCCAAGAAGCTTCTGTACAAATTCGCTGTTATTTTCAAACAACCGACATAAAAATAAAACACTGCAAAAATTTGATACAGTTCACCAATATACTGTATCTATACTATTATATATCTGTAAGCAAGCTGCGTTTGTCTCTTTACTGTAACGGGTATCGCGCAATAAGTACCGCAGCAATTTGGATGTGGTTTTCACGTTTTTAGAGCTAATGGTGCCAGTCAAAATCTGGGAAAATAGCTAATGACTTATTTGTACCATGGGAAGGAGCTAACAATTAAAAACCTTTATATTTGGAAAATTGTGGGCTGCATATCATAGTGGACTTCAGACGCGCACTCCTTTCGCAATAATCTCACCAAACTTTGGATTCAGTTTTGTTTTTTTATTTCTGTTACTCAGTTTTCTGGACCACAGTGCTTAAAATAAACGAAATACGCGAATTAAACGTAATAAGCATCGACTTAATAGTCACAATGCGAAGTTAATATGCGAAATGCGTTAGATTAATTACTATGGTGGTAGACATATATTATCTCTGGTAGACAGTTAACAGTTACAACTATGTACCTTAATAAGCCAATATTTCTTCTTTATATATCATTATGGTTAAGGAAATTAGTTTTTTTCTCGAAGAAAGATGTATGAAAAACAGCTACCATAAATATCAACAGGTAGCAATATATTTTCCCCACAATGACTTGTGAGGAACTTTCCATATTTCTACGTACGTTACTCGATTAATATATATTTTGTGGCTATAAAGTGCAAATATTCGTCACTAATATCGCCCAAGGAACGTGTGTACAAATTTTGGCTGCTGTTCAAACCACGTCCAGTAAAATTAACTATTATTTCAATTAAATAAGTCTCATAACCCAGATTCTGCAATGTTTATCACCATACGTGCTTTGGGTTAGCGATGACCAACACGGAACGAGTGAAACTAAACATCAATTAAGCATCTTAAAACGTTATGCCACACCGCGTAAATAACAAGTACCTGGGTGACCGATCTTCACTCGGCATCTTTCGATCTCTGTTTACCACGCAGTATTTCATAAAAATGCTTGAAAATATTTGTAAGAAACTAATTTTACCTATACATAAGAATTGCGGGGATTCTATCATTACTGTGGCGCCACAATCTGATTATTGATTTTTATAAAAGTCGACGAGACAAATTGAAAGTAAAGAATAAAGTTTTTTAATATCTCACTTAGTAAACGCACGATAGATTTTTATTTTATTTTGGCCTGTAGCGCCACATGGCACTATACATCTTTGAAAACAAATCATTACCTACTGCCAAATTTGACGATGAATTCGTATGTAACTCGAAGAGACAAATATAAAATAAAGAATTTTTTGTTGTTGGCATTTCGCTTAGTTCATTCACGAGATATTATATCTTCAAAATTGATGAGGTTAGGGTGAGATCCAGCCTGGACCTGAAAAAGTTTGTTCAACAAAACCACTATATCTATACCATGGAAATGTACTATAGGTGTTTCATGTCGATATGTTTCGTCGAGTTCTATAAGAATTCATCATCAGATTGTGACGTCAATAGAACATCATCTGTGCTAAATTTATTCACTCCGATAAAACTATGTTCATACCTCGCAGTAATCTCACATCTACTGATCAAAAAATCAGTATCTATTTTAAAATAATTAGTTTGTAAATGTTTTATGCAACTCGACGAGAAAAATTGAAAGTAAAAAAATATTTTTTTTATATCTCGCTTAGTTCTAGAGCTATTATATCTCAAAAGTGAAGAGGTTAGGATTAGATCTGGCCTGGACCAGAAAAAAATGCACCAAAACCACTATGTCTGTATGGTCGAAATGTACTTTCAATGTTTTATTTTGTTCCTACTGTTGTTAGGTTGAAATACGGCCTGGATCAGAAGTCAAACTCGAAAACCAAGAGCATTTAGGCCTATTCTTTATTTTCGATATGTTTCGTCGAGTTCTATAAGAATTCATCATTAGGTTGTGACGTCAATAGAACATCATCTGTGCTAAATTTATTCACTCCGATAAAACTATGTTCATACCTCGCAGTAATCTCACATCTTCTGATCAGCATTTCAAAATGATAATAAAACAACCACTTTTTTCGGTCAAAAAGTAAACGATGCTTACTTTATAACTGGTACCGGTAAAATTATTTTCAAAGAAGTTTCTGTAAAGTTATCACCTCTGATAAAACCATTAACAAATTTTTAATTATCTTCCTTTTAAATGTTTTACAATCAAACTTGCAGTGCTAATATTTCCACGGGTCAGCCAGTATACAAGAACTTTTTGTTTAATTATTCTTTGAAATCAAAGAAATTCTATTTGTAGGCTTTCTGGTACCTGAATTGTCTACGAGATGGCGCTAGTGCCATTTTCGATATAAGGAGTGACAAAATTGTTCGTATTTTGTAAACTCGCTTTTTGTAGGGAAGACAACTATTTAGGTAATCTTAAAAGTCAAAACGTTATCTAAATATCAAATTTCATCCCAATCGTCACAGCCGTTTCCAAGATCGGAAATATATATATATAAACAAGAATTGCTCGTTTAAAGATATAAGATAAAACTAAATCCATCATGCCTTATGATCTAACAAAGCGAGTCAATTGTCATTCTGGTCCAGGCTGCATTTTTAGCCACAAATCTGGCTATTGATTCTTTTCGTAAATCATAGCTTCTGTTACAACCGCATTAATACATTCACTGTTATCGATTCTTGAAACTTTGGAATTAGTAATTTGGTGTCACTGAAAACGAAGGAAATTAAAAATAATTCATAACGTGGAAGATTAGTTTTAGTACGTGCTACTTTAAAACAGAAATAATTGATCGAATCAACATATCGTCAAAATAAAACCAATATCCAATCAGAAAAAAAAATTGTTATTATTATTAATAAAGAAAACTGCTCTAAATAAATTTACGGCACCACGGTTATCGTGAAATTCTCCGTATCCGAATTTACACATAAAATCCCAACAAAAGTTTACACTTAGTGCTTATAATTTCAGCTGTGTTAACTATTATATATCGATATAAATTTGTGGCATCACGGTTATCGTGCAGTCCTCCATTTTTTAGCTAAGTTAAATTAATGTAAATAAGTTAATATTTTTCATTACCACCAGAGATACATCATTACCAAAGTTTATACTTATCTACATTTCAATCTAACTACTTCAGTTCTGAAATACCGTGAAGGAAGTTGGCTCGAAATATGGGTAGTTGTATAAAAGCCATTAAGAAAAAAATACATGTTATTACTCATGGATTAGGAATGCATTTATTTGATATTAAAAAAAAGGGATTCTACGATTACCGTGGCGCCGCAATTTGATGGTGGATTCTTATGTAACTCGACGAGATAAATTGAAAGTAAAGAATAAATTTTAGTTACCGAGATATTGTATCTCAAAAGTGAGGAGATTAGAGTGAAATCCGGCATGGACCAGAAAAAAATTCACCGAAACCACTATATCTACACGGTGGAAATGCTCTATAAGTGTTTTATTTTCTTCCTAGTGGTTGTTGTTAGGTTGAAATACAGCCTGGACCAGAAGAAACGCCACCAAAAGCACAAGGAACTATACCTATAACTGATTTTTGACATGCTATATCTCAAAAATCAAGCGAGATATCAAAAAAAAAAAAAAAAAAAAAATCTTTATTTTCGATTTTTTTTTTCCGAGTTC
Source organism: Vandiemenella viatica (assembly GCA_031002005.1). NCBI lineage: Eukaryota > Metazoa > Arthropoda > Insecta > Orthoptera > Morabidae > Vandiemenella > Vandiemenella viatica. Next base: position 140,098,337 of record JARYHS010013630.1, on the reverse strand, counting down.
TATAAGAATCCATCATCAGATTGTGGCGCCACGGTAATGATAGAACTGCCTTAAAAAATCTTGCGAGTGATCTTAGTACATTCGTTGCTACAGTACTATCGTTGGCGGCGTAGATAGTTTAGAATTAACGGCCATTACCATTTTTTAAATGAAATCTATATATTTTACTTCTCTGTATTAATATTTGACACTAAAATAAAAAGGGAAAAACTTATTTTTTTTTTGGGGGGGGGGGGGGGGGAGCTGCCTACTACTAGTACTAACCATTTGAAATTTGGATTAACTGCTTCATAATAATATTCTCTTCAAGGTTTACACTCTCCTTTTTCGGAAAAGTTACCAAAAATTAAATTAAAAATGCCAAAATATCAGAGAGACGCTCAGCTATTAGATGGCACTGCAAAATTAATGAAAATCTATTGAAATGTTTGTTAAATCCTTTATTGTAATTGTTTTTTTGCCGTTTATGCTTCTCTCCGTTGTAAAAAGTCGCACGAAATTAACAAATAAAAAATATTTGTCCGAGATGTAGTAGGCCCTCTTAGAATCTATACAAGCGATCGGAGACAATGCATTGCTTCCGTTGTAAACAAATACCCAATGTTTTAGATGGATGCCACAGAACGATTTTCCCAAACATTATTTTTCTTGGTCTAGGCTGAATTTCAACCTAACCACGACCTCTATGACAAAACGAGACTGTTTAGGTTGATATGATCCTTGTGCCGATAATTTTTGTGTCATTTTTACAGTGCTGGCAACATTACGCAGTTGCGTCATTTTTAATAGTAACATGTGGCAATTTTTCCGAAGAAGGAGAGTGATAAAACGTGAAGAGGACATTTTGTGGAGGCAGATACTTCAAATTTCAAAACGTTAGTACCAGTTTCGGATTGGTGGAGAAACAGGCACACTACCCGCATTTCTACACACTTCGTGATCTGCGCGTGCAAAGCAGCGAGTAAATGCTAGTATGATACGAGGGTCAGTCAAATCAAAACCTTAAATATTTTTTAAAATATTATTTATTGTGCAGAAGTGGTACAAAGCTGTATCACTTTTCAACATAATCTCCCCCACGCTCAATGCAAGTCCTCCAGCGCTTACAAAGTGCATAAATTCCTTTAGAAAAAAATTCTTTTGGTAGTCCGCGCAACCACTCATGCACCGCGTGGCGTACCTCTTCATCAGAACGGAAATTCTTCTTTCCTCCCATTGCTTCTTTGAGTGGTCCAAACATATGGAAATCACTTGGGGCAAGGTCTGGTGAGTATGGTGGATGAGGAAGACACTCAAAATGCTGGTCTGTGATTGTTACACCAGTAACGATTCTTGCAAGGAAGCCATCACCTTCTCGTTCAAAGCGCCGAAGAAGTTCTTCACAAGCATCAACACGTCGTTCTCTCATTTCAGGAGTCAGCTGCCGTGTCACCCATCTGCAGACACTTTGTGAAACTGGAGCACATCATGCACGATGTGGTGTGCTGAACGATGACTAATCTTTAAACATGCTGCAATGTTCATTCACTGTCACTCGGCGGTTTTCCATCACTATGGCTTCAACTGCTGCAATGTTCTGTGGAGTCACAACTCGTTGTGCCTGACCTGGACGAGGAGCATCTTCCACTGAAGTCACACCATTTGCGAACTTCCTACTTCATTCGTAGACTTGCTGCTGTGACAAACACGCATCACCGTACTGAACCTTCATGCTTCGATGAATTTCAATAGCTTTCACACCTTCACTACTCAAAAACCGAATAACAGAACGCTGTTCTTCCCTGGTGCAAGTCTCAAGTGGGACAGCCATCTTTATACTGATACTGTGACGGTATTTGTGCATCTGCACTATACTGCTACCTACAGGCCATTCTGCACGCTGCTTGTAGCACGCTTACCAACTTACAGGATAACGGCGCGAAATTTCGATTTTTTATTACAAATTTAAGGTTTTCATTTGACTCATCCTCGTATATGCTCACACTCCCCTCTCTGCACTTAAATCGTTTCTAGTTCCTTAACTGCTGAACAAAACGCTTTTTCATGATGCGAGCTACCAGTTCAATGGAAAGAGAGTTGTTTAACATAATATAAATTTTCCAAGTGTTTGATGTTTAAACTAATGAGGAACGGTATAAGAGCAGGTAGCTGTCAGTCGGTTACTGCCTAGTTTTGATTCCAGTCACGCAAGTTCTCTGATCGAGCTTATTGAGATACTGTAATTGAGTGCTGCACTCATCGTAAGCTCGAGCAAGCCAGCGAATACACAGTTCCTGAGTAAACATTAAAGATGTAACTTGATGCGTTTTAGTTTCCGAAACATCTGACTGCGCAATAAATAAATTCCTAGTTCGTCAGAGCAATTTTCCTGTTTCCCTCTGTTTTCTGCGATCCTTCCATTTTCAGCAATATAACTACGTTAGATATTACCTTCAAGTCGTATTCCGGAATTTAATGAGCTGATGTCTTTCTCCGATCCCACCAAATGTCAAGGCAGTCCTTCGTTCGAACTGTAATCTTTCTGCGTGTAAACTCATCATAAATTAGTAGTTGTTCTAGACAAAATGTCAGAATGGAAAGTATATCAGCACACGAAACCACCGGTCTCGTCTGTAGGTTCACTTGAACACTATTGCTGGGTCCGGGGAGAAGTGGCACAAAATTAATGAATTCTCTGTCTTCTTATTTTATACGTACACGCATTCGCAGAAAGAAAAAAAGGTCAGCAAATTTCTGTTTCCTAATTCCTGAGATGTTTGTGCATCACATTTCTGAAAACTAAGTATTAGTTACAGGCGACTAATGAACGGAGCTATTACATGACGTAATTACTAACCAGTTAATATAAAATTTCGCAACGATAGTGGAAACGTATATGATATCTAAAAAATTAGGTCATGTCATTAGAGACTGCTCAATTTGTGTGTAATTGGAATCACATTCTGAGGGTTTCAGGTCCGTGTTAACAAACTTGTATGTAGGTTTAGATTTTCGTTCTTTCTAACAAGCGTATCATATAAACACCGAACTTTTTATTCTCTAAATATACTTTTTTGCAACAGTATCACTAACCCCCCCCCCCCAAATCATTTTATTATTAATATTGAATTATGTTGAATTTATTAATTGTAAGTATACTGAATAACTGTATTAAAGTTTTTAACTTAATTTGTAATATTGTTGGGTTTCCACAGTATGTAATCCAGTTTAGTAAACGGGGCAGCATAATACTAGTACGTAAGGGATCAGGGATTGCAAAAAGTTTGCAGGAGAATTGATGTATAATTTACCAAAAACGTTGAAACAATTTAAAGTTGAAATTTGTAGAGGGCAAAATGTAGGTGGGTACAGGAAAGGGGGAAAATGGGTGTGTAGGAAATTGCCACCGAAGCATGCGCTCCATTACAATTACACTAAATTAAAGTTGTTATAATCTCGTAACAACCTTTTACGGTGGCCAGCACAGCTGTGCGGGCGGCGATCGTTGATTTGGGCGCCTGCGTAGTATGACAGTGCGCGGAGCAGTGTCTCTTGCCGCTTGTGAACGCTGTATGGAGCCATTTCATGTGCTCTCTACGCTAGCTAAAATAGCTTGTGAAATGTATGCGAAACTAGTATCGACGTGACATAAGTGTCTTCAAGAACAGTGAGGTTTTTCATTTGCATGCTATTTCAAAATACCTCTCCATTTGTTTATCCGAGCTAACACTTGGATATGTCGGAAGAGGAGAATTTGGGTCTATACCCTCTAAATAAAGCGCAGTAATCACTAACGGAGGGTGAGCTAACAGTTGGCTGACCATTCCCAGGATAATTGCTTGCTTGCATTTGGCGACCAATGCCAGGATAGCTATTTGGGCAAACCTAGAAGGATAGTTCACACTTTATTGGATTCCTTATATCCGAAAAGTAATCATGGGTAATGTTACATACACTTTAACAATGCTAGAATAACACATACGCGAAAAATTTAATAACTCATTCGCTGATTACTCTTAGTACTGGTAGTAATACGAAAAATGACAAATTTAACTACTATATATATGAACAAGTTATCTTTCTCTGGAGAAGAGATAGATGAATTTTATCAGTGCTGAGAAGCAACTTCTTAATACATAAAATGGTGGCGGCGAGATTGATAGACTTGCGACATCCTACCACGCTATTACTTCAATATTAAATTTCATTACGATTTCCAATGAACCTCATAATTCTAAATAAAAAAAAAAAACTAATTTCTACAAAAAAAAATCAAAATGGACTGTTACAGTAAATTTTCATTTGGTTATGATGCTGCGTGGTAGTTATGAAAACTGCGTGCTCCGCTTGCAGTACAGCATGCTTCTTCAAGTATACATTTTTAATGCTTGCTTCTTGTTCTGTCGCCAGAAAGGTGGATGTGACCGTTGAAGGAAGCACTCAAGGTAAAAAACTTCTTGTGATACCCCTGATTGCTAGGTAAAGTTGGTTTCCTTTAGAATCAGGGATTTTGCAGGACATATACTAAGCATTGAATCAGTGATTTCCAGCGAGGTGGTACCACCCACCGGTGGCCGTTGAAGAGATAGTAAGGTGTATTTCTTGTCGAAGGAAAATTTAGGGGGCGTTGGGGACTAACCACCGCTCCCTGCTTTCCTGTATCATGGCTGCATCAAAAAAGAATTTCATTGCATACCCATCATCATATGCTGGGGACATAGAATTTAGCGTATTCAGCAGTAACTAGAAAAGAAAAAGAAACAGATTGTCAATTTGCAACGAAGTGATTTAAGATTGCTCATAACAAATCAGGCACCAAATATCGAAAAATTAATGTCGTTACAGAGAACTCAGCCCTCTAGCTAATAATATTATTTTTTTCGTGGTAAGTACTTCTTAATCGAACTATGAACTATACAAAAATATCATCAACATCTGTCACTAATTTTCACCTAAGAGGGATCTCATCGAATCACTGTTTCAAAAATTGAGCTATGACCCAAAAAAAGTTGGAGCACCATGCTTTCTACGTTACATTATTGATTACAAGAAGGGGAGGCTATATTTTTTCGGAAAGAGTGCATTGAATATTTTTTTTTCAAAAATGGGGCAGTAGTCCAGAAAAGGTTGGGATACTATGGTCAACGTTATAGATTCCCAACCGTTTTTAATCTACCAACCCCTTTTCGAAAGAAATATAACTCACCCTCTTTTTCAAAGAAAAATTACTTACCGCCCCGTTTTGAGAAAAAAAAAACACATCAGCTCCCCTTCTTGTAATAAATACTCGCAGTGTTCCAACTTTTTTGACTTACAACCCACTTTTTGAAACAATGATTCGATGGCTCCCCTCTTGGGTGAAGTGTAAAATATCATGAATACAGAAACAAGTACTTGTTTATAAAATTACATTATTAAAAGATATAAACAGTAATAGTGCCTTGTTCACGGTCTGATTAATAGACACATATTGTGAAAAACTGTTAATTAGATTTCGGTGTAATGACACAATTATGCGATATTTGATGGCTTATTTGTCATCAGCAATCATAAATCGCCGCGTTCTGCTAATCATTTAATGACTACGTTAAATTTTCTAGTGGCTACATATTACATGTTATGCAATTAAAAATTTATTTGTGCAGCCCTTAAAGTCAAACATACTGGAGAGCAGGCAGGTGGTAGTTGGTCCTCAACGCCTCCCAAATTTGAAGTTGACCAGAAACGCCCCTTTGAACTGTTCAACGCCCTCCGTTGGGCACCCATTGGGAACCGCTAGTCTACATCGATATCAAGAAATTGTCGCTGTTCTAAAATTGTCATACTTTTCTCTGCTACCAGAGACTGTATGATCGACAGTATACTGTTAGTCATGTTTCCCACAGGTTTTATTGTTGATTTCTTAGTAGGGTTTCAGTGCAGTGTAAAGCCGCCTACAGAAAACCCCATTTCGGTCACAATCTGCAGGGGCAACCTGTTGGACAATCATATGAGGCTTTTCCTTCTTGCGTAACAATTTCGCTACCGATTTTAGTTTACATTGTTATCGCGTGGCTGATAGACGTAAGCGCTTAACAATGGCTCCTTTTCTTTCAAAACAACAAAGAGTTGATATGGTTATTAACAGTAGCCAGTATTAAACGAAAAAGAAGATATTTGGTGAGAAAGACGCTCCACGATAGGGTTGAATCTGTAGTGAAGAGTTCCTTCGCTGCCAAAACTGTTGGTGGTGACAAGATTAAGTTCACTTTAACCACTCAGCCGCAAACGGGATGTTGCAGGACATCGGAACTGTTCCACTACTCAAAGTAGTCTTCAGGATCATTCCAATAACATTACCCTCTGGAGAACTGAAAGAAGAACTCTCAGAGATGTGTTTTAGTGTACAAACAGTGGCCCAACTTCGCCGCTCAGGCAGCAACATATTAATGCCATTATTCTTGGTGATCCCAGCGGATTGCCAGGAAAACAGAGCATCTGAATTTCCTACCTCAAATTGAAGGTTGAGAAACTTCGGGCAACGGCAGGACCTGCGCAATGCTACAATTTCCAGCGTTTCGGCCACATGTCCAAGAATTGTAAAATGCCTCCAGTCTGCGTTAAGTGCGCAGACCAATACGATTCCACCAATTGCACCTCGCAGAAGGGACGAGACTCCGCCAAGTGTTCTGACTGTGGAGGAGGACACGAGGCCAGTTATAAAGGCAGCCCGTGCTTTACAGGGAGCCAGAAACCGACTAAGAGGTCTATCAACTTAACAAGAAACACCATCACACCGTGCATCAACAACAAACAGTACAGCGCGTCAAGACCAGACTCCAGCTCCAGGGCAACAGGGCAACAGGGCAACTCTCAAGCAACAGGGCAAGATCAGGCCCACACTGCCCCGGTGAAGAAGATGTCCACGTCCCAGTCGCGCCGCAGACGGAGGAGAAAGACGGGATCGAAGAATGTAGCTGAGCAACAACACCCATTGGCGAGAGAAGACGGTTCCAATTCCAGAAACGAATGAGTCGCCACTACAGGGCACCCCGCCGATTCATATGCCTCAACGTCACCTGAGCGCCAGTCGACCCACCTACTGGTCACCTCGTCGCCCCCCATCAGTAAAGAATCACGGGGTGAAGCGTAATACAACCTAGACAGACTTACAAACATGCTGGAGTCTGCCCTAAAGATGATGTGCCATCTTATCGAGCAGCTGGAGAAAATGACCAGCGCCGTATCTAATGCTCTGGCTATCTCAAAGTGCCCACACTACAACCAAAATGGATAGACAGCCACAAATTCACTCCTTATCCTTCTGTGCTTGGAATGCTAATAGCATGTTCAGCCCATCTCTTGAGTTTAGGCAGTTTCTTCGAGACAAAGATGTTGACGTGTGTCTGGTGTCAGAGAGATTCTTTAAAACCGGTCTGCTAGCCGCAGTAGCGAATTACAGTTGTTACCGTCGTGACAGACCCACCCCTGGATGTGGAGTCGCGTTTATAATTAAGAACAGCATTCCACATCATCCTTCAACAGATGGAAGCCGTCGGAGTTGAAGTGGCTTCAGCTAATGGGAAGCTAACCATCATCTCATGCTACCGACCTCCTCGAAGATAGCTGGAAGAAGCCGACTTTATGGCTCTGGCAGATTTCAGCGGAAAAGTCCTGATCGGCGGCGACCTTTATGCTAAACATTCCGATTGGAATAGTAGGTACAACAACACAGCGGGTATAACATTGAGACGCATTACAAACAGATACAACATGTGCGTATGGGCATCAGAAGAGCCCATACACTATCCGAGCAGTGGCAACAGATCAGATGTAGTAGATGTAGTCGGCATCCAGGGCTACGTACCCACCTCAGTCATAAACCGACTCTCCTCAGATCATTGTCCTGTTATGATTGGGGTTGAGTTTAGATCCTGGCAAACTCAAGAAGAACCATCTTTCAACTACCACAAAACAAACTGGAGGCGCTACCAGCACCTACAGACTAATCTAGCTGATCCACTTGAAATTGACAACATTGACAACATTGACGTCGCCCTTCAGTCTTTTGAGTCAGCAGTCAAAGATGTAACCGCAGCCTCTACTCCAGTCAGGATACCTAAGCCAGCTCCCACTCCGCAGCTTTCCCCCCCCCCCCCCCACCTTCTGGTGGAAATCCGCCACAAAAACCGGATTGCCAAAGAGTGGAAGCTCACGAGAAACCCGGTGACCAGAAGACTACTAAATCGCTTGCAGAGGGATATTAAAGCTTCCATGATTCAGCATCGGAACCAAGAGTGGGATGCAAGAGTCTCCATGCTCCACCCGGAGGATGGGTCTCTGTGGCTACAAACAAGAAGACTCACCAGGCGAAGGCAGCGACTCCACCCACTGTAAGGCGAAAGAGGCCTAGCCGTCACTCCGGAGGAAAAGGCCAACGCACGTGCTGATGTCTTCGTGAAGAATTTCCGGCCTTCGCAAACAAACGTGGACCCCACCCACCTCACTGTAGTCCATCGACGCCTGAAAGTCTACCTCGACGCCGAGGATGATCATCAAATAGATGACATCACCCCGGAGGAGGTAGACAGCTACCTATCGAAACTGCACCCACACAAAGCACCAGGGCGTGACGAGATCAGCAACACTCTCCTCAGGCATATACCACAGGAGGCCTCTGTCCACCGCGCCACTATCTTCAATGCCATCTTGAGACGTCAGCATTACCCTCGATAGTGGAAACACTTGTAATTGTGGGAATTCACAAGACCGGGAAAGACAAACACCTACCGCAGAATTATAGGCCTATAAGTTCGCTCCCCGCCATTAGCAAGATGTTCGAACGGCTGCAACTAAAACGTCTGTCTGCCTTCATCGATGACGCCAATGTTATTCCAGATCACCAGCTAGGATTCCGACGCGATCACTCCACCACCTAGTAGCTGATGCGGGTAACAGAAGTGATGACCCACGCTTTCAACTTCAAGAACTACAGCGCTATGGTACTGCTTGACATCTCGCGTGCCTTTGATTCCGTGTGGCATCCGGGACTCCAGTTCAAGCTCTACGAACAGGGTATCCCGGGGCCATACGTGAAGCTTCTAAAATCCTACCTCACCGGCCGGACCTTCAGCGTCAAGGTGGACAATGCCTACCCCTCTACCAGGAAAATCGAAGCAGGAGTCCCTCAGGGCTCCGTGCTTGGGCCAGTGCTATACTCCCTGTACACCGCTGATGTACCGACTAGAATGGCGTTCTGACAGCTACCAACACTGACGACACTGCGTACTTGGCCTCCAGTCGCAGTAGAGCACTAGCAACCCGGCGATTACAGGAAGTTCTCCAGGTAAAGGAGGCCTGGGCTATGAGGTAGCGTATTGATATAAATCCCACCTAGACCCAAGCCATTATATTAACCAAGCGACTTGGGGCCCGTCAACCAACTCATCCTTCGCCTGTATGGTAGAGAAATCCCATGGTTCATCACGGCACTCTACCTGGTGGTGACTCTAGACAAGAGACTGAACTGGTGTAGCCACATCAATGAAGTTCGTCGGAGAGCAAGCACCAGGCTCCACAGCCTCTACTCAATTCTAAATAAGGACAGCAAGCTAGCCTCTTCCACAGGAGTCAAGATATATACATTGCTCGTACGCCCCATTATGGAATATGCATGTCCTGTGTGGGTATACGCCAGTGACAAGAAAATCAGAAAGCTCCAGGTCATTTAAAATAGGGCCTTGAGAAGAGCCCTTCACCTCCCGTGCCGGTTCCCCGCGGATGCACTCCATGAGGCCGCCGGCATACCTAAATTGAAATACAGATTCCGTCAGCTGGCGGAAACATTTTACAAAAGCTTTAAGCAATGTAACAACCCGGCGGTCAACTCGATTGGTCGCAATGACCATAGTGACAACATACACAGAGGACCACTGTCTCCTAACAAATTGACACCAAATAACAAGACACACCATCAGTAAAGGACTGTAACATTCTCATTATGTTGGGGGCAATGTCCTCGGACAAATACTCCACCCTCCACCTCCCTGTAACCTAGGCAGTGACGGTGCCATGTGTGTGATATTTTTTTCTAAACAACGGATAAGATCGTAGTTCCAAAGGGACGGTACATACGTATCTTCTGTGCCACTTCCCGTTTGCATACAAGCACATTATTAATGAAATATTTTTTACTCAGATTTCAGTTAAGACACAATTTAGTTCCATACAATCTGTCTTGCAAACTTTGTTGTATAAATAACATTAACAATTAAATCAATTTGTAAAAACCAATCTGTTACTTTTTCTTTTAAATAATTTACATTGAACAATATTCAATAAATACATTTAAAGTAAAAGTTATTTACCTCTGTTCTTTTATCTATAACGCTTATGTTCCTCAAAGAATTGTTAGCTGCAATAAATATAATTATGCATTTAAATTTCATAAAACATAGATTTTATCCCGCAAAAAACTGTGTAGTCTCAATAAGTGTAACTGATTTACGAAGGAGTACTGGAAAATTCTCGCCTCGACCACACAAGACGATGTTACATGTTACCTGCAAACTATAGAACAATCTTTTACAAAGTTTCTTATAACATTTTATAAATGGACTTTTCGTTATAACATTGAATAATTGGATCGCTAACTGTGGATGACCCCTTAAATTTTCGTACCAACTTCGTATCAAGAAGTTTTTAGATGTTATACTTGTAATCATCCGGATTTGATATTTATTAATAACGTGACACTTGAAATTTAAACACCTGCCACAAATTATATAAGAGTGAAATTTCACTTACGACACTTCTGAACCAATGCTGCCTTGTCTGAGTGAATCATGTCCTTGGTGACATACGGGCAGAAAGAACGAAATCTGGGACCTCACATTTCTTTTCCATGTTCGGTCAAACATGTGGTTTCCCAAATTTACGGTCGCAATGGTCTTGTGATTACCCAAACGTCTCTTATTTGCACAGAACCCTTTGCTACAAACCAATGTTTTCTAGTCATGTACTTCCACACCTCACACGAGTCACTATTTTTTCCTACTGAGCATGATTGGTAGGCGTGATCCGTTTCCTCAGTAGCCAGAATATCAGGGACAAGTTCGTTCCTCTGAGGGTTTGGTTTTCGTTCGAATACCATTCCTTATTCCGCTACTTGATTTTCGTATGGTGGAAGACGGGACCATTTTCCTGTTATTTCAATTTTTAGTGTCATACTTCGCGCTCTTTGCTTTCTGGCATACTTAATTCTCTTTTAATATTGCCGGACAGCAAATAGAAAGTACTATAACTTCTGTAGATTAATTATACTTCTATAAACATTTAGTATCATTTGACAGGAGGATATTTTTTAAAAAAGTAGAAAGGCCTTCTACAAAACGACAATTGTTAGGTTTATTCATTAAATGGTAGGATGATTTGAAATTGGATTCACGATGCTGAATAACTTTAATGTCCATGGAAGGTAGCGAGCATTTGACTGGGTGATTTAGATTGTCGCGAATGTCATAGGTGGCGGTGCATTCGATTTGGACGAGTTGTCCCGTGAAGCGCCTGCTGACGACAGTCAATTTTAATTCCTACCTAGTCAGTACGATTTGCAAGATTATAGTATGAAGAGACTTCTCTTTACTCACACTGCTTATCATATGTCTCCGTGTCATCTGGCGCCTCCTCTTCCATTTCTGACTGTCTCTCCCAGATTATTCCAATAGGCTCCCTTCACCTTTTCTTTCTTCCACTAGTCAATCGATCCTCTCCGTGGTCTTCCAATAACTATTCTTCCCTTGCTCTTCGGAATTCTCGCCTCGTCAATCATCATGACATGCCCCAGCCATTGCAGTCTTTCCTTCGTTAACTTCTCTTCCAATATTTTCATCTTCAATCTCTCTCTGATGTTGTCGCTTTTGATTTTATCCTTCCTTGTGACATTTTCCACGCTTCTCAGAACCCTTATGTCTGCTGCCCGTAGTCTCCTTGATCTCTCTTTCTGTATTTGCAGGTTTCAGAGACGTAGGTCAATATTGTTTGGTAGTATATATTACAAAACAAAGTTATCGCTTCATTCCTGAAGATAAAACCCTTGATCAGGTGATAAAACTGCCAAATCTTCATTATTCTCTGTGCTGTTTCCTCCTCCATCTTTCCATTAGCATTTACTTTGCTTACCAAGTAAACAAACCGCTCTACCCGTTCTAGTTTCTTGCCGTCAAGTGACATCCTCTGATGGGTCTGACGTGACATGACAGCTAGTCGAGTGATTCTCCTTCGGTCGAAACAGTTTTAAATGAACTGAATGAGTGTCACGATGTCATCTTAACACGATTTGCTTGACGGGAACACTGCTGCTTGTTAAATGAATTTTTTATCCAAGATGTTTCTATTTTGCGGTTAAAAATCGAATGATTAAAAATTCTGAAGTACGGTTCGGCAAAGAAACGGGACTGAAAATTTACAGACCATTTGGTTCCCACGAGGGATTTAGGACAGCTGCTAGACGGGACTTCCTCCACAGTTTTCACATATGCATTTTGATGAAACACTTTACACTGATCAGCCAAAACATTATGACCACCTACTTACTAGCATATTGGTCCACCTTTAGAACGCAATACAGCAGCGATTCAGCGTAGCATGGATTCTTCAGGTCCTTGGTAGGCTTCCAGAGATACCTGACACCAGATTTCTACGCACAGGTCACGAAATTTCCTTAGATTACGGGCCAGCGGTTTGTGGGCGCGGCGACTTGGATCGAGCATCTAGAAAACGGAGAGGCTGGTCGGCTGTTCGCTTGCTACTGTAGTGAGCATCTATGGAAAGTGTTTGAAGGACGGTGAAACCACGAGTAGGCGACAATCTGGTGGGCACTCACGTCACATCGCAGAACGTGGAGGTCGGAGCTTGCCCGCTGTGTAAAACAGGATAGGGGGTGGTTTGTAGCAGAATTGCTATTCTTGTGCTCTGAAACACTTCTGGAAGCACCAGAAATGTACTCTACCGTTAGATCTGCCACAGATCACCACCCTATATTTTGCTTCACAGATGAACGCATCTTGGCCTGTTGTTAGTTTTGATCGATATTAGAAGGATAGACCGTTGACTAATTTTGCAGGGTGGAGCTGACTACAGTTATAATCTGGGTGAATGAATTTTGAAATCTTTTGAGCACTCATTTAATCTCATGATAGGTACTTCATAAACCGTTCATGACTTAAAGATAGTGCAGACTGCCTTCCAAGGACCAGTGACTGTATGTAGTTTTATCCATGTCCTCTGCTCACAAAGATGTTTTCTATGCAGAGGCATTTTGGACACATGTATATGTACAACTTTTGTGTGAGTTTCACCAAATCTCTGAACACACATGCTTCACACATCATTGAGGAAAAAAATGTTTAACTTTTTCTTTATCAATATGTATATCGCATCTGATACCAAGGTTGAATGTGATGAAAAATAATTACTACTGGGATTTTCAGATCAAATAGCCCCTCCCCTCCTCCTCGTGTTCCTGTCTCGATGCAATGTATAACCTGTTATCAGTCTCTCGACTGGCTTGATGCCATCCTCCATTCCTTCCTATCTTGCGCTAGCCTTTTCATCTCATCACACGTCCTCAGTTATTTGATTCATGTATTCTAATCTCTGTTTTCTTCTACTGTTATTACCTTCAACTGTTCCCTCCACTAACAAATTAACCAATCCTGCATGTCTCAAAATATGACCTACCAGCCTGTCTCTTCTTTCTGTAAGAATCTCCCACAAACTTCTTTTCTCGCCTGTCATTTCCAAAACTCGTTCATTTCGTACTTCATACGTCCACTTAATTTTTCTCGTACTTCTATAGTACCACATTTCAAATGCTTCAATTTACCATCTGTCTCGTATTCCTAAAGTCTATGCTTCGCTGCCATAAAGTGCGGTGCTCCACATATAAAGTTTTAAAAAGTTCTTTCTGAGTCCTAGATCAATATTTGAAACTAAAATATTTCTATTTTTTATGAAGGCTCTTTTTGTTAGTGCTTTTCTGCTTTTAACATCATTCCTCCTTTGGCCATCAGTTGTAATTTTACTTCCTAAGTAGCAAAATTCACTAACTTCCGTTGTCACATCTGACCCTATTTTTATATTTAATTTACTAATATTGGTATCAGTTCTGCTACATTTCATCACTTTTGTCTTGCTTTGGTTTATATTTAATCCAAAATCTTCCTTCAGTATTTTGTTCTTGATATTCAATAACTTCTCAATATCCTTAACGTGTTCTGCTAAGAAGACAATGTTATCAGCGAATCGTAGCATACTGATTATTTCTCCTTGAACATTTATGCCATATTCAAATGTTTCTTTCACTTCCTTTGTTGCTTCTTCTACACACAAGTTGAATATTAATGGGGATAGACTACAACCTTGTCTCACATCTCTTTTAACTGAAGCATGTCTCTCATGATTCTCTACTTTTATTATAGCTACTTGATTCTTATAAAGATTATAAAGTATCCTTCTGTCTCGGTATTTTAGACCAGACTTCTTTACAATTTTCAACATCTTGTCCCACCTACCGTCTTCAAAAGCTTTTTCTAATTCAACAAACGCCATAAAAGTATTTTTGTCTTTCTTGATCCGCACTTCAAGTATTAATCTTAACGCCGGAATTGGTTCTCTTTTTCTGCGGTTTTTTCTAAACCCAAACTGATCTTGTGACATATATTCAACATGTAACTAGCCAAACCCCGATCCATAATATTTCTAAAGTATATTTTAAATCTAATTACAATTTCTTTCTTTCTTATAGTAATTGCTTGTTTCGGAACTTGGGAACCAATTGTTGTTGCGGCGCAAAGGCTCGCTGGTTAGCCGAACACGTCACGTAGTTATAATACTTTCATAGCAGTTCTCCAGAAATAGTGGAACAGTAAAGACATGGTATAGGATGGTAGGGGGCCGGGGCACCAGCATCTACAAGTATTATTGGAATTTTGGAAGATTGTGCACATAGATTCATAGCAGTAAACGAACTTTCTGAAGATTTTGTGTTGTTTTGATCTGTGCTCCAACAAGCACGTAATAAACTGAATTGAGTGCATTTCGTTTTATTATTTAGTCTGTATATATAAAGATGAATGTATGTATGTTTGTATGTTCTTCATACAAATCCACAGTTTTCATTCGATCTCGATGAAACTTCTGCACACTTATCCTTTGAAACAAGGAGAAAAATACTGTCTACATGTGGTTGAAAACTTATCTGTATAAATAATACATGTTGTCTTATAATTTCGAAAAATTACTGAACGGCGATAGACAGACGCGTTGGATGTGTAGGTCGCTGAACTGCCTTTTCCTATAGCGGTCAGGTAGCTCAGTGGTTCAAGCGCTTGCTTATTGATATTTGGATTGTGATTTCAGGTTCAAATCTCCGAGAGGACAGGATTTTTTAAAAATTGTTTTTAATCGTAAGAGTCACGCCTGAACCGTCGGTTATTCGGATTGAATGTTAAACTGTAGATATCATAAATTTAGGGGTGCAATGCGAGGCAAATCGTAGGTAGTCTTGCAATGCTGTAGGTGTACACTTTTTTACGTTATATTGATCCATCAGGGGTGATTCTCAGTCGGTGTGTGTGTGTGTGATCTGTAGTAATCTTATATATAAAATTCTCATGTCACAATTTTCGTTCCCATACTCCTCCGAAACGGCTTGACCGATTCTCATGAAATTTTGTGAGCATATTAAGTACGTCTGAGAATCGGCAAACATCTATTTTTCATCCCCCTAAATGTTAAGGGTAGTCCACCCCTAAATTTTTTTTTATTTTTAGACAAAATTTTTATTTTTTATTTTTTTATGATACAACATACAAAAATACATACAATCCTAAATTTTCACCCTTCTACGATCAACCCTTATTTTTTAATAGCCATTTTAGTAATTCTTTTTGGATGCACCGGGTGGAACTGGCAAAACATTCGTTATTTCGATAATTCTTGCTGAAATACGATCAAATAATGGCATCGCATTGGCCGTCTGAGAATCGGCAAACATCTATTTTTCATCCCCCTAAATGTTAAGGGTAGTCCACCCCTAAATTTTTTTTTATTTTTTAGACAAAATTTTTATTTTTTATTTTTTTATGATACAACATACAAAAATACATACAATCCTAAATTTTCACCCTTCTACGATCAACCCTTATTTTTTAATAGCCATTTTAGTAATTCTTTTTGGATGCACCGGGTGGAACTGGCAAAACATTCGTTATTTCGATAATTCTTGCTGAAATACGATCAAATAATGGCATCGCATTGGCCGTTGCATCATCGGGCATTGCAGCAACTTTATTGGATGGAGGCAGAACAGCTCATTCAGTATTTAAGCTGCCACTAAATATTCAGAATAACCCTGACGCAGTATGCAACATTAAGAAACAATCGTCCATGGCCACCGTGCTGAAACGGTGTAAAATTATCATCTGGGATGAATGTACTATGGCACACAAACATTCGCTTGAGGCGTTGAACAGGACATTGAAAGATATTAAAAACAACAACAAACTACTTGGCGGAACTCTATTGGTCCTTTCAGGTGATTTCAGACAAACACTTCCAGTCATTCCACGTTCAACATACGCTGATGAGTACAACGCTTGCTTGAAATCATCTCCATTGTGGCGTAATGTTGAAAAATTACAGCTAAAAGTAAATATGCGCGTTCAAATGCTTCAAGATCCATCAGCTGGAACATTTTCAAAACAACTCTTAGATATCGGTGATGGAAAAGTTGCTATAGATGAAACTGGATACGTAAAATTACCGACCGATTTCTTCACAATCGCTGATTCGCAAGATACTCTCATTGAACAAATATTTCCCTATGTACACACACAGTACATAAATCATGAGTGGCTTGCAGAAAGAGCAATTTTAGCGGCAAAAAATGTAGACGTTTTGTTATTTTTATATTCCCTCATCGTTCACAGCGCTCCATGCCTATTTCAGGCATATACCACATTCTTACATACATACAATATACACATTCTTACATACATACATACTTACAATAAGTAAGCTATTTTTTGTATACACTATAAATTACTTGAAAGTTATTTATATGGCAAAACAACGTTTGCCGGGTCAGCTAGTAATACTATAAATGCGGAAGTAAGTCTCTGTCTTTTTGTTACGTTTTGACGACTAAATGCCTATACCGATATTGACGGAATTTGACAAGAAAATCTGTAAGGAGGGCACAGGACTATCTTTTTTTTTTTTGGTATGGTTAACAGTTGTAGACACAAAATTTTGAGAAGTTATCGAATAGTGACAGATAGACGAATGTGTGTGTTAGTCTGTAATGTTACGTCGGCCGCTCAAGCTGTGCTTCACGAGCATTATGTTAGTGTATAATTTGTTAATAAATTTCGTTTAGAGAAAAAACGTATTATTTAGTACAGATGTAGATTTTCTCTGTCCTATCACTTTGTGTCTGCTTAAATGTTTCTGGCACCAGTTTATTTTGCCTTCTTTTTTGACATGCCTTGCGGGCGTAAACTGGCCTAAGTTGTAGCTCTAGCAGAGCACGAGCAGCTAAAGTTATTAGAACCCAAGAATCGGATGCACATGCTGAAGAAAGAAGAAAAGATCAAGCTGAAATAAAGATTCCCTTAGTAAACATTCCCCCCCCCCCCCCCCATCTCCCCTCAACACCGTTTGTTTTCTGTTTTTAAATATGTTGGAAATTGATCCTTCATGAGACAGGTTCGACGGAAGAATGATAGAGTGATGGCTTTCCAGTCATATTATGCTGACTAGGTGTTGTGTTGTTCGGGACCAATCCTTCGTTACCAACAACTTTCTATATTCAATTCTGGCAAAGAAATTCTTAATACACGCGTACGAAGTCGCGGGTATCAGCTAGTATAATAATAATAGCCATTATTAAAGTCTGAATAAAAGAATGGAATTGCAAACAGGATGAGCAAGTAAATTAAAGTGAGTTTTGTTTTGAGAGACGTGGGAGGACAAGACATCCTGCTTGCAGACAGAGGGCCATCTGTTAGAAGCGAGAGTGAGTAAGGATGTCGCAATCTTCACCTACTATCCCTTCTACTACACTTTCCATTCTTCTGTATATTATTCTCTTCAGTAATTTTGAGGCATGTGATGTTAGACTTATAATGCGATAATTCTCACATCTGTCGGCTTGTGCTTTCTTTGGAAGTGTGAAGATGGCACTTTTATTAAAATCAGTGGTAATCTCTCCTGTTTCATAACTTTTTGATATAAATTTGAATAATCTTTGTGTTCCTTTTCTCCTAAGGATTTCAGAAGTTCTGCAGGAATCTCATCAATTCCGACTGCCTTATTTTATTTCAGATTATTCAAAGCTCTATCTAATTCTGTCCTCAAAGTCATCAATGTCGACATCAACTTTTGTTTCTAATGCACTGTTGTTCAAATCATCTCCATCATACACTTTCTCTATGTATTCCTTTCAACTGTTAGCTTTACCTACTGAACTTAGAAGAGGTTTCCCATAGGCAGCTTTAATGTTTATACCTCTTTTCTTAATTTCTCTAAAATTCAGTGTTATCATCCTCTAAGCCACATCTGCTTTCCCTACTACCATTTTCTTTTCTATTTCTTCACACTTTTCTTGCAGCCATCTTTGTTTTGCTTCTTTGCATTTCCTGTTTACTTGATTTCTAAATCGTCTGTATGGCTCTCTTCCTGCTTCATCCTGAGCATTTTTGTACCTTCTCCTCTGATCCATCAACTCCAAAATTTCTTCTGTGATCCAAGGTTTTCGGGCGGCTTGTCCGCCGAAGCCTAATTTATCTTTACCAGCTTTATTATTTCGGTCTTTAATGCATTCCACACGTCCTCAGTTTAGCCCTTTTCAGAATTACTATTTAGACCCACGTCTACCATTTCTGCAAACTTTTCTCTCATGTTAGATTGTTTCAGTTTATTCACTTCCAGTTTTTTCTGCTTGTGTTGCTTCTTTATCATCTTGAATTTCAGCCTGCACTTCGTAAAGATCAGATTATGCTCTCTGGTATGTTTTACAGTCTATAACTTGATTCCTGAAACTCTGTTTGACCACGATATAATCTAGCTGATCTCTACTTTTATCCCCTGGACATTTCCACGTGTATATCCTTCTGGCATGATTCTTAAATAGTGTGTTCGCCAAGACTAGTTTATATCTTTCACAAAATTCTAACAATCTGATTCCTCGCTCATTTGCTTCTCCTAAACCAAAACTTCCTACAGTATTACCCTCTTTTCCTTCTCTCACTGCCGCAGTCTAATCACCCGATATTATTAGATTTTCCTCTCCCCTCACATATTGGATTAATTCTTCAATTTCAGTATATTCTCTATTTCTTCATCATCTTCCTGTTACGTTGGCATGTACATTTGTACTAACGTGGTTGGGGCGGGCTTATTTCCAACCTCATCAAAATAATCCTGTCACTAAACTGTTCACAATAACTCACCCGTTTCCCAACTCACTTATTCATTACAAATTATACACCAGTGACTCCATTGTCAGCTTGTGTGCTAATTATCCTGTGTTCCCCAGACCAGAAATCCTGTGCGTCCTTCCATTTAATCTCGCTAATCCCAACAACATCTAACTTAAGTCGTTTTAGGTTTTCTAATCTACCTGCCCTATTCAGACTTCTAACATTTCACGCTCCGACTCGTAGAATGTTTTTATCTATTCTGATGACTCGTCCCTGAGCAGTCTCCACCCGGAGATCTGATTGGGGGACTATTTTACCTCCAGAATATTTTACCCAGAAAGAAGCCATCATGAAATATGTAATTTGAGAGGATTACATGTCCTCGGGATACCGAATGGATCTTTAATGCAGTGGTTTCTCGTTGCCTTCTGTATCCCCACGCCGTTGATCATTTCTGATTCATCCGCCTTTAGTTGCCGTTTCCAACCCCAAGGGCAAGAGGGTGCCCTAAACCACACCCCGCTCTTCCGGTCTCCATTCGAAAGCCGTTGACAAGCAGTGGGTGATTCCTTATACGGGGAATCTTTCAGTCGCCAGATCCTCGTCCGTGCAAACGGGGCGCACCACTTGAAGGAGAGGTTGCCATTTGGTTGGAAGAGGCTAATATAGTCTCTCCCAAACCCTTACACCCCCTGTATTGCTTACATTCAAAATATTAGGAAATAATATTCAGCCTGTCCCATCAGCCACTGCTGTTTCATTTAGGTATTCCTTAGTGCCTGCGATGATTTTCTGGTAGCAGTTTCTAGCAGGTAATCGAGTGGAAGTTAGATTATGTTTTTAATAAATTTTGAAGAGCAAGGAGCTTACGCAGTAGATATCAAACTTTCTACGGGGAGATGAACTAACGTGGTTTACCCTTGCCTTCCTCAGTGTATGTTTGTATGTGTTATAGATGACTGTGATAGTGTGTATTTCCAGTAGAGTGTTGTTTGTGTTGTATGAAATGAGATGAAAAAGTGCCGGCCCTTTCTCTTAAGACAGACATCTTGGGGCCGCCAAGCTAAAAGTCCCCATCCAACGTACGATTCGCCATCAACAGTGTCGCATGCCTTCACGCTGTATTTACTTCACAGAAATTTGTGATTTAACTGAGGACTTTGGTGCATAACCTGATGATTAAGAATTGTGCACCACACCTTGCCGGCAAAATCTTGATGGTTAAAATTTCCCTCGAATTCGGGAGGACGCGGGTTCAAATCCCCATCCGGGAATCCAGATTTGGATTTTCCATGGTTTCCCCAAATCACTCCAGGCGAATGGCGGGATGCTTTATTCAAAAAGGCCATCGCCGATTTCCTTCCCGTTCCTTGTCCCCAATCCCATCCCGCCTCTAATGACCTTAGCCGTCGACGAGGCGTAAAGCAATAATTTAAAAAATAAAATTTCTTGGACCACCAGGACTCAAACCAGCTAACCCAGTGTCAGCACCGGACATCATCACGGTGCCGCAACCAGCTGAGCCAATATGTGGGTGATAGGAATAAGATGGTGTAGCTTGTGCTAATGTGTTTTGTTATTCTGTTTGTGTAAGCTGAATATCTGAACCGGAATTTTTCTATCTGCTTGTGGAAAGTTGTGTAAAAACCGTAACCAGGATAGCTGGATGCCGATCATTGTGTGGATAAGGCTGTTATGTCAAAAAAAGTAACATCACCCTAGCGGTTGACTGTGCGAAAGATCATCACTACTTCGCTGTATGTCAAAGTTGATGACGGTCAGTCGGTTAAGGTGACGTTCAAGGTTCCACTAAGCTAAGCAGGAAACAAAAATTTCTCAAGTTCGTGGGAACATTCCCATCAATTCAGCGGTTAAACGACAAGAATTTCTGGCAAGCCATAACACAACTGTTGTGTCCAGTTCCTTTGCTCACGCTTCGCATTCGGGAGCACGCAGGTTTGAGTCTCCGTCCGATTAGCCAGATTTCAGTTTTCCATGGTTTCTCGAAATCACTCCAGGCGAATACCGGCGTGGATCCTTCAAAGGACAGAACTTAACTCACATCTTCTCCCGCTTCTAATGATCTCGCGGAAGCAAAACAAAATGCATCATTCCATCACAATCTGCCCACTAAGGTCCAGGAATATCGTGCAGGTAGGATAATTTTTCCATCGCTATACTGCTGAATACCACAAAAAAGAACTCCTTTCTTCCCGTGAGTTTTATCAACAATAGTTCGACATCTATCGAGATTAAAAAGCACCAGATACCAACAGAGAGAAGTATCAAATGTACCGCTACTTTATTGTATGAATTGTTCCTGCTTTTCCCAAATGCGAAAATTAGTACATTTCACGATTTGAACAACCATCACGTGTACAACCACGCATTCCCACACTGGCTTCGAAGTGGATTCTAACGGACTGTGGGACCAGGGAATTATCAGAATGAACATTCACTAATGATCATCTAACTACAACCAAAAGTTATGATAAAACTGAAACTACCATCAAGATTAAAGTCCAAATAGCGCTTGTTTTGAACTTTATGTTGAGTGATGATCTGTTAGGTGAGTAACGTCTTTATATTTATCTATTAGTATAATAGACAAGATGTAGCGGTGTCGCACCTACGTCATGTCATGCGGTGACGTCAAACTATGACGTTGCGCTATGACGTCACGCTTTACGATATTATTTGTGGGAGTGCGCGTTATTTAATATTATTTCCAAGCAACATTGAATAAATTAACTCACAGAACACTGAAATAAAAGTATGTATTGCGTTAAAATCGATATATCAATCATTAGATGCTTATATTTACGTAATATTCTTTTGATATATTGAAGTATTCCTTAAATTCTTTGTCCTTAGATATTGTAAGATAAAAGCTTTGTATTTCGAGCATCAGTGCTGCTAAATGTTTGGTTAGAGTATAACTAGCATGGATTAGAATTACAAGTTTCATTTGACGTTAACGCAGAGGGCATGAATAATTTAGTTTTTTTCAAAATTTAAACTGTGTCCTATTACTGAAATTATTTGTGTTTAAATTGGCATATTAATTATCAGTTTTTTTTTTACTGAAACATTACATGGTTCAAATGAAAGAAGTTGCAAATTGTTCGCGATATATGCGGCCTAAACCTCAATGAAATATTACATGGCATAGCTTAAGTTGTTATAGCATCCTTCGTTCTTGCTGGAGTCATTATTTCAGAAGATGTAAGTTTTCTTAGCCGTTAAAATATCGATCTTCATCATAGGTAGCTATTAAGAAAGAAATGTGTCAGAACCTGTGAAGATTTGGGATCAAGTTTATATCGCGATGCATGGAATGTATTAAATTGCACGTGATTGAAGCTTTGCTTTTCTATCAAAAATTTTAGCGGGTATTATGGTTAAGTTGAAATGCAACCTGGACCAAGATGACAACTGAAGCTTTTTGCTACAGCACAATGAACGATAAATTACAATGAGCTTTATTTTGTAACAATTCTGATTAGTTAAGCAAGTGCAGAGAAATATCCACGTTATTTAATAACATTTCTAGGCATCCACGAATAAATTAACTGACTGAACATACTTATTAGTTGCTTAGATTTATTTAATACTAGCTGGTACCCACGACTTCGTTCGTGTTTGTAAAGAATTTGTATTGACAGCTACCAACATCTAACAACCATAGTGCACGACAGGAGATACGATTCTACTACCATACACAAACACCAATGCTAAATGTTATGTAGTTTTGTCAGAAAAGTGACATTTGCGGAGGCACATGTCTTTCGTCGAAATACGAAAATATCCTTGACCGGCCACTTTCAACCACCATTTCTCCCACACTACCACAGTTACTGAAATTCGGCCGATGTTGTGATCGAAAGGCGACTCTGTGTTACTACCACACACAAACGCCAGTGATCTGCGATAGATAGTTTTAGCTGAAAAGTGATACACCATGACACATGCGTCTTTGGCAGAAATATGAAATTGCCGCAGGTCGACCACTTTCAACCCCCATATCTCCCACACCCCCATAGCTACCGACATCTAACAACCATAGTGCATGACAGGAGACACGATTCTACTACCACACACAAACACCAATGGTCTATGCTATGTAGTTGTGGCAGGAAAGAGAAGTATAAGAAGACACAAATTTTTGATCGAAATATGAAAACGCCATGCATTGGCCAACTTTAATCATCATATCTCCCACATCCCCACAGCTATCGTCATTCGGCCAACGTTGTGCACGACAGGAAACTCCATGTTACTTCCACAAACAAAGACCGGTGATCTGTGTTTGGTAGTGGTGGTTGAAAAGTGAAATATATGAAAACACACGTCTATTTTTTATATATATATAAGATTATGAAGCAGCAATCCTGGCAAATCCAGTGAGTTAAAAAATTCTGGTGGATAGTTGATGACATCATCTTGATTAGTTGCGCAATCAACTGATTTGTATATCCTTAATTCACCGGAAATTTCATTTTGAATTTTGAAATTTATTTAATTAACGTCCGTGTTTTTGTCTCTGTAATATAGTTCGGTCGTTCAACCAAAAAATTGACAGGAAATGTAATGCAGCCACTCAAAACGTTTACAGGGATTTTGTCATTACCAATGCCAATGAGTTGTTTTGAAACAATTTCTTCCGATCAATCATTTTGCAATTCCAAAGATAATCATAAAGCGCCTTTGTTTTGTTTTGATTGACTGGCAGTAATATTATTTTCGTTGATGACACGCAAACCTTTTTTTTCCTTCGAACTTTATTTTGGGCAGGCATAGATTAATATCCATACAGTCTAATCAACTTGAAGGCATACCAGAGCTAATCATAACACGCCTTTGTTTTGTTTTATTTTGATTGGCTGGTTTGTATGGGAAAAGAAAGGTGTTGATTTTACTATTTTCCTCGCAATTTTTACGTTTTTTCTCTCCATAAGAACCTTCCTTGTGGATTAACGAAAATATGAAGGAAAAAATAATTTGCCGAATTGGTCGAGCCGTTCTCGAGTTTTGCACTTAGCAACACATTTGGCGATTCATTTTTATTTATATAGAAGATTTTAAAAGTTAGAAAGTATTATTAGTCGCAACCAATTCAATCACCATGAATTCTACCCGAACAGTTTAAAACGAATGGAACCCATCACCACAAGGCTTACCAGAACATTGCATTCTTAAAATAATAGGATAAGTGTGGCTCGATCGTCAGACGATAATGCATATCGCTTCTGAAATACCAGTAATCGATTTTGCTATTCTTAATATTGCATCCTTCTAAACTGATGCATTCTATTTTCATAGTCGAAACTTTCGTGGTAGGCGGCATGGGTATAAATGTAAACACACTGAACAAATAAACACACAAATGGTTTTCGAGAGAACGCAAATTTAAAAGCAACCAAGAAAATGCCACGCACGGAGGAAATAATGATAACACGTACGTCAGTGATATTATTTTCGCTGATCACACGCAGGCATAGATTAATATCCATAGAGCCTAATAAACTTGAAGTCATACCAAAGATAATCCTAACGCGCCTTTGTTTTGTTTTGATTGAGGGAAAAGAAAAGTGTTGTTTTTACTATTTTCCTTCCAGTTTTTGCTTTTTTTCTCTCCATAAGAACCTTCCTTGTGCCTTAACGAAAATATAAAAAAAAGAATTAGCCGAATTAGTCCAGGCGTTGTTGAAATCTGATAAAAAGTGTGGGTTTGTGTAAAAATTAAGGGGCGGGAAGGGGGAAAGGGGGTGCGTTTTTGGAATCCAAATGTAGACAGTGTTTTTCTGTTTATTTTAAAGTATATGTATGCAAATTTCCGTACAAATCGGATAAAATCCGTAGGTTTTGTTAAGTTATGGGGAAGAGGAGGTGGTTTTTTTGAAATTTTATTTCTTAGGAACCACCCCGGATGCGCACTCGACAACTCACCAAAGTTTCACCATAATCGGAAGAACGGTTTAGGAGCGCATAGAGGGACAAACAGATAGACAGACAGAGGGTGTAATTAAGGTGGTGGAAAGAGAGGAGAGGGATTGGGTTTTTGTGAAATTAATGTGTACAGTATTTCTCTCTCTTTTTTAAAGTATACGTGTACAAATTCTTATCTAAATCGGATAAAAATGTGGTTTGCCTAAATTATGGGGTAAAAACGTAATGGTGGTGGAAAGGGGGAGAGGGGATGAATATTCGGAAACCATACGTAGGCAGTATTTTTCTGTTTGTTTTAAAGTATAAGTGTACAAATTCTTATCTAAATTGGATAAAAAATTTGGTTTGCCTAAATTATGGGGTAAAAACGTAATGGGGGTGGAAAGGGGAAGAGGAGATGAATATTCGGAAACCATACGTAGGCAGTATTTTTCTGTTTGTTTTAAAGTATAAGTGTACAAATTCTTATCTAAATTGGATAAAAAATTTGGTTTGCCTAAATTATGGGGTAAAAACGTAATGGGGGTGGAAAGGGGAAGAGGAGATGAATATTCGGAAATCATATGTTAGCAGTATTTTTCTGTTTGTTTTAAAGTATAAGTGTACAAATTCCTATCTAAATCGAATAAAAAATGTGGTTTTGCCTAAATTATGGGGTAAAAACGTAATGGTGGTGGAAAGGGGGAGAGGGGATGAATATTCAGAAACCATACGTAGGTAGTATTTTTCTGTTTGTTTTAAAGTATAAGTATACAAATTCTTATCTAAATCGGATAAAAAAATTGGTTTGCCTAAATTATGGGGTAAAAACGTAAGGGGGGTGGAAAGGGGGAGAGGGGATGAATATTCGGAAATCATATGTTGGCAGTATTTTTCTGTTTGTTTTAAAGTATAAGTGTACAAATTCCTATCTAAATCGAATAAAAAATGTGGTTTTGCCTAAATTATGGGGTGTTATGGGGAATAGGGGCTGACTTTTTGGAAATTTTTTTTCACAGGAACCTTCGCAGACGCACTCTCGAAAACTCTCCAAAGTTTCATTGCAATCTGATAAATGGTATAGGAAACGTTTATATGGGAAAAAGAAAAGGGCTGTTTTAAGGGTTGGAAAAAGAAAAGGGCTGTTTTAAGGGTTTTCCCGGCAATTATTCGAATTTTTCTTGCCGTAAAAACCATCCTTGAACTCCAACGAACATTTAAAAAAAATTGGCCAAATTGGTCCAGGCGTTGTTGAGTTATGCGCTTACCAACACATTTTGGGATTCATTTTTATATTATAGATTAGTTTATGTAGAAGTATTCGATGATATCACATATATGTAAGTTAATTTTCGCAATGTTAGCGGCAGTTTTGATAGATTGTTATTAGAATTGGCACTTGAAGTTACAGCAGAGGGCATGCGTTTTTTTTTGTTTTTTTTTTAGTAATTTTTTTTCTGTTACTTAATTTATTACTTCGTTCTAACGAAAGTGTTGCTAATATTTTTCGGTTGCGTAGCGTCTTACGTTTCAGAATTTTTAATTTAATTCATGGCGACGTTTCGGAAAAAAGGAGGGTACAAATGTGAAGAAGATGCCATTATAACGAAGCAATTGATACAAATTTCAACAGGGCAGTACCAGTTTCCGGTCGGTGGAAAATATCACCTTCCACCCATTAAAACTAATATTACGTTGGAATGACGTAAGCTGTTAAGATTTATTTTTAATTTACTTTGGTTTTACTGATGCCTTATTTCAGCCGCATGTAACTGTGTCAGCTATTCAAATGTGTTAGTATAATTCTGAATAACGAATATAAAAAATTAAGATTGAAGAACCGTTATAGATTTTTTATTTGGTTTATTTCGCGATGCAATGTGACCATTGAAATGTGATAAGTATATGTATTAATATGGGTGTAAAGTAAGTATTGTTTCTCTGGCGGCATGTTTAGCACATGGAGGAAGGAAATATTTCCTCCATGGTTTAGCGTAGTACTGTACGTGGTTATGGGATTCTACGATAACCGTGAAGTCGCAATTTGTTGATGGATTCTTATGTAACTCGACGAAAAAAAACTGAAAGTAGAGAATAAAATGTTTTGATATCTTACTTAATTCTCGAGATATTGTATCTCAAAATTGACGTGGTTAGGTTGAAATGCGGCCTGGAACAGAAGAAAAATTTCGACATTGTCAAATTTGATGATGATATCGTATGTAACTCGAAGAGACAAATCGAAAACAAATAATACATTTTCTTTCCATATCTCGCTTAGTTCTCGAGATATTGTATCTCAAAATTTAGGTGGTTTGGGTGAAATCTGACCTGGACCAGAAAAAACAAATTACCAAAACCGCTATATCTACACGGTGGAAATGCACTATATGCGTTTTATTTTCTTTCTGGTGGTTGTTGTTAGGTTGAAATATGTCCTGGACCAGAGGAAACTTCGCCAAAATCACAGTTATAATTGATTTTCAACATGCTATATCTCGAAAACCAAGAAAGATATGAAAAAATTTTATTCTTTATTTTCGATTTATTTCGTCGAGTTCTACAAGAATGCATCATCAGATTGTGGCACCACGGTAATGATTAAACTGCCTGTTGTTAGACTGAAATGCAACCTGGACCAGGATAGCAACAGAAACATTTTGTTATTGCGCAAGGCAATATGAATTATATTATGATTTATTTTTGTGTTTATTTAAGCGATTGCTAAGAAATGATTTGCCAGAATACTGAAGTTGTTATGATTTAATTTAGTATCCTTCGTTTTCACTGTGGTCATTATTTCAACTGTAGACTATGTAATTTATGTCATCCGTTAACACATCGATCTTCATCGCATTATTAGCGAAGATTGTGGTTTGACTGAAATGCGACCTGCATCAAGTTGACAACTGAAACGTTTTGCTACATCACAAGGGATGAGAAATTACAGCACATTGAGCTTTATTTCAAAACAATTCTGTTTAGGTAAGCAACTAAAAAGAAATTAATTGCCAGATTACTCCAAACCCGTCAATTTTGACGGGCTTTGTGGCTAGGTTATAATATTTGGCTTTCGCCAATTTTGACCAGCTAACAAAATAATATTATTTTGCATCAAAACTTACAAACACTTATACAATAGAGAGTCCATAGTTCGAACTATTTGGGATCGAGGATGGTTCGGATTATCGATTTTTTCGGATTTTCGTTTTGTATACATGTAGTTTCGGTTTGTATAGTTTTATTTTTCCTTTTAAATTATATTAAATATTTTATAATTTTACATATTCCTAGCAAAAGATGTCTCTTATTTTCTTCTATTTCGTTTTGGAGACACTTACGCTTTGTTTTAGAAGATGAAAACGATGTTATTATAGTCGTATAATGTTGGGACAAAATAATAAATCAACAGAAATCATCAACACAGAAAATCGATAACAGAGGCGTAGGACGAACACAGCGTGTTTCAGATTTCTAAAATAAACTCAAAACTGTAGGAACACTGAAAAAACTGCGGTCGCCTCGCAACAAACATTCTGCATCAAAACCAGTGTGCGGTTGGTCGCAAGGATATTCTGGCGGTAATACAATAACAAATGCAAGATGTAAAGGATTAAGCTCAACGTACTTAGCTATCAGTGGAATTTACGAACAAAACAAGTGCAAACGTGTACTGTGTTGTAAATCTGTAAATAGAAACAAAGTTGACACTTTTGTAAAATAGTGAACAATTCGTAAAAAAAAGTAAAAAAAAAAAAATAATAAGTTGTTCAGATATTTGACTTTTCTGATAGTTGACTTTCGGATTATCGACGTTCTAATGTAATAGTTTATTTAGACATCGTTTAACTCACGCCTTCTTATCTCGCTGCAGCAACACTAGCACACTCAGTCACCACACGAGTAACGAACGTGATGTAATATGCCATTGGCCTGCAGCTGAACGAGTCACGAATTGTGAAACGCTGCAGGAAGATCTCCGGGAACATTCATTACTAGAATGGTTAGGCAGATTGCTTTCAAAGCCATCCAAACATTTTTATCTCAGCTACTAAACTGACAAAAAAAAAAAAATCCTTCCACTAGACGGAATGTTGAATCAAGTTCCGTTTTAGGTTACACAAAATTAAATTTCAAAAAAACTTTTAAAATTTTTTTTCGAGTAAACTCTTATAGGGCCTATGTATCTTATTGAGATTTTTCGGCTAATCTCTGGCGAGTCACGTTAGACGTGTAGGCATTGAAGGTAGCAGTGCTGTATTTTTTTCAGGATGTATCTCTAGTGCACTAATTAGAGCTCATTTAATGTTTGATTCTATTCCTGTTTTGCTCACGTTTCATTTTAAAAATTTCTACCAAAATAATTAAGTTGCGAGTTGTCAATGGTTTACGTTTCCTGCAGCAAACAAATTGGTGTTAAAGTATCACTGATTTGACGTACATGTTTTTGCTTGTACTGACAACTGTTCGTCGGTTCCGAAAACCATTCAGTTGTAGAAAGTATTTGCTGAAACTTTTAAACAACCCTATTGCCTGTTAACGACAAAATTTTATTTAATAACCTTTGGGAATTTGGTTAGTAGAGAGAATACTTGCCTCTGTAAGATTATACAGCTAGCGTGTAACTTAACGCACTGGCCGTTGGATTCACTAAAATCTATTAGTTGAAGGAAATACTCGCTGGTGTATTGCACTTATTTATCGTCGAGGTCATAGAGGAGGGAAGAAATTCGCCAAAGAACTTTTGAAAGAGCTATTCCGGTGTTTGTAGTGATTAATCTGGATAGCCAGACGGCGTGTGTAGTGCGTTATAACATTGCGCCTATGTTGTAAGCGTCAGCTCATCCTACTAACTGTTGGCTTTTAATACGTTTTAGTACGATAAGCATTTTACGGTGTTACATAATTGTTGCCCTCTTTTTATGCTGCATATAATGTTGAAGATCAGCGATCGAGTTTCGCAGCTGTATTGTGTGGCAGATTGGTCTTTTTCAGTAGCTTTTAACTTAAAGGTTGCTATGAATTTGCAGGCCTCCACTGAAGTATATGGTTTTTCATATAATGCCACGATTTTATTTAGTTTACTACTAAATTTTTGGCTGACATACTATAGGATTCTTGAGAGTTACGTGTTTCTTAACGAAGAGCACTTACTTGACTATGGCGGATGTGCCGCTGTTTTTTCTTTTTTTTTGGGGGGGGGGGGGTGGATAAATTTTTCAAGTATATCCACCAAATTGCGATTTGTCTCACCGGTAAACAACGTCACAACGGCAAGGAATATAATAAACTCCACTAAGCTGGTATGGTAGTTTCATCCAAGTCAGTGACTAATCAAGCTTCCAAAAACCTATTGGCACTTTCATTCGCTTCAGTATTCCAGTTCGATCTGTGACTCCGGAAGAAAGGCGATTTTCTGCGGCAAGTTAGTGTCCTGGTTAGACACTATATCATGGGAAACGTTAACGTACTCTATGGGTGTGTGAGATGTTAAAAACTTTCTGATGTCGGATTCAGGGCAGGCGTTGTCAAGGAAAATTCTTATGAGTGTCGCCAATTTTTCAGTCAGACTCTCCGACCCACATATTGTCTTCGCTCTTATGCTCAATATCGTCAATACATCCCTCTTTATTATTGTTTTTAAAATTACTCCAAAAAGTTTTTGAGTGAAACAATGGAAAGCAACAAGAAGTTGATTCAGAACTTGAGCTCGACCGTGGGTAAACGCGATACTAAATTACGAATTTTGAAGAATTTAACGCCTGTATACAAAGGAAACAGCTTACAATTTTCTTACACGTCCTCATTGCTGTGTTGGAGTTCTGTAACGGACCATATCACAGAGGACTGATCTCTGGTTTAATGAAAACACATTTACACATCTACGCTTGTATTGCCCTTTGTTACAGCCTTTACTAAAGTGTTTTCTTTCGGGAGGAAGCAGGTTCGAATCAGATTTAGGTTCTCCATGATCACACGAAATCACTCCAGGCGAATGTCGGGATGGTTCCTTCAAAAAGAACGTGGCTTGCCACCAGCACTCTCTCACCCCTAATGACCTTGACGTAGATGAGGTGTAAAGCCATAATAAAATAAAACTTGTTTCATTTTTAATACACAGCTTGTGGTAGGTGGTAGTTTGTTTAACTAGATTTTTTCTAAGATATTAACATCTAAGTTTTTTTCATGACTCTCCTAAGAATGCTATGCTACAAATGTATTAGGGCCACAACGATAGAAGTGATAAGATCAGAAAAATGAGTTGTAGCTGTGATGCCTATACTTCTTCTTTCCTCGTGTCGTTTGGGATTTGAAAGAGGAGAGATTAATACTGATGCAGAACATCTACTGCCACCCACTGTTCAGCGAACTTTACAGGCACTGAAGTAATCTTTGATTTCTGTTCTCGCATTATATCGGAAATTACACTACATACATTTTCTTTTTGGGAGACGAATCTGTAAAACGCAATAGTAAAATAAAACTTAATAGATAACCGTTAATGCCATATTCAGAGTCTGAGTGGTAAGCTAAAAAAAAAAAAAAAGAAATCCTTCAAAACCCAGATTTATGCCACCTGTCCAATTGTGTTAAAGAATAATTGCTTCCAGCTGACAATTCAAAAAAGTAACATGCCGAGATGATACGAAACTCGACTGTTCTCTAAACACTGAATTTGTTCCACGCATGCCTCCCTCATGTTGTGTTTTTTTTTCAATAATTCGGTCACTGAGCCTTTGTGTTCTCACTACTAAGAGGTGTCACACGCCTTCAGTCATGTTGCAAGTATCTCTCCACTGTTCAAGCGTTGCTGCCAGATAAGCCTAGCTGAGTGTGCTGTCTCTAGGAGCTTCCTGCCTGTGCTAGATAAGTGACAGTAAGGCTACCTCGGCATACCTTCACAGCGTGGTGGGCGAGCGGCGACCCTCTGGCCTAGTTGTCGGGAGGGCGCCGGTTCGAATCCCCGTCCGGCCATCCAGATTTGGGTTTTACATGCTTTCCCCAAATCACTCCAAGTGAATGCCGCAATAGTTCCTACAAAAGACCATTGCCGAATTCCTTCCTATCTCTTGCCCTCCTTCCTTTCCCGCCTCTAATTACCTCGACTTTGACTTCGACGAAACATAAAGCCATAAACAAAAGAAAAGTTTCCATTACAGTCCACGTATTCTCACTCCACTCTTCCTTATCCCCCCGTCACTGAACAAACAATCATCATGATTATAGGTATTATAAGTGACATTTAATTTTTAACTCTTTCCCTGTTTTTGGTACATTATTCAGCATTTTCCTTGGTAATTTAGTCAAATCCCAGACTACCCTACCCCTCCCTTACGCCTGAAGGCAAGTGCCACATTGTGGTTAGGGTAATCTCTTCTCTTCCGTGTACTACACCTAATTCTTCTATCAGTATCCATCCAAGCCTCTTCGCCAACAGACGCCTTGTACACTCGCAACGCTCTCTTCAACCACCGTCTGTCTTTTAATTATCCCCCCTCCCAACTTAATTTTTATGTCAATTACTCATTGTGTTCTGCAGAAATATCCAACTGCCTTCCTTTGCACCCATTCCATCTCTCATATTTGAGGTTTTAATGGGACTCCCATATTACTCCATCCTAACCTAGCAGTGGTCTGAGCAACTTTTAGTATCTTTATTTCCTTATTTCCCTGGCGCAGAAAGAAATCCGGAACCGACGTCTATAGCTTGAAATACAACTCTATAACCTTGAAAGGTATAAAAATATATTTGTTTCAGCTGATGATATTCGTCAATAAATAGTACAGTGTTAACAATCATGTGCCAACACTGCTCGAGTAATGAACTTTCTGCTGGGAATAGAACTCAGTAAAACCTCTAACCACATCTGTGAGGGAGAAGATATGCTTTTGCAATAAGTTTGCGTGTTTTTTATCAGTGGGAAGGAATAGAGAATATATACTTCTCAAGGAAGAGCAATGGCTTTGTTACTGTTTTTTTTTTTTTTTTTTTTTTTTTTTAATAAATGCCAAATTCCAGATTTTAACCAGTTAACGATAATACTGAAGTATTTACACAAGAGGACAGAACTGTATTACCCATGGTCAGTAATGATAATTAATTGGCAGGAGTAAGGAAAAGAAATAAAGATGGTAGGAAAATTCAACTATTTATGTCAAATTATCCCCAGAAGAAAAGGTATTGAACTGACTAATCATCCAGCTCTCCAGGGGAGCGTGCACAAACTACTTGGCTCCGTCCGGGGGTGGGGATGGGGGGGGGGGGGGTTGGCTGGACGGCTACGTTTGGCTACGATGGGCTACGTGGGGGGAGGGGGAGTTCCGAGCCAGGCCACGTAGCTTTCCTTTCATAACATTTTTTACAGTTAAAATGAGGTACAGATCACACAACAGCGTGTGAATATTAATTTCCCTCCGTAAGTAATTTACAATAGTCTGACAAGAGATAACAGTACGAAATGTCTTCTAGAAACAAAAGGAAAAAAAGCTACGTGCTACGTGGGGGGGAGGGAGGTTAGAGGCAAAAGCCACGTAGGGCTACGTGGAGGGGAGGGAGGGTTTACAGGGGGCCAAAATGGAACTACGTGGTTTATGCACGCTCCCCAGGTGGCTGCGAAAGCGGAAAAGCATCAAGATGTGCGTGAATCCCAGCATGATGAGCTGGTTAAATTTTATGTTAATAGGAATAGAGTCCCAGTGGGTTGTTTTTACAACACTGTAAACAGAAGTACGGTGTGGTAGGTCAGAGACAACTGCTAGGCAGGCTCTGGAGCAACGCGACCTCGAGCCCAGTGGAAAGCCAACCCGGCGACGACTGCAGCGCGTTTCGAAAATCAATAAGCATTCTGCCTCCCAGACTGGCAACAGAAAAACGGCGTAACCTCACAGATAATCAATTTTTTGTTAGAAGTCAGAAGACTATATATATTAAAATTAAATTAATCATTAAAATTATTTTAGCTTGATTTATTCTCAAGAGATGCTTTGGAATCTGAGTCTGACGTACAATATGTAGAAAATGTATGCTTCTTTAGTTAAAGTAGCTCAGTGACAGGAAATCATTTACCAAATACTCAGAACATTAATCGCAAATACCGTACAAGCTATATGGTATAAAGGAGAGACTACAGCTAAACAGGCACCTACAGTGATCTTTGACCCTTTGACCCTTTTAAACATGAACACAATAACGATTTAAAGGAGCTATCCTGATAATGAATACAGTTGTGAGGTAAGAGGTACACAACAACGAGATCACAAGACAGATCTTATTCCGTCTTCTTTTCTACCTCAGTAAGGTGTCCCAGGGATTTTGTTGGAGAAACTGAATTTCTGTGCAGCGTGAGAACAAAAAGAAACAGCCCTTTTCAGACATCACTAACTGACTCGCTGGTCACCGTATTTGGTGACAGTGAAGTTACGTGTGCGTCTGACACACCATTCCTTTTCCTTTTTCTTTTACTTACGTCTGCTTCGTCGATGTCGAGGTCAAGAGAGGCGAGATGGGATTGGGACAAGGTACGGGAAGGAATTCTGTCATGGCCTTTTCAAGGAAGCATCCCGGAATTTGCCTGGAATGATTTGGGAAAACCGTAGAAAGCCCAAATCTGGATGCCCGGACGAGGATTCGAACCCGCGACCTCCCGAAACTGATGTAGACATATTAACGCAGGATATTTGCGAAAGTGGATTTTGTCGAATTCAGAACATACTTAACTTCTGGGACACGAAAATTACAGATGAGACTTTCAAAAGAAAAATCATTGTATCTAATTAAATCACAGTTATTATCAACGATCAAAAGCGACGCGATCGCATCACTGGTTTACCGAACACTGTTATATCCATGAGAATTGCTTGATGATCACTGATTCTTTCAGTAACTTGAAACCGCACAAAGTTTTAATAGCGTTTTATTAGAAAAACATTCAACTTGTTTTGATACCTCGTACATTGCTCTACCACTTACTTCTCTGTCTAAGGTATTTCCAAATCTTTAGTCTCTTGTGCTATTAAACCTATTAATTTCCTGTCCACATCTGGTAAATTAAAGTTCCCATCAATAATGACCACCCCATACACACGTCTGAATTTAATTTCTGTGATAATAACTAATTTTGATTGCACATTTTTTCAGTACGATAAGCAGCCAAGATCGTTATTTTCTCCCCAGAGATCTCTACCCAGTAACTAATGAGTATGATCTGTATACCAAAGAAATGCAGCAATCTTTAATAACCAGTATAAATACACCTCCACCATGTCCTCCTGCATATCTACGGTACACTTAACAGCCTAGAGGGAAAACTACATTGTTTAGCATGGTTTGCTTTAACCTAGACTCTACCCCCAATCATTATTTATCTCTTTTAAGTTTCCAAACAAAAGTTACTTTGCTCGCTTTACTTCTACAGTTCACTTGTAGCAATTTTATAACAGGATCTGTCATATCGTCGTCATTGCCTTTAACGCTCTTTTGTTTCTCCCCTTTTAATTTTATCATCACCTTCATATATTTCTCTGAAATTTATGATTTCTCTAGCTGAGCTTCTGTATTTAGTATTCTTTTATTTTTTACGTCTATCCCAGACCAGCATCCTCTAACCTAAAAAAGGAACATTATCATTCCTACTCCCTTAATAACTGGAACAAGTGGACTCTTTGTAGCTTTAGTTAATAACTGAGAAACTACGCCTTTCCTCGTTCTATTAGATAGGCATACACACACACATTTGTGCGCCAGCAATTCCGCGGCGATCCATACAGACGATAAAATGTGTGTCGACGAGCCGCATCACAAGGCAATAGCAATTGTTACAGATTTGTATGTGGCAAGCATGCGCGACGGTAACCATACACACAGATATCTCACTTAGCAATTTACTCGCGGCAGATAAGACTTTCTGAGTATCTAACAAGTTAAGTAAGATGAGCAGAGAATTTGTAGCTGATTTCATTGCGACATATCAGCAACAGTACTTTGGAAGGTGAAAGGAGGACGCGAACAGAAATTTAAAAAAAAAAAAAAATTTTTAAAAAAAAACCTGGATATAGTGCATTGATAGAGGTTAGTGGGAAATATAATATATATGTAAAAGTTGACAGTGCATTAATAAAAATAAAAAAAATCCATTCTTTGCGGAGTGCTTTTCGAAAGAAATATATACAAAACTAATTTACGCAATTACTACGACTTACTACTGTCTATGAGAGATCAACACGAATCAATGGACAGTATCAGCAATATAGCAAGTCCAAATTATGAAGGGGAAGATGAAGGATATTGAGGAAATGTATAGGAAGCTGTATCTGTGCATTTATGTAATACTGAAGAAATGGAAGAAAATGAAAATGCTTTTCAAATAGTACAAGTAGCCAGGAACGGACCAGGGGGAGGGGGGAGGCTAGGGGGCTCGAGCCCCCCCCCCCAAAAAAAGTATGTAGGTCCATCTCCGACATTGTAATTTTGGAGACCTTTTTTTTTTTAGCTCTACGGATTTGAAGCCCGAGGAAACTATAAATACTACCTTTTTCCCGACTCAAGCCCCCCCCCCCAACCAAAATCCACTCAAGCCACGCCCCCACCAAACCAAAGTCCGCTCAAGCCCCTCCAAACCAAAATCCTGGATCCGCCACTGCAAGTAGCAGTATATTATCGTGTTTATAATATTCCTGTGACCACTTTTTTTTGTCATACTGTCCATTTCTTCTTCTTCTTTACAGCTCTAATATAAGCTGCTGCACGAATAAGTACTTTTTTTGTGTAGAAATTAAAAACCTGTATCATTTCAATATTGTCACGTCGCTTGTAACATAACTTGGCTCGTGATGTTTTGGAATTCCCAGTGAGCCGCGAGCCAGGAAATCATGACGGATAAATCCGTAGACGACTACCATAAACACGGCGAGGCAGCTGAAAGACAAATGTGTGAAACTGATGTTCCTGTGTATGGGCTTCGACAAGTACAGGCTCGCCGACCCGGGCAGCGTAGGGGTAGCGTGCTTGCTTCTCGTTGTAGGGGTCGCCGGTTCGAGTCCGGCCTAGGGCATGGGTGGTTTTAATTAAGTGTTGTGTTCGTCTTGTGTCGTCCTTACACATTAGAGAAAATAATCATACTCATAAGAAATCTGTACACTGTAAGAGAAACAATTTTCTACATTATTTATTACGTACCAGGAAAATTGAAACAGCGTATTGATTTATTGAACATTCTATTAATCGTACTACTCTAAATATTATACTTCAGTCCTTGTGATCCTCGGATATCGGTTAGGTGCACATTTTTTGATTCTCAGAAGGCACTACATTGTAGTACCATGACGGTAATCATGTCACCGTGCATAAAGAGTGCGCCGGTAATTCTCTATTATCATCAATTAAAATCAATAATCTTACAAAATATGAGCTTTATTTCATTTCAATCGTTGGTTCACGCTGGGAGGTTGCAGGGAATTATCATTGCAATATGTCCATATAAAACTAAGGAATTGTTTTATATAATGTAAATTTTAGTACGTTATTAATCTTATTGATTATTAATTGTATATATTATTACAACGATTAAATGACGAAGCCTATTTCAATATTGTATTGACTAATGGCGAATAAAATGATATGATATATGATAACAATTGACAATTCTGTAATGCAGTAACACTATATACTGAAAGTTTAACAAATCACGAATGTAAGGAAAAATGAATAAATAACTAAAAAGACGCAAAAATCAGTAGATATTTTGACAAAATTCTAATTTTTTAAAAAAAACCTGTAGATCTATGAACAAATCCGTAGGTTTGGCAGCACTGCAGCGTGGTTCAACTCATGGAGGAAGGAATAATATGGAGACGACGCAAGAGACCTTTACCACGCATGGGAGTGAAGCAGGCCGGCGGAGGAGTGGGGGGGCATGGCCGGAGTGGTGGGGGCTTGACCGCTTCCCAACAAACACGGGGAATATATACAAACACCTCAAGGGGACTCTAGGATAAACGTGACGCCGCAATCTGGTGATGGATTATTATGTAACTCGATGAGACAAATAAAAAATGAAGAATAAAATTTTTTGATATCCTGCTTAGTTTTCGAGATATTCTGTCTCAAATGTGAAATGGTTTTGGTTGAAATTCAGAAGAAAAAATTATTCAAAGTCAAATTTTATGATGAATTTTTATTTAAAAAGACGAGACAAATAAAAAATAAAGAGTAAAATTTTTCGATATTTCACCTAGTTCTCGAGATATACTGTCTCAAAAGTGAGGTGTCTTGAGTTGAAATGCAGAAGAAAAATTTCACAAAAGTCAAATTTAACGATGGATTCTTATGTAACAAGACGAAAAAACTCGATAATATGGAATAAATGTTTTCGATATCTTGCTTAGTTTGGGGGATATACAACATCCAAATTGAGGGGTTTAGGTTTGGATGCAGGCTGGACCAAAAATTAATTCTGTCAAAGCCACAATGATTACATGGTTGACATGCAGAATGGATATTTCAGTTTTATTACTACCACTTGTGGTTAGTCTGAAATGTGTCCTAGACCAGAAAAAAAGTAAGAGGACCCACTCTAGGGATGAGCAACCCAGACATTTTGTAGGCTGGTACCAGAAATAAAATGTTTATTCAGTCACCTTAATGAACATTCTCTTGATCAAGATGTGTTGTCTAATTTCACAGCCCTACTTATTAGGACAATTGTAAAAAAATTATATCTCAGTTAGATTTAGATACGGGGGGGGGGGGGGGAGAATGTTGTACAAAAAAAAGAGACTAAATTAGAAAAACATTCCCCAAATTGATTTTGTTCAAAGGCCAATAACTTCTTTATTTATGAAGCCCATTTTTATTTCTGCATGAACCAGTTTCGACATAAATAGATGAGAAAGATTTCAAAATCGGTAAAAATAGGTATAGACGTATTTACAAACAGAAACAAGTCTTATATGAAGCTTTAAAAATAACCTAAGTCAATGGCCTGAAATAGCTATTTAAAAAATTAATAAAACTCACAGCTTCTCACATAACAGTTAATTTCATCACCCATTGTCAGTATAATCAGCAACGTGACAAAAGAAATCGTAATAGTAAATTCACTAAATCGCGAAGTAAAACACGCCCCTTTAAATCTCATTTTAAACACTCGTTAAAAAATAATGCTAGTCTATTATGTGCAAAATAGCAAGTTTGCTGATTTTCTACACTACACCAAGAAAAATTTGAGAACAAAGTCATCCCATTGAGAGCTATGACTAAATATTTATAGACGTGCTGCAAAGTTTGCGGTGTCTACCGCTCACTTCAACAACGATAATTACAATTCAACTTACTTATGAAATGATATTCCAGGTTCTTTCCTGTCTGGCCTATTTGTGCAACCGTACGCAACACAAGCTGGCATTTTTAAACACTTATACACAATACTAAATGAAATAATCACTGCATCTACGACAATGTGAACACCTTAATTGTTGGGAAGCGCCATATGGTCGCCGCCGGTGCTGCCACCATGCGGGAGAGTTTAGTGCTTGCTTCACCGATTTAACGTCACTTCTCCTCCATATAATTCCTTCCTCCATGGTTCAACTGTGGCCGGGAATGGTGACTTGAGTCCAGTGCTACCAATTCTACGCATTTATCCGTAGATCCGCGAATTTTTATAAAAACTCGTCATTTTCGGATTTTGATAAATATCTACGGATTTTTGCTACTTTTTACTATTTCTTGATTTTTCCTTATATTGGTGTTTTGTTAAACTTTGAGCGTATAGTGTTAATGCATTACAGAATTAATAGGCTTGTGTCCACTAACAATAAATTGGACGCATAGCAGTTTTTAACGATTAATCATGCTAAGGAGACAACAAAACACAAAATTATTTATTATAAAAGACAAAAAATATTATTATTTTTTAGAAAATGAATTCGACAAAATCAGACATTCAGTCACGTGACCGCGAAAGCCAATCACAAAGCATTATGTCACTCCACCCGAAACGCCAAAGTTGTTGACGTTTTCGTTGAAGATAACAGGTTACTAGGCATATTTACGTTTGTAACAACTTTTGTCACGTTAATACAATTACTCTCAATTATATGCTGATGAAAGACAAGTGTAATTCGCCTTAGAACCGGGATTTAGCAAAGCAAACAGTAGAAATTTGCCCAAAATTGACGCCGTAACACTTGTCAGATTTTTCGCGTCAAACATCAACTTTTACTCGTCAGAATTCCGCAATTTTAAAACTTCGGTGTAAGTATACACAAGTGTAAAACGTACATTATAAGCTTCAATTGTATTATTTCAGTTTCATAAACAGTAAACTATTGCTTAAACATACGTTTTGTAAATTAATTGTAACTGGTTTTGAGGTTACATTTGCGAAGTATAAGCAAGTGCTAAATAGCTAAGGTATGTTTCTTTTTTGCTTTAATATACACCTCTTCTAGAAAAGTATATCCTCAAAAACTGGAGTGGCAAATTTTAAAGCTATTACATTGCAAATTTCCAATCTACGAAAGCTTCATATCAGCCTAACAACATCACCTTTCACTTAAAATGCCTTGAGAACCAGAGAGA
This sequence comes from Vandiemenella viatica, assembly GCA_031002005.1. Lineage (NCBI taxonomy): Eukaryota > Metazoa > Arthropoda > Insecta > Orthoptera > Morabidae > Vandiemenella > Vandiemenella viatica. Next base: position 140,057,387 of record JARYHS010013630.1, on the reverse strand, counting down.
CATTAAAAAAAAATATTCTTTATTTTCGATTTGTTTCATCGAGCTGCATAAGAATCTATCATCAGATTGTGGCACCACAGTAATGATAGTGCTGTCAGAGAGTGTTTATTATATCAAACGTAATACTAAAGAAAGAGTGTAATCGTAGGCTACAATGAACATGACGCGGCACCACCCGGACGGCCAAGAATCAACTAAAGAAAGATTTAAAATCATAAAACCAAAATAACCTCAACTCATACCTTATTATGTTATCAGTACTTGAAAAGTCGTGGTTCCGCAAAATTCATCAGTTTTGCTTTAGATTTAGAAACATATTTTGCGCAAACACTTACATCAAAACGATTTTCAGAAAAATAGATTCTTGAATCTGCAGATAAACTATGAGCATCCTTCCTCCTTGCAAGTTTTAACAACTTTTTCCGTATTTGTTCATTGTTTGGAACAAATATAAATAACTTGTTTGGTGTTTTTATTGTTGTGCTTTTTCATTGGGGCACTACATAGTACTTATAAAAATGAGGAATTCATTTTTAATTAAAGAAAACTGACACCTGCCATATACATACACGACTGTTTTGTTTCGGATGGCGTGAGGTCATTCAAGTCGCAAAGACAGTCTTGAGCGTTTTCGAGGTAAATTTAAAACCTTTTTAAAAAATGCAAAATACGTAATGTAATTTTTATTTTTTTCGAAAATTAATATGTTTTTGAGTAAAATAGATAATAAGGTAAAGTGTTAACCTGTTTTTCAAATTTAGTCAACTAACCAATTGTGAATCGTTTCCTTGCAACCTCTCGTGTGAACAAAAGATTGAAAAAAAGCTCATATGTTGTTTGATTGTAGATTTTATATATCCTAAAAGACCGTAATAGGTGTTCTTTATGCACGGAGTCACGCTCGTTGGTACGGCTAACAAAGCAGTACCTTCCGAGAAAGCTTAACCAATATCCGAGAGTCAAAGGTGTCGCAGGTTTTAACATTTCCTGTTACAGAAGATATGCTAAATTTAATTTTCAGCAAAGAAAATGTATGGTCCCTCAATATATATATATATATATATATACATCATTACGTATTTCAAATTTTAAAGACCTAGAAATAAAAAATATTCTTAATTTTGACTCTCTCTTAAATAATTATCGTTTCAGTCTTTCAGTTAGCGAGTCTCCGGAATTTTGTACCCACACTACGGAAATTTTAGAAGCAATCTACGGATAATCAAAGCCAAGTGCCTGGCAGCACTGCTTGAGACCTTCATGATCACCACCCTGCATGTTGAGTCTCCTTCAGGTCCCTCTCTGTACTATACTGAGGTACCAAAAGACTTGGGTTACTTCCTAATCTACTGTGCGATTCCATTTAGTCCGACCTTCCAGTGGATCACTTCAGCAAGCGCTTGGAACTTGGGGTGGAGGAAAACATCCTGTCTGTCATGCCCAACCATCTGCCTCATCACAGGGTAGGGATTAAAGCAGGCGCTCTTCGAGAGGAACATCGTGGACAGCAATCTCTGCACCTGTGGCGACCCAGACACTTCAGAGCACATCCTCAAAGCATATGACTATTACCGGAAGGAGCACGCCGTCCTAGAGCAGCAAGCTGACCTGGGGCCACCAGACTGGAGACAGCGACTTCTGGAATCAGAAGAAAACTTCAGGGCGCTGTCCTCATTCGTTACTGCTGCGTTCCGGAGGAGAACAGCACTACAGCTAAACTGCAGAACAAGCAGAGGCAGTAAGCAGTACTCACAACCACATAAGAAGCCACTGATGTGGTCTTCATGTTGATCAACACGCCTGTCTCTTGACGCCTCCAGCACAAGAAGAAGACCTAGGACAAATTCACAAAACTTCACAACGAAGCAGAAGGACCCGGCCTCGAGCAGGGCTCAGTAGTGTACGGCCTGTCCAGCCAGGCCCAAGGCACATTGCCTTGCGCACTTTCGGTACAACATACGGACGTCAAACAGCCGAGGAACCTCTTCGCCCTCGGGTGTGACAGCACCGCCGCCACGAGATTCCCCGTGAACACCGGGCAACATTCCAAGTGGCCAAAGGGCCTTCTCCAATAGGAGAGTCCGGCCTCCCCCTTAAAGATGGGGGTGATTCTTTCAACCCAATCCCGAGTTGGGGGCGTAGCGGAGTAGTACGATAGAATGGTGTGGTCAGGGTGGCAGTTTGAGGGCTTCGGCCCTGTTGCTGCACAACGCCTCAACCCGGTCGGTGGACTAAATATCTGTACTCATGTTCATAATCGCTGTTGCCAGTGCAGAATATTGTGCACGAACATACCTTCCGATAATGACCCAGATAGGTTCGATTGGGTTCATGTCTGGCGATCTAAGTAGCAAACATCATTTGATGTAATTGTACAGAATATTCTTCAAACCAATCGTGAATGATTTTGGTCCTGTGACATGGTGCATTATTGTCCTGGAAAATTCTGTAATTGTTTGGGGCCATTAAAGCGACGAATAGCTGCAAATGTTCCTCAGGCCACTGAAAATAACCATTTCCAGTCAATGGTCCGTTCAGTTGACCAGAGGCCTCAATCCATGCTATGTAAGCACTGCCCAGACCAGCTTTCACAGTGCCTTCCTCACAACCTGAGTGCATGGCCTTTTGGGGTCTGTACAACAATCTAACCCCACAATCAGCTCTTACCAACTGTAATTGTGGATCATCCGAACATGTAACCTTTATCTAGTCATCAAGGGTCCACCCGATATGTTCACGAGACCAGGACAGCCATCTGCAAACAATGGCATATTGTTAGCAAGAAGCGTCAATCTCCTGCTGCCATATTCCATCAATGCGAAATATCAATGCACTGACCGCTTGACACGTTAGTAGTAAGTCGAACATTGAGTGCTTTTGTTCGTTAACGCAGTGATAATACCTCCCTCGACAGTAGTTGTATTAAGGTAAATTTACCTGTGATGTGCCAATGATCGCGAACCTTAACGGTTCCCGGTTCAATACCTTCACCACAGATGTGGCATACCATAGCACGGTAAAATGCTGCTTCCTCATTAGTTGTCATTACAAGAGGTGAAACCCTCTTGTAAATTTCATCAACGTCATGAGTTGTTCAACTAGCCACTTCTCAGAGTTATCCCTCAAGAATGAGTCGAATCAGTTCAGCTGGTGGCCGTATGCGCTAACGACCTGGTATGCCGCTGAAAAAGGGATGTATTGCTGGACTGCTGTGGAGTAAGAGGCGTTGGGCTGAGGACTGCAAGTGTCAAAAGGATTCAACAAACATTCTAAGTCCGCGTAAACGACGAATGATGTACGCTGTTGGTGCACAAACTTCTTAAACTTTATGGTTTTGTCTTCGTCGCCGGGCAGATCGACTCTAATAGCGTCAAACCTTGAACAATCAATCTAATGGCACTGCAAGAGATCTTTACTCCAGAAATGCTGCAGACATCTGTCACAAATCTGAAATTGACCTACATGATTTGATATAAATGATCTAACTAATCACGATAAGTTCTTAATCCAGCAGTAATGGAATTTCCCACAATCGTCAGAAATCAACAACAAGTATATGTGTTTCTCTGGTTTGTTTGCAGGTAGATGGAGGGGTCCAACTACTATGTGTCTATCTTTACTAACTTCGTCCTGACCGAATACATTAATCGAATACTCTGGATTCTGCCTCTCAAATTTGGAAATGTCTGAGATTTTCACCGGAAACTCAATGTTATTGAAATCTAAAGTGTAGTTGGAGTGTACTTTTTTATAAGTATTAACTCTTTCAGGTTTTCTGTTTAGCGCCTTTACTTGAGATGCAAGATTCGTCTACATAAAGCATAGCTCATCTTTGTTTTCAACATTGACTACTGCCTTCTTTCTACGGATATCGAGTGGCAGAGCAACATAGGAAGACCCTCGATAGAATGGTTCAAATTTTGAAATGTTAACTTCAAGGGAGATGATTCTATCAAGAGTTTTCCTACTGTCCCGGTCTTGAAACTCACTGAATTTTTTCATGATCTCCGGCCTCACATAGACCCCATACCAATCAGACAGGGAAGTACTTATTGTGCTCTGACGCATCTTAGTTAAAAAACACATTCGGGTGGTTTCTAAATGTTTATCCTTCTGTAATTTAAAGTCGATAATCAATCCGACATGAACTTTTATGGCCGGGGTGGACGGATTATTGACTTTTTCACTAATTTTATTTTCCAAAAGCTCAAAGCACCCATTGAAAAAGTTACTTGGTTGTTTAAAGTTTTCAGAATTTCAAATGGTCCCGGAATATATTCTACTAGCAAAAGCACTTTCGCTGTCTTCAAGGGTTAATCCGTTGCACTCGACTTGCCTATAACACCGGTTGGTGTTAGGATCGGTAAGAAACTGTTGAAAGTGGTGTATGTCCCAGCTGTTAATGGCTGGGTTTGCGTACGTCCTGTCCTGGATAGTGTTGGAATCCATATTGGAGTAGCAGAGGAGCCCGTTTGTAGATATGATACTGCAACAAAAAAAATTATGTAGTAACAGCAAATGAACGCGTTACAAATTAACAAAATAACATAGTAATGTCAAATTTTTTTTACCAATAGTCGTGTTACTCCATATTGTTAGCTGTGGTGGTAGGCCTGTCGACGGTAACCCTGGCGGTGTTGGTACTGGGCTCCATATTCGCAGCTCAATCGAAGCCGTTAGTAGACCTGATCCTGTAACATTAAAAAATAAACAGTAACGACGAATAAAACAAGTTACATAGCAAATAAATAAAGTAAAATTCACCAACAGTTCTAAGACTCCAGTTTGATGAGTCCATTGACGACATGTACTGAGGATTCGATAGCCCCGACTCAGTATACGACAAATTCCACATCGATAGCCCCGTCAATTGTGGAGTTGGCGAAGGCAAGGCCGTAGACTCTGAAAAAATAAAAAAGCAAGTTATATAACAAGGGGGTAATTTGACGAGAAAATTATGTAGTAACGTTAAGGTTATGTACTTACCGCTATCCATGCTCCTTCGTTTTGAAGAAGGCAATGTATCTTCCTGGTTATGCCTTTTTACACCTCCTTTACAGTCCATATTTATTAAAACCTCCCATCGATATTGGCGATCTGAAAAAAATGGAACAATTAATTACAATCTAACCACTTGTATTTTAATAGCAACATTAAATATTACGCTTACCAGCATCCTTGAAGTCCAGTCCAGCCAGATCAAACTCTCGGGAAGACATTGCAGTTGCATCTGTTTGACTGACCCTGTTCATAACACATTGACGATCTAGGAACAAGAAGAGAATAATTAATTTCAATCTAACTACTTGGAATATTGTCGCCTATTAAGAGGATCAGGCCATTAAGAAGGAAGGACTATTGTAATTTAGTGGTTAAGTTAAGAGACTGTCGGACTAAAGGTCCTGTGTTCGAATCCAACAAGTCCTGTAAAATTTTTATTTCTTAACTTTGTGTAAACTGTTCTGGAATTTTCTTGTTGTTACTAGTATTAGTGTTCTAAACTGTTCTTCATTACTATATAAGCGGTACTCCTTTCTAGCCGGAGTCAGTTCGCCCCATGCTTCTGTACTGTTCCAATTGTTTAATAAAGCTTCGTTGTATTAAAGTAAGTGTTTCATCAACGACCCCGCTACGCCCAGGATTCTGATTGGGGTTTACTAGGTGACAATATTCTGGTGGAGACGCCGGGTAGATCCTCGTGACCGCTAGAATCTACGAAAACACCGTGGCCCCAAACAGACCACTAGAGAGCCGTCGCTTACGAGGCGAGAAGCGGGAATACGAGCCATATTCGACTGATTGGAAGCTGTCAGAAAGATAAGAAGAAGTAAGGACGACTATGACGCAGACCGCCTGACAGCACATTCGTCATCCAGCAGTATTTTCAGGTGACGACGGCCAAGATCCGGGAAACTGGCTGAAAGGCTACAAACGTATCACTAATTCAACAACTGGGATAATTCAGAGTGCCTGGCCAATGCATTTTTCTACCTCGAAGGAACTGCCAAACAATGGTATGAAAATAACGAAGAGAAACTAACTACCTGGCCAGCATTCCAGAAAGAACTGCAGGCGTGCTTTGGAGACGCACAAAGGCAGGGACGCGATGCCGAAGAAATACTAAAGTGTAGAGCGCAGCGCCATGGGGAAACGACACAATCATACAACCAAGTGTCTTGAGGCTGTGTAAAATAGTCGACCCCAAAATAAAGGAAGAAGATAAAGTAGCACACCTTATGAAAGTGATCGCCGAGCGTTGCTTTTGAAGGAAATTTCCACAACATACGACTTTATTAAGTGTTGCCAATATATTGAGACGATTCACCAGAAAAGAATTGGACGAAAGAAGTTTGAAAGATTACCAAACGTCGTATCAGTGGCCGTAGTGGAAGAGGACACAGGTATTAGAGAAGTTATTCGAAAAGTAGTGACAGAGGAAGTTGAAATGGCGATGGGAGTGCATATCGGGCCAAAAACTGAGACTCTTGAGGAAATAATAAGGGAGGGAGTGGAACAAACGCTGGCGTACATCTCTTACCATGCAGCCCCAGCAAAAACTGCTAAGCAGCCGAGACCAAAGAGAATTTACGCCACTACGACGCAACGCGAGGATCCTGCAAATGTTCCCGGGAAAACCGACGTCTGGGGTACGAGGGACAACCAGCCGGTATGTTTTCACTGTGGGCGACCGGGACATGTAGTGCGCTACTGTCGAGAGACACGGCAACTTTTTAATGATGCCCGCGAAAGGGTCGAAGCACGTTTCAGTGGCCGAAGACCCCAGGTCGACAATGAAAATCAAGACTTAACTTCTGGACGACGTAGATCACCGTCGCCGCCAGCTGGTCGCTTCAGAGGGCGCTCGCCAACACGCCGATCAAGGTCTCCGTCACCCTTCCGACTCTCCAGTCAGCCACACAGCCACTGCAACCTGGAAAACTAAAAGGTGCGGCCTTCCTTGGAGGTTAGGCTGCTCTAGGGGAAAATACTCCCCCGCCGATCATTACGAAGATGTTTGCAAATTACGTTGAAATCCTCATGGATGGCCAACCAGCTCATGCTCTTGTGGACTCTGGGGCATCTTTCTCGGTTATTTCGCAGAAGTACCGGCGCCAGTTGCGGAAGACTATGTTCGTCGACAACAAAAATGTTTTGCTCAGGGTGGCTAATGGGAACCACGTACAGCCTACAGGAAGGTTCACTATTCGTGTCTCTATAAATGGCCAAGAGCAGCCCTTTGAGTTCGTTGTGTTACAAGATAGCAGTCATGACGTCATTCTTGGTTGGGACTTCCTGAAGGCCTCTCAAGCAATTATAGACTGTGGTCGCTCGAAGATTTTGCTAGACGATGTGAGAGTTGAAGTGGGGGGAAATAGTCCCTCCCGTGCCTGGAAAGTTTGTGTGTAGGATGACGTAATTCTTGCCACCAGTGGAATGTAAAAGGACTTTACCACTGGAGAAAGATTTGTTAATCCCTGCCTCCAATTCTCATTTGAGACCGGAATTGGTGAACTGTGGGTAGTTGCAAGGTGCCACATATTCTCCCAAGGCGCCAGAGTATAGCACACACTAAGACGTTAATTGAACGGCATCTAAGTGTCATGGAAACCTTTCGCGAAGAACCCACAATTGTGATTGTAACAGAAGCAACGAGACAAAATATTCAGTCCCGACTCTCGCCAGATCTGACTAAGGAACAACAGGAGAAGCTATTCGCAGTTCTTCAGAAATTCTATGAATGTTTCAGTCCACAGATGAAGAGCAAGTCGACTCCGTTGAAGGTACAACATTGAATTGATACTGGTGACCAACGACCAATCAGCCAAAGACCGTATCGAGTTTCTGCAGTGGAGCGCCGAATAATTCAGCTAGTAGAAAAAATGCTTAAGGCGGCATCATTCGGTACCGCCGGTAGTGCTCGCAAGAAAGAAGGACGGCCACTGGCGGTTCTGCGTCGATTACCAACAATTCAATAAGCTGACTAAAAAAAAAGTTTACCCTCTTCCGCGAATTGACGATACGTTGTACTGTCTGTTTCTCGACTATGGACCTATATACTCAGGATACTGGCAGATAGAGGTAGACGAAAGTGATCGAGAGAAAACTACATTTATTACCCACATGGCCTGTATGACTTCAATGTAATGCAATTTGGTTTGTGTAATGCACCAGCAACATTCGAACGTATGATGGATAATCTTTTACGTCATCTGAAGTGAACGATGTGTCTCTGTTATTTAGACGATGTTATAGTGTTCTCCGAAACTTTCTATGAACACGTGAAAAGACTTAGAGCTGTTCTCATGTGCGTGAAACAAAGTGGCTTACAACTTTCGGAGCTAAAGAAATAAAAATACTTGGGCATCTTGTGTCAAGCGAGGGTGTGCGGCCAGATCCAGACAAGGTTAGGTCTATAACGTGATTTCCTGTTCCTAAGAATACCAGCGAGGTGAGGAGCTTTCTTGGCCTATGTTCTTACTATCGACGTTTTATAAAAGACTTTTATATGAAAGCCAGGCCGCTCCAAGATTTGCTAAAAAGTGGTGCTAAATTTCTCTGGGGTAGATCTCAACGACTGACCCTGTGCTTGGCCTGTGTGATTAGAAAGTGCCTACTGAGCTAGTGGTTATGGAATTGGCGCTGTCCTAGCACAGATTCAGGATGGGAAAGAGAAGGTAATAGCTTAGGGGGCATCCACAAATTACGTGAGGTGTTTTTCCGGATTTCTGGACCCCCTCCTCCCCCTGGTGAGATTTCGTGAGATCTGGCCGGACCCCCCCCCCCCCCCTCTGGTGAGATCTGGTCCGTGAGAACCCCCCCTAGAAATCGCCCTCGAAACTTTTGTAGACCTTTTTTTTTAGGTCACACCCTAACTTTTTTGACGAAATACCCTCCTAAAATAGACTTTGGCGCAAATTGCAGACCTTTTTTTGGCTCTACTGTCCCCAAATTTTTCGCAAAATCTCACGTGAGATTTTCCGTAGACCCCCCTCCCCCCTGGTGAGATCTGGTGAGATTTCGCCGGACCCCCCCCCTATTTCACCTCACGTAATTTATGGATGCCCCCTTATGCCTCCAGAACACCCAACAATGCCGAAAGAAACTATTCAACAATGGCACGTGAATGTCTTACTTTCATATGGGCATTCTGCAAATTCTGACCATATCTCTTTGGACGACCATTTACATTGTAACAGATCACCATTCACTTTGCTGGTTAACTGGCCTTAAGGACCCATCAGGACGACTTGCCTGGTGGGCACTACGTCTTCAAGAATACGATATTAGTATAGACTACAAAAGTGGAAGGAAGCACCGGGACGCCGAGTCTCTCGAGGAATCCAGTGGAAGAAGAGCAAGAGAATGAAAAGTGTAATTACTGTCTCGCTACTCTTCACGATCTCTCTGAGGAACAAAAGAAGGACTCCAAATTGTTGCAAATTAAACTTGCCTTAGATCGCTCAAAGGAATGAAGAATTTAAGATGATAAATGAGGTGCTTTACAAGAAAAACTTTGACCCCTTTGGAAGGAGATGGCTTCCAGTTATTCCCAAGCACATGCGCTTCGAAATTCTTCAACATTTCCACGACGCGCCTACAGCGGGCCATTTAGTGTTTATTAAGACTTATGACAGAATCCGGAAGAGATTTCTCTGGCCAGGATTATTTAGAAGTGTTCGTCACTATGTTTCGCACTGTCGAGAATGCCAGAGATGGAAGACATTTCCTCAGAAACCACCTGGACGGCTTATACTAATTCTGCCTGCAGGAACGCCTTTCCAGCGTGTCGGGATTGACTTCCTCGGACGATTCCCGACGTCTACTAGTGGTAATAAGTGGATTATTGTTTGTACTGATTATCTGTCCCGGTACACAATTACAAAACCTTTGAAAACAGTTGAAGCCTCTGAGGTTGCGAAATTCATCGTGAAGGATATTTTATTAAAACATGGGGCCCCAAGTTCAGTGATCACGGATCGATGAAGAGTTTTTCAGTCGAGATTTGTGACCGATATCAACCATCGATGTAACATTACACATCAAATGACGACTGCTTACCACCCCCAAACTAATGGACTTGCAGAACGTTTCAACAAAACATGCTCTCCATGTACGTGAGTGTCGAGCAAACCAACTGGGATGAGGTACTGCCTTTTGTGACCTTTGCCTACAATACTGCCAAACAAGACACAACCGGATTTACGCCATTCTTTCTGATACACGGACGTGAAGCAACAACGACCATGTTCCCGTTCCCTCCTGACGACGTGGACGATGATTACAACGCCAATTTAGTAACAAGAGCTGAGGAATGTCGGCAGTTAGCTCAGCTCCGCGTATGAAGCAGGTCACCGTTCTGTTTCGTACCAACCTGGCGACCTCGTCTGGATATTTACTCCCGTCCGTAAGGTTGGCTTGTCCGAGAAGCTCCTCAGGCGTTGCTTTGGACCATACAGGATCGTACGAAGGTTGTCTGATGTGACTTATGAAGTCGAGGATTTCGATCCACACTCGAAACGACTGAAGGTGAAGTTCACGTGCTTCGACTGAAGCCTTACATGGACCCATCGAACCAGAGTAAACTAGAAGACCCGGCATTCTTCAATAAACCAAAGGGCCCCAAAAGCTGTGGATCTCGTCCGGGCTCGAAGATGTTGACGACTAGGGACGTCACCACCCATCAGGAACCAAGGCGCGCGGGACCTACGACTCGCTCCATGACCAGGGCAATGTAACATCGGGACGCTGTTCCCTTAAGAAGGGGGCAATGTCACACATCAATAGGATCAGTCCATTAAGAAGGAAAGACTGTTGTAGTGTAGAAGTTAAGTTAAAAGACTGTGGGACTAAAGGTCCTGGGTTCGAATCCAACAAGTCCCGTAAAATTTTAATTTCTTAACTTTGCGTACACTGTTCTGGAATGTTCTTGTTGTAACTAGTGTTAGTGTTCTATACTGTTCTTCATTATTATATAAGCGATACTCCTTTCTAGCCGGAGTCAGTTCGCTCCCTGCTTCTGTACTGTTCCAACTGTTTAATAAAGCTTCGTTGCATTAAAGTAAGTGTTTCATCAACGACCCCTCTACGCCCAAGGACTCTGATTGTGGTTTACTACGTGACAATATAAAATCAAATATTACACCATTTAATAGTATCCTTTAGTTCAGCAAGATCAGACATGGAAGAGACAGCTACGATGTTGACTGCACGAGTCGAAGCAAGACAATGAGACATCTAGCGGAGTGCAGTTCCTTATATACACACCCATCATGGCCGCCCTGGCTCCTGATTGGCTGAAAAAAAACTGTTGCAGAACACTGCTGGCTCCCGATTGGCTGAAATTTTCTGGAAACGGTACAAAATTCCTGGAAAAATGTCACAGAACCACCTTAATATAACTACTCTCGATGAAGACATCGCTAGTTTCGGTCAGGACACTGCGTAGTCCATGGCGGGTGGTAATGCTTGAAATGAGATATTAAAGGCTCACTGTTGTCACTGTGGATCGAGGAATGCTGAATTTACTAACAATGTTTGAAATGGAATGCCCTATGTGTCTATTATTATCCGATTATTATCATTCCGCAGTCAAAATGTGTTAATTCATTTCGTGCGGCCATAATAACAACAGAAAACGTTTCATACGACTCAGAAGAATACAAATGAAATTTCCAACACTGCATGGCACATTTTTATACGGTTCTTTCGCGTTGCTACCGCCATCTGGATATTTGTATCTTCTTATACCAATATTTTTGGAATTTAAATGTATAGCTTGCGTTTGTATCAATAATTCACGCACCTCTCAACTATTATTCTTAGTGACACTCCACAAAATATCCTATCTTCTACTACCTTCCTTAATGTTGTACTTGATCTGAAGAAGTTTTTTGACCTGGTAGCGTGTGCCTCGGATTGCCAACTATACTTTTTTATATATAAAGTATCATACTTTATTTTTGGTCGATATTCTTTACATTTTTTTTCCTAGCTGAAGTATACGATAATACTTTATCTGGACATTCGGGAGGACGCTCGTTCGAATCCCCGTCCTGGCATCCAGATTTGGGTTTTCTATGGTTTCCCCAGATCACTCCAGGAGAATGCTGAGATGCTTTCTTCAAAAGGCTATGGCCGAATTCCTTCCCGTTTCTTGTCCCCAGTCCCATCCCGCCTCTAATGACCTCGACGTCGACGAGGCGTAAAGCCATAAGTAAAAAAAAACGCCTTTATCTGGAGTAACGTGTACAATACGTTGACTGACATGTGACTGACAAGCAGAGAATTTGCGGTTTATTCTATTTCACGTCGTTTTGCGGTTGGAGTTTCAAGCTGCATTATTTATCGTTTACATTGTTTAAAATGACAAGTAATTCAGATTCTGTGATAAGTGATGCACCAGTAATTCCAATGAAAGCAAAATTGAAGAAACCTGAACAATTAAAAAAATATAAAGATTTGTGGGAGAAAACGCATAACCCGATAAGAAGGGATCTTCAAAATAAGTTTCCTGCGAAATGTAGTATCTGCGCTGTGAGTAGACAGGGACGAGATCGATTTTCAGTTATGTTCAGAATATCGTGAGTATGATCTTTTGTTCAATAACTTGTAATTTAATGATAAATTGTGCCGAACTGGCCAGAGGCGTAGGGTTGCTAACCACTCTTTAATATTAAGTATCATACATTATTTTTGGTCGGTATACTTTATCCCAGCTATAAAGTATGCGAAAATAATTTATTTCCGGTAAACTATACAATTCAAATAATGGAACGCTCGTGTGCGTTATTAATTTCCCAACGATATATTAGTACTTATAACGAAACGAAATGAATGTAAAACGGTGGGAAGAGAGAAACAGAGCATCCTTAAATTTAGTTAAAAATGCATTGTTCATTTATTTATAATTCTAGATGCAGAATGTAGCACCAGCTGTTACACTTTGAAATAAAACAAAAAAAATTATTAGGTAGTCGCGTAAACGTGAAAATGTATGTATTTAAGGCGATAAATACCTAAATCTTTTTTAAAAAATTCTTTCATATATTTTTTATTTTCCTCTTCAAAAGACAAATATACTTTTTTTTCTAAATAAATTGGTAACCCTACGTGTGCCTAACTGATTCTACACCTCTCCCGAGGCTACTACCTTCTGGAAGAAGCTTTGTCTTTCTATTTTCTATTTCCACGCGTCTATTCCTATAGTCCTGCCGCACCTTACCTACTCTTACATGAAGCTCATACCCAGGGGTTCGATTGGCATGGGCAGACCGAGCTCAAATTTCTTGCTGTGCGCATGACGTCACCATAGGAGCACTCACGGCCCACGTCGGCCATGAGGAGCACTGTGTGTTGCCGGCGCATTTAAGTATATGGGCGCGTGCTGTATTCTGATAGTGATTTTCTTTATAACTTGCTGTAAATTGTATGAACAAGGCTAGATGTGCTGTCGCTGGCTGTACAACTTACAACAGCAAAAACAAAAGGTACAGGTATCACTTATCATTCCTTTCCAAAGGACCTACAGCTTACGAAAATATGGATTCAAAAATGCTATCGTAAGTACGATTTCAGTACAATAACAGCAACTGTTTGTTCGCAACATTTTGAGGCAGAAGATGGTTCAAAAATTAATTGATTTAAATAATGATGACATGAAAGTATGCACCAAGCTTACACAGTTTCACTTGTCAGTTAAAGGAAGAGAGCGCTAGAGGGTATTTTTGGCATTGAAAAAGCAATACGCTATTTCATGCCAGAAGAGGAACCCGAAGTCAATTTTTTCCAGCTGATCAACGACTTATGCAACATTATGAGCAGTACAGTTTGACAACAAGCCGTTAGCATGTGGATATGTTGTTCACCATGATATTCTAGAAAGAATTTTGAGACAAATGTATGAATGCTGTGAAAAAATGGAAGTTGGTAAATAAAAACAGCTATTTTCTTTCCAGAAAGGACCTATGAAAACCATTCGATCCTTGTTTGGTCTATACTCCGAAATCCAGAGTTTCAAAGTAAAGCACATTTTAACAGATCGCCTGAATCAAGATTATTTAGAGGCTTTTTTCTCTCAAATATTACATGATATTTCTGAACCACTGGTTCTGATTGGAGTGATTAAGACTTTAAATCGTTAATATTTCATTCGAAGTGATACCGATCAGTTTTCATTTACAGAAGGCTAAGGCTTTCGTTATATTGCTGGTTACATCGCTCACCACAGAAGAAAATTCGATGCTACAATGGGAACACCCACATCTTTAATGTGTCCAGCTGCATCTACATCAAAATCTCGTTGGATAGAAGTACTATCACACAGAAGCCTTATTGTACCTTCCGATGACTGGATAAATAAAGCTTCACAATTTTATCTAATTTTTATGGATGTGAATGGTTGTGATTTTATGTCGAAAGAAAAGAATATTGTTAAAATAATTTGTTCCAAAATAATTGAAAAATATCCAGAGATACTATTGGAAGTGAAAAAAATCCATACAAGTACAAAAATGTTTATTCGTTTACGGTACATGAACGCTAAACTGAAAATGCAAAAGGTGGCCACGGCACATAGGAGGAAATCTTGTCACTTCCTCGCATCGTCCATTCCAAATACGGAGAAAAACTAACAAAAGAAGATATGAAAATTTACTACCAAATACTTCAAAAAAATTTCGTTGAATTAATTGCTTTTTCTTCCGTAAAATGCATAGTTTTGAAAAGCAACGTGCCTCACTCATTTGCCGCTTCCATCCATTGCTTGAGTTTGCTCCTACAATGACGTCATTTCAACAGCCAATCGCCACTCGTTTCGCTTCGGGCTTTACCTTTACTAGAATTACCTTGCTCATACCCTCCTGACATTATAACAGTTCAAAACTTATGTTTCTCGACAATGCCAGACACCCTAATCCTGGTTAGCCTATTTTTCCTATGACTTGTTTCCAGTTTTTAACCGTCATTTTCTCACACCCCACTTAACTTCCTTCTTTCTCTCTAACTTCTAATGGTAAAAGTAATATAAATATCTTTTCCGATGATCTTAACTTTTTTTTAAAAAAGATGAAAGTACTTAATGACAAATACGTATAATAATAAATTTCAAAATTAAACCTACAGTCTTTTTATTCCATCAGCAATATCTAAAAGTAAACTAGCATTTACCCGCTGCCTCGGGCACACGGACCCTTGTGTGTGTAGAAATGCTTACCCTTTTTATCCTAGTACCAAATATTAACGTGTAGAAGCAGATAATGTAAGTTTCACCTACAAACTTTCTATTCTTTTAGTTATTATGTTAGATTCGGTTTACATACTGACGATCAAATGTTTCTTTGTCACATTTGTATTTAAACGCATAATGTATGAAATATAAGAAACTGAAGCTATGAGAAAATTTGTCGAAAACAGGCCAATAACGGCGAACCGAAAAGAAATAGCCTCTTTAATCAGAATTTTGGTAAACACTTTCCTAAAGACATACCTTTCAAGAAAATGTGTACATTAAAGCAAAAAGCAATGTACCTTAGGCGTAATGGAACACGAATATTACCCTGTGCGATAGCGTTGGCGGTGGCCATTTTTTAAACATATCTTTGCCGGCAACGATAGAATCTGCAGCATCAAATGTAAAATCGCTGGCAAGTTTTTGTAATACCATATGAACGTATTCCTATGCTGTAGGTAATAACAAATATTTCTTGCTTGATAATTTGGATGCAACTACCTAACTTAAAGCTATTTTACTTCATTAGTATGTACTTCGAGACTTTAATATACATATTTTCTAAAATATTATTACCTAATGAATGTCTGAACCTTTCAGAACAAATTGGCACTTAATTCTCGATACTCTCTTATTGGACCAATACCAAATTACGTATAAATATTAATACAAACAAATGATTACTGTGTAATAGTATTATCCTAAAACACAAAGTATAGAATTAGATCATTAAGCATAACCTTAGGTTAGGTTTACAACTGTGTTCACAACGAAAAATATCATTTCCGTAAAACTTAAATAAAAAAATTTCGCCTTTTTAAATGTTGATGCGGCCCAAAACAGCAAAATGCTTTCAGGTTATACGCTTACTGTAAATTAAAAATCAGAATTTACTTACACTTTGCGACTGTTGATGTTTGCTATAGTGCATCATTTCTCAATCTTTTTTTGCACACCACTAACTTATATGGGCTTAATTTTTCCCTAAGTTTATATTAACAACTGGACTTATATATTACTGTACCATTATGATATAATAAATCTAAAATCCAATGAAAACCAAGTTATGAAACTGGAATTAAAACTATTAAAAATTAATTACATATTGACCAGATTCTTAATATTAATAATAACACATAGGTCAGATATTAAAATAAACTACAGACCTACGTGCACAAAATAAAATAAAAGACATAAGACCCTAGTCCTTTTACTGTTGTTTACTTCACCACTCTTCAGTTACCAGTTCTACCACGTACCCCAGTCCCTAAAATCTACTACAAGACCCTCACGAACGATTATTTACCTAGGCCTTAGACGAATAACATCTTTATGATCACAACTGGAAATGAATATACTATTGTAGGAACAATGCTGTCCTAACCTTATCCTGGAAATATCAGATTTTGCCTCATCAAATGAATATTCATGGCTTTTAAAACGTTGGTCTTATATTTTATACTCGCTAATAGCATTACACAGTGCGAATATGGTATCTAAATTTATAATATTCTGCCTGCGGAGGACAGGTTGAGAAACACTGCTGTGACACAAAGCTGTTTACCGTAAATTAAATATTACAATTCCGTTTCGTTTATTGAAGTATTAATTTGTTATGTTCTGGTTTGATTCATGCATTCCGATTATTTAATTCACTGCATTTCAGAAAATCCACCTAAGAATTTCGTAATGTTTGAGCATACGTTATGCTATAAAATTCTAGTTCAGGCAGATAGATGTTAAAGAAATCATATGGTAGATGGTGAGGTCTGTCTGTCTACTTTCTTGAGAATGTAATTTTCTAGTCGTACTCTATTCTTTCCTCATCTAACTATATGTGGTACAAGAGGGTCAGAAAGGGTTCGATTTCTGTTGCATATTCTGAAAACACTCTCACTGCGATACCATCAGAAACTGTTGCTTTTCTCAATTTCAGAATTTTTGGTTTTACAGAGTATGCTTCTGGCGAATCCATGTATTAACTTCACACGACACAGAATCACCGGTTTGGAATCTGTAGTTACTTTGGTGAATGGATTTTTAAATTCGGAATTAAATATGTTTGCCTTCTCATGAGTTCCACAGATCTCACATGCGTTTTGTAGGAATGACTGCATACTATTTGAATTAGACCAGATTTTATTTTGGTTGTGCGAGCCTCCTCGAAAGAGAATTGTGACGGAAATCATTAAATGCTTAACGTAGCAGTATTCATACATCCTCTTATCTCAATCATGGTTTCTAAGACCGCATCTGTCCTTGGTATCCGTGTACCTATTTTTTTTCCCTCAATCTTTTCATCTCACGCTTATGTCAAAGTTGATCTTTCCCTTCTCTGACTGCCCGCTATAGTATATGTCTGTTAATACCGTCCCTAATTTTACATGTGCTCTTTAGCAGATTCTCCTCTTACTTTAAACGAGTTTTACTTACCATTTAGGTACGTTCTAAAAGATTTCTTTGAAACTTTTTTCAAATCTGTAACAATCCTTTATTTTTTTTATTTTTACATTGACAGAGGCGTATGGTAGTAGTGTCACGCGGTAAAGTATTAGGACCATTTTTGTCAAATATTTCACTGAATAATTGTATTGGTAGTTTTGAGTCATACGTTAGATTTTTTGCAGATGATTGGATATTTAGTTAAGTAAGTGTATAGTTGTTGTATGGTTGTAAGATAAATGATGACTTACTTATTGAAAGCATTAAGTTCAAATATTTCACCATATCGTTTTATAATAAACTAAATTAGACAGGACACGTTGAGTATGCGGTGGGAAGAGGTTTCGAAATCCGGCATTTACTGGAGAGATTGGTGATTGGATGTGAAGGAACTAGGCTACACCATTGCTTGAGTATGATAGGGTAGAGTAGCATCCACGTTACGGCTATCAAAAAGGGGAGTTGCGGGAGGGGGGGGGGGGGAGAGGCAATGGAGTGCAGCTAAATTTATTTTCGGAAATTAAGAACACAGTCATTAAGTGATATGATGAAGGAGTTGCTCGGTTGGGAATCATTGGAAGACAGAACACGGATTAAGTGGGTGGTATTTATTGGTGATGAGACCTGGACAGATGACCATAAAATATCGCTTGATTCATGTAGGTGTGTAGGGAAATTGTTACACATTTCAACAATATTTACTTTGTTTAACGTTGACTTTTTTCCTGTTTGCTAGATCATTCATCCCGAATTCCTGCATTCCCCTGACGTAGGATACGTTCCTATCCTTGACACTGCTGGAGAAGTTCTCACCGTCCGCCGATTTTATTATTTTCTGAAAGTCATAAACACGATTCCGTGGGATTGTCATATTAGGAACTATTGACACGGATAGGTAGGTGTAAATCAGAGGATAAGCTTCTCCACAAATTTTAAAATAAACACACTATTCAAAACTGAATTATACACTGAGGATATTACGAAGGAACCAAGAACGCCAAAAAAAAGCGTAATGGGGCCGAGTTGGTATTATTAACGACGGATGGATTCCAATACGGTGGAACAAACATTATATCCTACATTGTAGTATTATTTTATTGAGTATGGAGACTTACAGCTCACCAGAGGACCGGAAAAGTCCTTAAAAGAGGAGTGGCAAATGGGGATTTAAAATTACAGCCAATTAGATGGTCGTCAGTGGTAAGTAAGTTGATGGAGTGATTGTTATGCACACACATCAGATACGTATGTGAGAAAAAAAACAGCTTTGCAAGTTAGTAACATGACTTTATGGTCGGAGGAACGTGTCAGTCACAGTTAGCGAACAATATGCATTTTTGATTAAATGGAAATGGAAGGGTAAGTTGATACTGTAGCACCAGGTCTTTCCAAATAGTTTGAAAGAGTGAGCCATAAAATGCTGTTAAATAAAATGAAATGGATATGTATCAAAAGAGATAAAAGTAAAAATAGTTAGGAGTGCCATTGTTATTCATTATTCTAATCAAAATTCTGTAGAAAAATTTACAATCAGTCTAAGGTTGTTTGCAGATGAAATACTCTTTAGTAAAATGTATTGTCTGCAGACTGCGCTCACCTCAATAGCTCGCCAACTTTCGGCGAGTCTCGATAATTACATGGACTGACACCACAAATAAATTACTGCATTTGATTTTATTTGCGCTTATATTGCTAAGGGGGAGAGTAAATTCAAAATAAATAATAGAATTTGATTTTATTTGCACTTACATTCTCAAAAGAAAGTGTAACTGTCATGCTAGCTGAAAGGTAATTGCTTTTTCCGGAAGTAACAGGACAAAAATACGAAAAATTATAGCGCTAGGCAGAGATTTTAAAAAAGAAACGCAGTTCGATGTTCGTTTAAATTTATATGTTGCCTTTTGTTTATTTACGAAGACTAGTTCCAGAAATGCATGTAAGGAAAAGAGCATCCGATGATTCTTAAGACTTCCGCGGCTGTCTTCGTACATACTTTATTGCTTTACGGGCTATGCCGCGTCGTTTATTTGATTGCCTTAGCTTTCGGCTGCTATACTACAGCCTTCTTCAGAGATACTGTTTTTATTTAGGTTGACATAGCAACCGTCGCCAAGCTTCACAGAGAAAGAGGCCACTATCTTCATTGATGTTGTTTGAATTCTTTAAGATTTCTGCTGCCTCTTTCACACGTCGAGGCCACCACTGGTCTTCTCTCCACAGCAGCCTTGTTTCTTGAAATTTTATTTCATGCCCGGTATCAATAGCATGGCGAACGACGGCAGATTTGTCGCTGTTGTTGTATTTGTAGTGGCTTTAAGTCTCTCCGCCACTGTGCGACCTGTCTCTCCGATGTATACACTGCCACAGCTGCAGGGGATTTCGTAAACACCCGTAAGCTGGTGTGGGTGTAATTTATCTTTCACTCTGGATAATCATTGGCCGAGTTTGCAGTGAGCTTTGTATATGATTCGCACCTCCACCCGCTTAAACAGTTTCCCAATCCGGTCAGTGATGCCACGTATGTATGGAAGACAGGCGAATTTCCTTGGCACATTGGTCTCATGCGATAAGTTCTGCCTCAAGTCAACTGTGTTCCAATATGGTGGTGAACTTTATGCTCAAGTTGAAGGTGCGGCCATGGGCTCGCCACTTTCACCTGTAGCTGCCAACATATTTATGGAAGCATTCGAAATCGCATTTACAGGAACTAAGCGACAACATAACATAAGATTTTTTTAAAGTGAAAACTTCTATAGTCACGTTACGCTGTGTTTGGACGGGGTAGGGCAGAGCAGCACGAAAACAGAAACTGTGTCGGGCAGTTGCCCGCGTAATTAATAATTATACCGCAGTTTCGTGAGGCAGTTTACAAAGTAGTGTTGTGTTGTGCGAAAAACCGAAAAAAAGCGTAACCAAAAACATGTCGATACAAAACCTTGATTTCTGTTTTCTGAATCAGACTGGGATGCCGAGCTTGGAAAATTGTTATTACTTTATCAGAAGTTGAGTTAGATAAAATTATGGAAAATTGAGTAAATGAAAAGAAGAAACTATCATATGGCTTTTGCAGTGACAAGAGAATTCTCAAAAGATTTATGCATTATTTCCGGATGACTCGAGCGGAGATTCACAGCACAATCTAAACCTGTTACTTTCTCGACAACGCTCAAATACCTATTAGAACTGAGAAAATCTGGCAGTATTTTCGCGGTTATTTATTTAATTATTTAGCGTTTGATGGTACATGACATTTACAACAATGTATTTCTCTTTTATTTCATATTATATTTTTAAGAAAACTACGTAAGAAACACTTGGAACCAAAAAAAGCAGTGTTCAACAAATTATTCGAGAACATGTCTTCACAAGAATCCTCCCTCTCTCGTTATGAAATGGACAGAGGTTGCCTTGAAGAGGGAGAAAAAGAAGAACTCAATTCAGTCGGACGTGTGCCACGGTAAGAAAAAAAAATGTTTCTCCGGGACACTATTGAATGATGTGGTTTAAATAATAAGAAAACAAATAATGTAATAACAGCGTATATATCAATCTTCTTTAAGTTTTATTAACAATGAATTCAAAAAGAGAAAATAAAAGTGAAAATTGTAAGAGGACAGTTGTATGATAATTAAATGCTGAATTAACTGGTCACTTGTTGGGCTCATTGGCGATCCTTGTCCAAATTTCTTGTTCAAATTCAATTTTTATGTATTTAATATGACTGGTAGTGTGTCGCAGTGTGGTTATGCACCTTTTTAATCAATTTTTCTTGTTCCATAGTTGAAAATGATTTTAAAGTAAAGCAAGATTATAAATAACGCAAGAAGTGTTACGGCAAAAACCGGCACGAGTGAGCTGCGTGGCACAGTTTCTGTGTCCTGATCACAACGTCGCGCAGGCAACGTGCGGCGCAGTACTGCGCTGCCCTGCCCTGCGTCTCAATACACGCTGTTCCGCCCCACAGAAACTGTGCTGCGCCGCCTGCGTCAACAGCGCGTCAATGTGCGCCCGGCCTAAATCTATGAGTTCGCGTCAGATCGCGGCCGTCATGGCCACCAGTTGTGCGTGTGATTTGCGCCCATGACGTTTTTCGCCAAATCTTTATTCAAACACACAGGTTTTATTCGATTTTGATGGAATTTTGCATACATATACTTTAAAACAAATAGTAAACACTGTTGAAGTTTGATTTACAGAAACCTAAACCCTCTCCTCCTTTCCCTCCTCACCTTAATTTCTTTCACCGTTGTTCATACAAACCCATAGTTTTTAGAAGTTGTATATGTTTATATGAGCTACATCGGGGCGTTTCGTGGTAGGCGCCTGAAGAAAGGAATTAGCCTCCTTGCTTCGATACAATTGCTTGGTACATCTCCTTCGGGGAGATTCGACGAACCGTTGGGTTGTGAATTAAGTTAGATTTTTAGTTTTTAAAGTGAAGACTTCTTTATGCGCGTTGGGCGATTTTTGGACGAGTAAAATCTTATAGGTTCGCATTACCGACGTGCTTAATGTTAATGGTATATCTGTTGCGGTATGTTGACTCAGTGGTTAAGGTGTCTGACTGGCGAACGAAAGTGGGGTTTTAATAGACCATTAACCCGACCTTCACATCTGGCATCTGTGTAATATGAAGAATGCTTCCGTGATTTGTATTCCACGTTTAACTGGCAGGACTATCGGGTTAGGTTAAGACAGGGGCGGATTGCGCAGCCAGTAGAAACCCGGTCACTAGTTCATTACAACCACAAGGAATTATTTGTTATTAGCTGAATTATTTGCTATTAACTGTAAGTATGACGTATTGCGCGTATGATAATACTGTAGTTTTAAATTTCACTTCTGTCTGCAGTTCTCAATGACTGCCATATTTTATTTATTTATTTATTTATTTATTTACATACGATTTAAAACAGCGAAATGTATTAAAACTCTGAGAAAGTTTACACGAAAATAAATAATTGAATTTGAATTTATTTTCAATTATAACGTTAAAAAGAAGCGCGATGCTAGTTAAAAGGCAATTGACTGTTGTTTAAAAATAATTAAAAAATAATTGATATTTGTTTATTTACGACAGTTAAATTCATAAATTCATATAATGATTTATTCTCTGTAGCAGTTATTAAAAACGAGGCGCAACATAATCTAATAATTCTTTGATCATAGGTAAGAAACAGGGAAGTTTATCAAAAAGTCAGAGAAAGGTTACAGGAAACGTAAGTAATCACGAAATATATCAATAAAACAAATCATCGTTATTTGGTTTGAAATTAGTTTCCTTAGAAAGTTTTTCATGACAATGAAAATTTCCATCATTTATGGCGGGTTTTGTGGAAGTAATTGCAACTAGTACCATCTGAGGGCAGAGATAAGAAACATTAATACTCGAGGAGAAGATGCGTTGTTTATAAGAGACAATTGTTTATTTTCATTCTGTGAGTCTGAGTCAATGTGCATTTTGTTTACCTGCCAATACTTGTTGCAGAAGAAGCAGCGGGTTACTGTGCAAAGTACGGCCAGTAGAAAAAAACTGTTAATTCGGGTTGAAAATACTACTAGCTTCTTCCTCGGCGCTTACTCTTTAAGGAAAAGTGTACCTGAAAGCTGTAAAATAAGTAACAAAGGTGTAATCCGCGCCGAAACATACGTTTACGCACGTTACTAACTTGGCGTTAATAGAGATCTTGAGCCGCCTGTGACGTAATTATAGTCAGAATTTGGCGTAGCCACTGTCTTCTTCACTCAAAATCCTGTAAGCACCATGGAATATTAGTAATCATTTGGGTCCAGGCTGCCATTCAGCCTAAATACAATACGGTTACGCAAATTACGGCATTAGCGGCAATAGACGTCTCGTTCCGTGTGTGACGTCATTATAGTCGGAATGCGGCATGGCGGCCTCCTTAGTCGATCAAAATCCACTATACGGAATATTAGTCGTAATTCCGGTCCAGGCTGCATTTCAACCTAACCACAACGTCCCACAGCTCTTTGAAAATCAACATGTGTTGAGGAATAGCACATTCGCGGTAAAAATGGCTGCTACACATCGGCTAATACCGCACGTAACCCGACGATTTTCACTATATTACTTCTTTCCTACCAGTTTTATCGGCTTCGCGTACACTTTTTCTTAAATAGAAATGCCTAAGGAATGCGTTAATCACATTTTCATCGAGAAATAACAGTTTTTTCTACTGGCCGTACTTTGCACAGCACCCAAGCAGCGAAAAAGTGAAGAGGAAAGCGGGATTTTACAATTTCACTCAAAATCCTGTAAGCACCCATGGAATATTAGTAATCATTGGGTCCAGGCTGCCATTCAGGCCTAAATAACAATACGGTTACGCAAATTACGGCCATTAGCGGCAATAGACGTCTCGTTCCGTGTGTGACGGCATTATGTCGGAATGCGGCATGGCGGCCTCCTTAGTCGATCAAAAGATCCCACTAAACACTACGGAATATTAGTCGTAAATTCCGGTCCAGGACTGCATTTCAACCTAACCACAACGTCCACGATACAGCTCTTGAAAATCAACATGTGCCAAGCTTGAGGAATAGCACATTCGCGGTAAAATGGCTGCTACACATCGGCTAATACCGCACGTAACCCGACGATTTTCACTATATTTCCTACCAGTTTTATCGGCTTCGCGTACACTTTTTCTTAAATAGAAATGCCTAAGGAATGCGTTAATCACATTTTCATCGAGAAATAACAGTTTTTTCTACTGGCCGTACTTTGCACAGCACCCAAGCAGCGAAAAAGTGAAGAGGAAAGCGGGATTTTACAATACGTTTTTTATCACAAGTAATTATGGGGTTATTAGTATTATTAGTATACACTTTAAAAATTTGTCACTAGTTACGAACGCTGCCCGTGTAATGGGCTTTACTCTATTAATGTTGTATAATTAATAAAAAGAAGACGAGACAAGACTGTGAACTGCTGCAGAGTGCCTAGTCAACGTCGAAGAGACATAAAGCCATGCAAAGTGTCATGGACTTGAGATCTGGATGGGTAAGTCAATACAGAAAGAACATAAATACGAATATAAGTCAGTTTATAGGTGCACAGATAAAAAAATTGTACCTTGTTTGTAACTATGGGGTGAGAAAGAGATTGCTTGTTAAAGCCCTGAAGTGTAAATATCTTGGTATAACATTTGATAGTAAACTCAGTTGTGCAAGACACATTGAGCAGGTGGTAGGCAAAGGCCATTTTGTCGATAGGATGATGAAGGCATATATCCAGAGAACTGAAGGAATAGGGTTACAAATCTTTGGTCAGATCATTACTTGAATATGGTGGTGTAGTATGAGATACACATTTTTGGTTATCAGTTACGGGAGTTGGAGGGAGTGCAAAGGAGGGCTGTTAGATTTGTTTATGGAAGTTTCTGCAGAACACGACCAGTAAGTGGGACTCATTGGAAGACGGGAGAAGGATGAAGAAAGTGCTAAGAGTATACAAGATGAATATTGGTGATGAGGCTTCGTAGAAGAATTAAGAGCAGTGCACGGGAGGAAAAATATAAACATAGCCGCAATCTGGCACTCGATTCCTGCCACAAAGGTATGGAGAAATAGTCTTGTGTCAAGGATTATATTGGGATACGAAAAGAAGTGCTGATCAATTTAGCAAAAAACACTGAAATAATTTAAAATTACAGTTCGAAGCGCAAAATTAGATGTGTGGGAAAATTGTTCTCAAATAATTTACTATTGCCACAAAAGCATAATCTCCAATGCAACTAATTTTTTTTAAAGTGTTCTAAATACTCATTAAAAAGCAATCGAAGTTAGGTAGGTTTGTGCGCAGAAAGTATCTTTGTGATAGTTAGTATCTACTTGCCCCCTTTCTTCTACTGCATTCAGCAGCGTCACTGGGTGAAATTATGTTGAGGCATTCCCTGCAAATCCCTCTTTTCCTGAAATTTTAAACAGTATTACTCCCATTTAAAATGCCGGTTCCTCTGAACATATATATATTTGAAGTACTCAACGGCTTACTTTGCTCAATTGTTAAAATGTTAATAACAATTAGAACAGGGGTGGCCAACCCAAATGATCATGCGGGCCACATTGGAATTGCATCATAACTCCGCGGGCCGCATATAAAATTATATATTCCCACTACAGACATTTTTTTTAGTGAAAAATTGAAACATAAGTTATTATTGTGTATACTATTATTCTTACATGTAAACATAGATAATCTAATAATAATGATACTAAAAGCACATTGTAAAGAAATATATAACACTAAAAATTAAATATAAAAAATATTTTGTAAAAGTTTGATGAATCTCTCGAGCCAGAACCGCGGATTGGCCATCCCTGAATTAGAATATTGATGCTTGGAGAAAGAATTGCTTCTTGAAGGCTTGAAATGTAAATACCGTGGAATAACATTTGATGACAAACTCAACTGGGCAGGACACACTGGTCAGGTAATAGGAAAAGATTTCATAATCCTTCAATTGTTGGAGAGAGTAATGAGAGAATGTACCATAGCCTTAATATGGTGGTGTAGTACGAGACCCACATTTTGGATATCATATACAGGAGTTGGAGGGGATGCAAAGAAGGGCTGTTAGATTTGTCTCTTAAAATGCAGCAGAAGACAATTAATAACTGACATGATAAAGGAGCTGAAATGGGATTCACTGGAAGACAGAAGGAGGGCAAATAGAATAATGGAAATGTACATCAGTGGCATAGGGCCCCGGTGCAAAAATAAAATTTTGGGCCATCAGGCTAGATGGGTGATTTTTTTTTTTTTTTAGCTCTACCAGGTCTCGTTTGATAGCAGGAGCTCCCTGAGCTTTGGGGGGCTCCCTGATCTGCTGAGCTTGGGGGTTCCGGTGCATGGCATGCGCCTAGCCACTGGTGTACGTGCGTCTATTGATGATAAGACGTGGAGCGATATTGGTCGAAGAATTAGGAGAGGTGCATGGAAGGGAAAAGTTGACCATGACCACAAATTGGCAATCTTTTTCAGGCATAAGGGTGTGGGAAGATTTTCTATCGTAAATAAGAGGGGCAGGTATTGGAATAAATTACCAAGAAAAATGATGAATAATTTACCATAAACGCTAAAAGAATTTAAAGTTGAAATGAATAGATGGAAAAAGTACCTGATCAAGCAAAAGAGAAAAATGGGTGTATAGGGAAATTGGCACAGGAGCAAGCGCTCCATCGCTATTAAATTAAATTAGATTAAACTTATATACAGCAGAAAATTATATATTCAAGTAAATGTAAAACGTTCTGTAACTTTTTTGTATTTTTATCACGTCGCTGCTTTTTGTAATTATCTGCATACGGTAATTATTGTAATTGTTCCATCAACATTGTTCTACTAATATTTCATAAATTTAAGGGAAATACATCATTACCGAATACAAAATACAATAAGTTAAGAAACTCATGATTGGAGTTGTGAAAGCAATCCTCTTAGTTGGGTAGAAACCGCTCACTCTTAACTAACCAGTGAAACTTCACTGACAACGGTTTCAAAACACGTGACTGGTGGGAGATATCAAGAGCTTGGCCGACTCTCAGTCCAGCTTAGTCAGCTTGTCTCTGTTAGTCAGTAAGTCTGATTCGATGGTGAGGGTTGGTTGAGGCTAGTGGTGTGTTTGTGATTTGGGCTTCTAGTTCGTTCTGTTTCTCCACGAGTTTTATTTTCTTAATTGAAGTTTGGTACTGGATATCTGTGAAAATGAATTTGTTTGTGGTGTTAATCTTTGCAGGTAAGAAAATATGCGTTTACAATTTGGTGCATATCATTTCAAAATTCGAGGAATAAGTTTCAAAAGTTTGGTAGTATTTTCTTTGAGTTTACAATAGCTGCGTAACAGAAAGTTAAAACTAACGTAGCCGAAGTACATAACAATTTCATCTTCTAGCAAGCTTAGTGAATATTTTCTGATGAGCTCTATTATTGCTGTCATGAAAAATCAACCGAAGAGCAGTAGTCACTTGAATATTTATCCAAGCTTGGGTTTTAACACTGATTTAATTAACTTCGATTTTACGAATATCGGCTGCGAATGTACATGTGGGATTACCTTTCTTCAGTTATTAAATTTGTGTTGAAGGATCTCAATACTGCTTTCACACTGGCTTGTAGTAGCTGTTAATAATTTCCTCAGCAGTGAAGCATTTTAAATGTGCTTTTATAGTTGTCACTATTTTATTGATATTATTTTCAGGTTTCGTTTATGCTGAAGTCGGAAATTCGGACACAATGAATGTCAAAGATTTAGCAAAAAATTTACCCCCGAGTATAACTAACATATCGCATATACCTACTAGCCTGGATGAAATCCCTGATGAGACAAGAGAAGAAATTCAAATGAAACTAGAAGATAAATGCAGAAAATACGGAGGTGAAGAAGCCCTTCGCAAGGCACAGGTAAAACAAAATTCTCTCGTTTAAAAGGCTCAGTAAAGGTAATTTTCTAATTATTTACATTGTCTGTTTGCAACTGAACACTATAATTCATATTAATTATTGGAGTCATTAGTTTGGGTTTAATCCTTGATTGTGATATGGTTACAACTTAGCTGTTCACATCAACATGTTTTGTGTTCTTCCTAGTGATTGTGGTTAGGTTGAAATGCTGCATGGACCAGAAGAAAAATTACATTAAAGCCATATGGTTAATTCTTTGATTAATGCACCGTTTTCCTTCTGACTGAAAGTAGTAGTCATATTGAGGTTTAGAATTAAACATATTTGTCAATGCAATAGGACTAGAACTACAGCAAAGTGACATTCCACACATAGCCAGCGTTACATATGCAAAAATACAAGCAATGCATTATTTGTATTCTAGTTTATTTGTCTAAGAATTATATCACCCATCTAATTAGTGCAGATCTGGATACAAAACTGTGCATAAACTACTGGAGTTGGTGGGTGTGCTACAGAAGTCGGCTACATTTATCGGGATTACTGGAGACGGCGATTCAGCCAGGAACTGGCGTCAGAATACTGCAATGGTCAAACGTATCCAAATTTATCTCTGACAGTGTTGATAGCCTTGCTGACATATGAGTGTCAATGCTGGATGCCGTTTTGACTTTGTTTAAATTTTTTTTAGGTTTACTGAAGATCGCGATTTGTGAGGAATGGCATCAGAATACTGCAATAGTCAAACGCAAGATGCCGCTAGAAATACTTTGTGCAGTACATTTGTGATGCTGGTCCAGGGTATATTAAAACCTAATTTCTGCTTGAAAATAATACATATCGTTATTGACTATGTGATATCATTAGTGACTATTGCAGTGGAATCGTAGTCTCCAGTTGAACCCAATCTTCAATAATTGCTAAGAAACACATTCACCAGGTTTCAACCTGAAAGGACTATTTCTTCTATGGATATTAGAGGTCATGATTAGACCTGGGTAAATATTGGAAGATTAAGGAGCAGGAAGTGGGAGTAAAGAAAGAATGGGTCTACTGCAGATCACAATTATGCTACATTAGTCCTACCTGTAAATAAAAATATTTTAACTTCCTAATCACTTTGGACTTTAAAGAAAGGCCTTGCTTGATAATGATGTCAATGACTTACGCTTTCTCATTCACTTCACTTTTATGTTGCAAAGTGAATTGATGGGTGAAGACAAAACATTATAATCTGTGCAGCAGTGGAAGTGACTTATTGGTTGAGGGATTACTGGAGATCATGATTCTGTGAGGAATTGGTGTCGTAATAATGTAGTAGTATATTAGCTCTGTCATGCTTGTCCAGAGTGTATTAGAGCCTAATTACTGCTTGAAAACAGTGGCCCAGGGTGTATTACAACATAATTACTGCTTGAAAATTCTCGTTATTGGCTCCCATAGTAGGCTATGATGTGATTAGTCAGTGTGGTTTGTTATAATAGAATTGTGATCTCCAGCAGCCCCAGCACACATGATTGACACAGCTTAAGACAGAAATGTAATTGCAAGTCCACTGAAATACCCTTTATATAAATGAGATTGCAATAATGCTCAAAGCAGTATGTACATAATTTATAAATTGTAAACATATTATACTGAAGATAACTCGACGAAATGTGTCCGAAAATTAAGACATTTCAGTAGTAAGCGTTTTGTTAAATAATTTGCTAATTGGCAGAAAACATTGGAAATTTCATGTCGCATACTATGTAATAGGAAACCCACCTTCAATCTTGGGCATGGTGCTCAGTTGCATATTACAGATGATATTGATATATTTGCAAGGGGGCTGTCATTTTGTGAGAGGAGTCATTTATTTGCGGGTTCATAAATTTTCTTATGTAATGGTCTACTAAATAATATTGGGTGTGGGAGAGTGGGAATGTCATAATTTATTATTTAAACGCAGTGCCTAGAGAAGTGTAGAGCAAGTAGGAATGAGTGAATGCTTTTATATATTACTTATCACGCAGTCTGGATAAAGGAAACAAAGAAACTGCCGCGAGGCACTGAAAATAAGATAGGATAGGGAAAATAAACAGTTACCCGTCACTTACCACAGATGAAGGCAGGAGGGCGAGACACGTAAAAACACAGAAACACACGAATTGCACAATATTTCGACCTTAGTCTTACTCATGTGGGAGGCGAGACATATGGCAGGGGGAAAGATGCATTTGGCGGGTTGGGATGTGACCACATCTTTCCCCCTGCCATATGTCTTGCCTCCCACATGAGTAAGACTAAGGTCGAAATATTGTGCAATTCGTGTGTTTCTGTGTTTTTACGTGTCTCGCCCTCCTGCCTTCATCTGTGGTAAGTGACGGGTAACTGTTTATTTTCCCTATCCTATCTTATTATCACGCAGTCTTGAATGCAAAAACAGAATCTGATATGAACATAGTAATGTAACAGCATATAGATTTGACGTTGACAAACCTAATTTATTTTGTACAATATGCTATTGTAATTATATAAAATGCTATTAAAAATGCTGATTTGGTATTTTCATTTAACAAACAGTAATATCACTCTGAGCATAGCCAATTGCTTAACTTTGTTTGCTGTTATTGTATCTGTTGAGCTGTCATTACAACACTTCATTGAAATGATTTTAAATAGTTTTAACGTGTGTTTAAAGCAGTAAAACATGTTGGTTATTTGATTATGCCTAGGAAGTCTAGCACACTGAATAGTGCCAGAATTGTTTTAGGATAAGGAGCTAGTGTTAGGCAAGTGAAGGCACTAGCAATCGGGGGCGTAGCTACTATGGGGCTAGGCGGTGCAGTGCTCTAGACTTGCGCATTATAGTTCGCGAAGAAGAGCGCTCAGTTTAGTTCGCAGCTCCCTCGCGAACTAGTTCGCTCTTTTAGTTCGTTAGTTCGCGTCTCGAATTCAGAGAAACAGATCGTTCGCTCGCCTTGCTACCACTACTGCACACGCTATTTTGTTTGTTATGTCAGTTTTATTAGGACATAATCATTTTTTGTCATTTCTAAATGGAATTTAATATGACCTTCTTAACAAAAGTTATTGCTTAATAATAGCCCTTTCAAATGACATTAGCATGATCAGTTGCCGCCGATAAACCAAAGTGCTCATTGCCCTTTGCACAAATGGTTAAACTGAATAACTGTGCTGTTTTTACTATTTACTTTACATGAATTCGTAGAATATTAATTTTTTAAATGGATTTATTTATTAGTTCATGGAAGAAACATTACTTATAAAAGGCGCTAATGAACCCGCCGTCGACGCGCCCTTAAACCCCAACAACACAATATTACTTATAAAATATTATAAATGCGTTTGTTTTGATGAATTAAAATACCCGTTTATAAGTAATCGGCTTTTTTTATTTAAATAAAGTTTTGGAAATCATGAACAAAATATAATTCTACTATTGGCTACAAGTTAAGTACTATATGACAGAAACAATATTACCTATATTATTAAGAAAAGTAACAGTAATACTTCCAATGTGATACCTAACAATTAGACATATAAAAATGACGGTGACCCTTGAATGAGA
This sequence comes from Vandiemenella viatica, assembly GCA_031002005.1. Taxonomy (NCBI): domain Eukaryota; kingdom Metazoa; phylum Arthropoda; class Insecta; order Orthoptera; family Morabidae; genus Vandiemenella; species Vandiemenella viatica. Next base: position 140,025,716 of record JARYHS010013630.1, on the reverse strand, counting down.
AAGTGGTAACAATAACGAAAGTGCGTAAACTTCCAGTAAATTGGAAGTCATTGAGCTATTTTTTTATTAGTGAAGGGGAGGATAATCCAACACACATTCACAATATTTTGGTGACGAATGAAACTGATGAAGACACAAAACTTAAAATATTTTTGAATTTCGCAAGTCATTTCTTTACATAACTTTCACAAATCTGTTAACCAAGAGACTGAGATAAGTATTATATTATGTCAGCTTTAAAATGAGCACTAGAAAAATGTAAAAGATACTGTTTCTTTGGTTAAGAAAACAAGAAAAAGCCTTTAGAAGCAAATTCTCCACAGAAAGTGATAATATTAAAAATAATGCTCTAGTATTCGTTGATAAGTCTGGAGTATCTTAGTAAATAGTTAGATTTTAATGAAAGCAATTGGATATAGAAAATCCAAAAATTAAATTTAAAACACGAGGTTTCATTTGATGGCTGTGAGACAATATTAGAGGTTCTAAATTTATGAGAAAAAATGAGTATTGAAGTGAACGAACTTTACTCTGAAATAACAATATTACACGAAATCTAGGTAAAAGTAAGAGCAGTATTTCATTAGTAAAAATGAGCTTTTGATCGACATTAATTTAACAACTGAAAGCGAAAAAGCATATTACAATTTTACTGTAGACAGAAAATTGTTAAAGATGCAAGAAGTGCAAAAAAATATAGCTTAAAAAATAAAATAGTAAAAAAACATGTCCTTTTGTACTCTTTCGTAAAATATTATATTTTTGAAGTGAACTATATTTTTATAGGTTATTCTAAAAAAACATTCTACCATTAACTGAAAAAATGTTGGTAATCCTAGCGGCGAATGGTGATAGTTCGCGACCGTTATGCTCAGTTTAGTTCGCGAGCGGTAGTGCTGTGATTAGTTCGCGAACGGTAGTGCTGTGTTTAGTTCGCGAACGAGGTCGCTCCGCTCTTGAATTCGAGAAAGACAGCTCATTCACTCCCTTTGCTAGTGATACTTCACACGCTCTCTTCTTTTTTATAATAGTTGTGGTTACTGATAGTTGTCTTTTAAGTGTTAATGGGATCAAAGTGTGTCTTGTTTTCACATTCCATATTATATTTCCGTTTTTGACTTCTACAATAATTATTAATGTTTAACAGTTTTTTTATTTTATTTTTATATCTGTCTCTTCAGTGAAATGTGTCCACAGCGAACTGTGTTACCTTTTAGATAATAAACTAATACAAAAGTTGGTCTTCGGGAAAGGATCGAACGAACTAAGGAGTGAGAGATCTGGGAACTAGTTCGCGTAGTTCGCTCGTGCGAGTGCTCTTCCGAACTAGTTCGTTCGCGAACTACACAAGACTACAGTGCACCGGAGCCATCACGCTCAGGGGGCCCCAAGCATATCAAGCATACCTCAAGGGCCCCTAACCCCACGAGCCTTCACGACAAACTGGCGACTTTTTTTATTATTATTATTATTTATTTATTTATTATCTCTACCATTGTCTAAGGGGCCCCTGAGAACACAGGAGCCCCTCGCTAAGGGCCCTCGCTGCTCAGGGGGGCCCCAACCAATGCTCAGGGGCCCCTAAAGAACAATTCAAGGGCCTCCATCCTCAGTTCAGCGGGCCCCTACCAGCACACAAAGCAAAAAAAAAGGTCGCCCGTCTGGCCTGAGGGCCCAAAATAATTTTTTTGCACCGGGGCCTTTGTTGACCTAGCTACGCCACTGCTAGCAATGGAAATTATATTCTATGCACTAAATAGCAGCCCAGATAGAACATAATACCAAAACCAGTTGATTAGATGGGAAAAATATCACGTGCAGGAAATTCATAAAAATGGATATAATTTTAAATGTTTAAATTATATTTAATGTAGTTAGATCCAAATATATTTAAGATATGGAAAGATCTTGTTATATATTCTTATTTTTTTTTATATTAAATCATCTTGTGAGGTAACTCAGCATTCAGAAAGTGATTTATGGCAGAATAAAGGTGTTGAATACATTAATAATCTTTTATAATCCTGCAGAACTTACTTTATTCGACTAAATGTTTTAGTTGTATGTTTTTTTCCCCCCATCTTGGACTTGACCATAATATGAGACATAGACATTTGATTTGTGATGATTACCTTAAGATAAACCAGATAAAAAAAAAGTTTTAACAAACTGCTGTAGAATAGCTAGATAAACAAATAGAATAGATCTATACATATGACTGTAACCTACTGACGATATTTTTTGGGAAAAATCCATTTAGATCTTTGTTAACCTACATAAATGAAGTTGCATGCAATATCTAGGTTTAAATATGTCTCAAAAAATGACCATAGAATAGTTTTTGCAGTATAACAAATAAAAAAAATAGGACATGTAAATTAAAAAAAAAACTGCTGTTCTAGTTTTACTTTTGTATTCTAGTGTTGTAAATCTTTATCAATGTCGTTTCCATTTGTAACTTTTAAAAACAGCTATTTATTAAGTTTGTAGGGGGGGATAATATGCAAGGACAATTTTGAAGCATTGGTTAGAGAAATTGGTGAAGTGTAAGAAATGAAGTGTTACCTTAAGTAGTGTTCAAGAAATACTACTATGGATTGCAATTGCAGTTTGTGGTATTGGCATCAGTACCACAGGATGCAGCACAATTTTTAAAGTTCTGTCCAATAAAAAAAATCTATATATTGAATTAATAAATCAACTTTAATGTTAAATAATAGAAATTAATAGTTGTAATATTTCAGCCTCCCGAACTATATAGCCCATTTCCTGTCACATAAATAAGGTGTTAAACAGGAATATTTTATATGTTTTTCTCTTGTCGCCGCCTTCAACTTTAGTGAGTCATTTTCCCTACAATTTGCCTAAAGGTGGTTTCCTTTTTCCTTAGCGTCAGATTATATTAACACACAATAAAAACAGGAGTTCGTAAAAGTGAAACTTTTTATTTACAAAGCAACATTTGTTGCCGCAATTCAAATATCAACTAGAAATGTAATTTGTAGATTATCAATTAGAAATATACATGGTTAGCCCAAATGATTAATCAGGTTTCAAAATATTGTGTATTGAAAGGCATACGACATACTAAGACAAGTGATACATCAAAAGATACATAAACTTACCACATTTGTGGTACATACTGTACAAGTTAGATGTGTGTGCCCTTAGTCACCCAGCACACGTTTCTATCAATGTCCATCACAACAGCAGTGATCCGTTCCTTAAATTCTTGCAGTGTTGTTGGCATTGCTGGTACATAAACTTTATCCCCACAAGGTCTCGGAACTAGGTCCTAGACAGCAGAGGAGCATCACTTGGACCAGTGCACCCTATCCAGCGATGAGGCAGTTCTAAGGTCACAGACATTTGTACTTCATTGAAGCCTCATCCTGTTGTAGGTTGAAAGTGGAGTAGTTGTGGAAACAACCATCCCTGCAACTTTTTCCTGTCTCCATCTGCTTGAAAGAAAAGTGCCCATACAGCTTTCTCTTTGGTATGGCACAGAAGACATTTACTTTTGGCAAATCCCTTCCCAGCCCCACAAAGATATGTGACAATTTAGTACCCCACTCTGTGACTTCACCTTTCCAGACAGTAGAAAAGTCATCTTGTTGCTGAAAACAAAGTTCCCCTAAAGTTCAACATTTTCCATAGCTTCCACCATTTGGGTACAAAAATCAAAACTGCTACAATAATCATCTTGGGTCAAGTGTTTGTACCAATTGCTTGTGGGTTTGAAATACAAACACCAACTCTCATCATTTCAGTTTTCTGTGGAATATCCAGTTCACAGCTGGCATGGATGGTTAAATTTTGTGCACTGCTCCACGGTTTCCTCTTGAGACATGTGGTCGCCCTGTGCTCGTGGACATATTTCTAAATTTTGTGCCCTGGGTGAATACAATCAGCCACTGCATATTCCCTATAGCAGTGCCACAGATCTAGGAATTTTCCAATCCAGGGAAAAAACCGAGACTGCCATCTCTTTGAACTTTTCTTGCCACCCCGAGTGTCGCTTCCTCATTATCAACACCTGGCCGTAGTTGCTCTGTAGCTTTTCTGCATTTTCGAGCTGAAAAATACTTCACATATTCTAACACACAAAAGCTGTTCTCCTGCTTTTCTCCCATATTGTCCACTGCTGCCATTTAGTGGGCATGCCAGACATCAAGTGGGCTTTTAAACTTAGTGAGTTTATGTATGTTTTCATGTATCACTTGTTTTTGTAGGTTGTATACTTTCCAATACAGTGTTTTGAAACCACATGAATCATTTAGCCTTTCCCTATACAAAAAAATGAAGCCTGCCAATACAGTTGGATTTGTAATATTTTTACCAAATGTTTCACTTCACTTTCAGACGCATGTTCAGAAGTCTTCCCCCCCCCCCTTCCCCCATCCTCCTTAATTTGTGGCAGTAAGTCTCAAATAGGAAATTTGGTACTTCAAAGAACTCAATATGTGCTGGTTGGCCAGCTCCCAGAATCTGAAGTTCAGATGAACTGCTGCTGGCAGAGAGGATTTTGATAGTGTGAATTATGATACAAGAATAAGTTACTACTAGACGACCCGTGCGAAAATTTTGCGAATAAAATTTGATGAATAGCGAGGTTGAATGCTTGTAATATAATGAAAAGTAGAACCATACTTTTGTAGCAAATATTTATTTTTTTAGTGTAATAGGTACGCGGGGTGTAAGGGTTTGGGAGAGGCTATACTAGCCTTTTCCAACCAAATGTCAACCTCTCCTTCACGTGGTGCACCCTGTTTGCACCGACGAGGCTCTGGCGACTGAAAGATTCCCGGTATAAGGAATCACCCACTGCTTGCCAACGGCCTCCGAAAGGAGGGCGGAAGAGCGGGGAGCGGTTCAGGGCACCCTCTTGTCCTTGGGGTTGGAAACGGCCCCTAAAGGCGGATGAATCAGAAATGATCAACGGCATGGGGATGCAGAAGGCAACGGGAAACCACTGCATTAAAGACCCAAAGGGTATCCCGAGGACATGTAATCCTCTCAAATTACATATATCATGATGGCTTCTTCCTGGGTAAAATATTCCGGAGGTAAAATAGTCCCCCAATCGGATCTCCGGGTGGGGACTGCTCAGGGAGGAGTCATCAGAATGGATAGAAACATTCTACGAGTCGGAGCGTGGAATGTTAGAAGTCTGAATAGGGCAGGTAGGTTAGAAAACTTAAAAAGGGAGATGGAACAACTTAAGTTAGATGTTATTGGGATTAGTGAGATTAAATGGAAGGACGCACAGGATTTCTGGTCTGGGGAACACAGGATAATTAGCACACATGCTGTCAATGGAGTCACTGGTGTAGGATTTGTAATGAACAAGAAAGTAGGGAAACGGGTGAGTTATTATGAACAGTTTAGTGACAGGATTATTTTGATGAGGTTAGAAACTAAGCCCGTCCCAACCACATTAGTACAAGTGTATATGCCAACATCACAGGAAGATGACGAAGAAATAGAAAAAATATACGCTGAAATTGAAGAATTAATTCAATATGTGAAGGGGGAGGAAAATCTAATAGTCATGGGTGATTGGAATGCAATAGTGGGAGAAGGAAAAGATGGGAATACTGTAGGAAGTTTTGGTCTAGGAGAAAGAAATGAACGAGGAAGCAGGTTGCTAGAATTTTGTGAAAGATATAAGCTAGTAGTGGCAAACACACTGTTTAAGAACCATGCAAGAAGAATTTACACGTGGAAACGTCCTGGGGATACAGGCAGATATCAGCTAGATTATATCATGGTCAAACAGAGATTCAGGAATCAAGTTCTAGATTGTAAAGCGTACCCAGGAGCAGACATAGACTCTGACCATAATTTGATAATAATGGAGTGCAGGCTGAAACTTAAGCGAATAAGGAAGCAGTATAAGCAGAACAAACTGGAAGTGAATAAACTGAAACAATCTAGCACTAGAGAAAAATTTGCATTAATAGTAGACTTGGGTCTAAGAAGTATCTCTGAAAGGAGCACAACCGAGGACGAATGGAATGCATTAAAGACCGAAATAATGAAAGCTGGTAAAGAAACATTAGGCTTTAGGGAACAATCTGCCCGAAAACCTTGGATCACAGAAGAAATTTTGGAGCTGATGGATCAGAGGAGAAGGTACAAAAATGCTCAGGATGAAGCAGGAAGAGAGCAGTACAGGCAATTTAGAAATCAAATAAATAGGAAATGCAAAATAGCAAAAGAAAAATGGCTACAACAAAAGTGTGAAGAAGTAGAAAAGGAAATGGTCGTAGGTAAAGTAGATGTTGCCTACAGAAAGATCAAACAGAATTTTGGAGAAATGAAGAAAAGAGGTATGAACATTAAAGCTGCCGATGGGAAACCTCTTTTAAGCTCAGAAGATAGAGCTAACCGATGGAAAGAATACATTGAGAAACTTTATGATGGGGACGACTTGAACAATAGTGTAATGGAAAAGGAAGATGATGTTGACATTGATGACTTAGGGGATCCTGTTTTGAGGACAGAATTTAATAAAGCTCTGAATGACTTAAAAGCAAATAAGGCAGTTGGAATTGATGAAATCCCTGCAGAACTTCTTAAATCCCTAGGAGAGGAAGGAATCGAAAGATTATTCAAGCTGATATCCAAAAGTTATGAAACAGGAGAAATTCCAACTGATTTTAATAAAAATATCATGTTCACACTTCCAAAGAAAGCACAAGCCGACAAATGTGAGAATTATCGCACCATTAGTCTAACATCACATGCTTCAAAATTACTGACCAGAATAATATACAGAAGGATGGAAAGGGTAGTAGAAGAGATAGTAGGTGAAGATCAGTTTGGGTTTAGGAAAAATCGCGGTACAAGGGAAGCAATTCTGTCTTTAAGATTAATACTTGAAGGGCGGCTCAAGAAAAACAAAGATACTTTTATGGCATTTGTTGATTTAGAAAAAGCGTTTGATAATGTTAGGTGGGACAAGATGTTCAAAATTTTAAAGAAGTCAGGTCTAAAGTATCGAGATAGAAGAATACTCTATAAACTATATAAGAATCAAGTGGCGGTAATAAAAGTAGAGAATCACGAGAGACATGCATCAGTTAAAAAGGGTGTGAGACAAGGTTGTAGTCTATCCCCGTTAATATTCAACTTGTATGTAGAGGCAGCAATGAAGAAAGTCAAAGAAAAATTTCCATGTGGCATAAGTTTTCTGGGAGAAAAAATCAGTATGCTACGTTTTGCTGATGACATTGTCTTGTTAGCAGAGAGGGCTGAGGATATTGAGAAGTTATTGAATAGCATGAACGAAATACTGAAGGAAGATTTTGGACTGAATATAAATCAAAGCAAGACAAAAGTGATGAAATGTAGCAGAAATGATACCAATACTAGATTAAATATAAAAATAGGATCGGATGCAATAGGAGAAGTAAGCGAATTCTGTTACTTGGGAAGTAAAATTACAACCGATGGCCGAAGCAAGAATGATGTCAAAAGCAGAATAGCACTAGCAAAAAGAGCTTTCATGAAAAAGAGAAACCTTTTAGTTTCAAATATTGATCTAGGAATTAGAAAGAACTTTTTGAAACTCTTTGTGTGGAGCACAGCTCTTTATGGTAGCGAAACTTGGACTTTAGGAATACCGGAAAGAAAGAAAATTGAAGCATTTGAAATGTGGTGTTACAGAAGAATGCTGAAAATCAAGTGGACAGACAAAGTAAGAAATGAACGAGTTTTGGAAATGATGGGTGAGAAAAGAAGTTTATGGAAGAAGCTTACAGAAAGAAGAGACAGGCTGGTAGGTCATATTTTGAGACATACCGGATTGGTTAACTTGTTAATGGAGGGAACAGTCGAAGGTAAGAACTGTAGAGGAAGACAGAGATTAGAATATATAAAACAGATAATTGATGATGTGGGCTGTAAGGGGTATGTAGAAATGAAGAGGTTAGCACAGGATAGGAAAGGATGGAGGATTGCATCAAACCAGTCGAAAGACTGACGACAAAAAAAAAAAAAAAAAAATAGGTACGCATCAAAATACTTGTAACATATTACAAAACAGATAAATTTAAAACTCTTTATTTACGACAAACTGTCACTGACCTTAACAGAATACAACCAACCTGAACAAAATGCACACAGCATATATACATCTGTGATATTTGTTGCTGTGCGAATAAGATATGTACATTTGAATTGTTTAGCAAAACGAAAGTTTTTCCATAACAGGAAAAAATATCCGAAAAGCTACTTATTGAATAAAAAAAAAAAAAGTTTGAAATCTCTGCAACATCTGCTGCTGTAATCTAGGAACTTGGCTCTGAAATTTCTCATACGCGCTACCACTTTAAGCACCAAATTTCGAAAAATTCTTTCTTAATTTGATTTTACCTAACTGGAGACCTTTATCTTTAAAACTATGATATTTATTGATTACAGCTAGGTATCGAAAAAGATAAATGGCTTGTAATAATAATAAAAAAAAACACGCTGTAGAAATACACAGACGGAAAAAAAAATCCCAACACCAAGAAAGACTTGTGTTAGATAAACGAAATTTGGTAGGCGTGTTTATACATCTGAAAGATGACATCGATTCAAATTTCGCGCTTCGCGCATAAGTGTGGCGCTAGTAGCGCTACTCAGAGCTTGCAAATCAGGTTTGCTTTAAATACGCGCTGTAAAGTTTGTGAACGTTATTTACCGCTGAGATTTGACATAGTGAGTTGATGTTAGCCAAGAATGCCTTTAAGACGAAGAAGCCATTATCAACAGCTCACCGAGTTTGAACGAGGTCGTGTAATAGGGCTACGAGAAGGTGGATTTTCTTTTCGCGATATTGCAGAAAGACTTGGCCGGAATGTATCCACTGTGCATGATTGTTGGGTGCAGTGGTCAAGGGATGGTACTGCCTCAAGAAGACCGGGTTCCGGGAGGCCACGTGGCACTACTGAGAGGGAAGACCGCCGTATTCGGCGTACAGCTGTGGCGCATCGTACTGCGTCTGCGGCAGAAATTCGAGCTGCAGTTGGTACCACAGTGACACAACGAACTGTTAGAAATCGGTTACTTCAAGGACAGATCCGAGCCAGGCGCCCTGTAGCGTGCATTCCACTGACTACAAGCCATCGCCGTTTGCGACTCCAGTGGTGTCAAGCCAGAGCTCATTGGAGGACGGAGTGGAGATCTGTTGTGTTTTCTGATGAAAGCAGGTTCTGCCTTGGTGCCAGTGATGGCCGAGTGTTGGTCAGAAGGAGGCCAGGGGAACGCCTGCAACCAAACTGTCTGCGGCCTAGACACACTGGACCTACACCTGGAGTCATGGTCTGGGGAGCAATTTCCTATGACAGCAGGAGCACTCTTGTGGTTATACCAAACACACTGACTGCAAATTTGTACGTCAGTCTGGTAATTCAACCTGTAGTGCTGCCATTCATGAACAGCATTCAAGGGGGAGTTTTTCAACAGGATAACGCTCGCCCTCATACCGCTGTTGTCTCGCAACGTGCTCTACAGAGTGTCGACATGTTACCTTGGCCTGCGAGATCACCAGATCTGTCTCCAATTGAACACGTATGGGATATCATTGGACGACAACTCCAGCATCATCCACAGCCAGCACTGACCGTCCCAGTATTGACAGCACAAGTACAACAAGCATGGAACTCCATACCACAAAGTGACATTCGAAACCTGTATGACACAATGCATTCACGTTTGCAGGCTTGCATTCAAAATTCTGGAGGTTACACCGGCTATTAATTTAACAGTATTTCACATTTGAAATGCATTTTCTTGAGCTTAAATTAACCTGTGATCTTGAAAATTTAATCAATTAAACATGTTAACTTGACAAATGCATTGTCCAAATTTCATTACTCTACAATAATTTTTTCTTGGTGTTGGGATTTTTTTTTCCGTCTGTGTATTATTAATACTTTTGTCTTTTAAGGCTCAAATTCCAAAAAAAAATCTTTTATAAAACCTGGTGTAACCAAAGCAGCCACCTTGGTTGTTAAAATACCTCATTTATCGATTTCAGTTTATCAAGCGAGGTAAAAAAAAAAATCTAGAAATGATATTTTTGCCCCTTAAAAGTTGAATTTGGAGAAAGCTTTTTCTTAAAATATGATGTGACCATAGCGGATAATTTAATATTTAAAACGATACCTCATTTATTTTGGTTGGGTATCAAGGGAAATAAATAACTCTTAACAGAAAAATAAGTTGTAGAAATATTAATACTTTTGCCCTCTAAGGTTAGAATTTTGAAAAATTTCTTTCTTAAAATGTGGTTTAACGGAACCTAAGACCTTACGAAGATCTGAATCTTTAAATTGATACCTCATTTATCAATTTTGTTTAATTATCAAGGGAGATAAATGACTCGAGACAAAAAAGGCATTTTAGAAATACTGATATTTAACCCCTTTAAGAGTTAAATTCAGAAAAATTCACATCTTAAAATGTGATGTTACCATAGCGGAAACCTTATTTTTTAGGATGATGCCACATTTATCTATTTCGGTTAGATATTACTCGATATAAATGGCTCGTGACACAAAAAAGCGTTGTTGAACCATTTATATTTTTCCCTTTAAGGGTTGAATTCCAAAAACATTCTATCTTAAAATAGGATGTCAACAAAGCTGAGACATTACTCCTCATAATCCTACTTCATTTATCGATTTTGGTTAGATATCCATGGAGAGAAATGGCTCGAGACACAAAAAACGTATTTTAGAAAAATTGACATTTTTTCCCTTTAAAGGTTGAATTCCGAAAACTTTCTTTCTTAAAATATGACGAGATCAAAGTTGAATCCATAAGCTTTAAAATGACACCTCATTCATTGATTTTGGTTAATTATGAAGGAAGGTACAGGCTTGTGACAAAATAATACCTTATAGAAATAATATATATGATGATTGTAGTATGGGTGGCAAGAGGTCAGGCTTAGGTTGATTACTGTTTACCTCTGACTGGTCATCGTGTTGTATGATTGGTTGGTAGTCACACATTTATGAAGTGGGAAATTTGTTGCAAGTTGGTGGTAAATATTGTTATAAATTATTTTGATGGAGCTCATATCTGTGTGGTAATTTCCCCTTCACATCTACTTACAATTAATCTTTGAGTGGAGTTAAAAAAAAAGATATATTGTTTAGACTTAGATCTGCCAAGGAACTGAGATATGTAGCAGTAGGAAGGTTGTTGAGTAGCTGGCCCAGAAAACATTCCATAGTGCTAAGGTCATGACAGTGTAGGATTTTAGTTAATGTGACAGTTGTAACAAAAATAAAGTTGGGAGGTAGTGGGATGGGGGCTGTGGCAAGATCTTCCAGGAAATGTTTGTGGTAATGAAGATAAGGGGTGGGCGATATTTGTCTATCGTATATTCAGTATGGGAACCAGATATGGCAATTATAGTGCATCCTAGGTTATCAACCTTTTTGAACTTTTGAGAACAGCAAAAGTGGTGGGGAGGGGGGAGGAGGAGGAGGTTAAGGGCTTTTCTGTCGTTTAAAGTGAAATTCACTGGCATACAGGATCTCGAAGGGAGCTCTTAATTCTAGTGAAGTTAACACTCCCTTGCATATGGAAGGAGTGGGACCATGGGCGAGTAGGCAGTAAGTGCCAATATCGTAATGCTACTCTTTTTTTTTTTTTTTTTTTTTTTTACCAATGTAAATTCTCCCACTTTGTAAGATGCCTACAGACAGTGAGTAATTGTGAATTTCTACACACGGAAACATAGTAGCTCCTTGGTTAATTTCCAACACCACTAGTTCTAAAAGTAAACTGTTACTATTTGGTTCATTAGAGGTTTTTTTTATTGTAATCAAAATCTTTTAATTTCAGAATGCTAAGACAGAACTGATGGAATGCTTGCAAAACTTGTTTAATTTGACTGAAATGCAGGAGAAGATTGAAGCATCAAAACCTACTGGTAATGTGGACCAAGTATTTCGGGAATATTGCATGTGAGTTAATGAAACTATTTCACTTTATATGTTGTCAAATTCTTGTTCACCGGAATATTTTTTCATCTAAAAATAGCTTCAGATTTTTAGATGTCTCATAAATGAAGTGTATAAGAATTCATTATTATTTTTCGTTTGGTGTGTATAGTTATTTATCAGGATCTCCAGAACTGTTAAGTCCTTGGCAGGAATGTCCGTGGAAATAAAAAGTGTGCACCCATCTGATATGTATATCCAAAGAAAAAATTTGAGCATTTGTGAATGCAATGTAAATTCTTATGATTCACCAGTTGTATAAAACATGTAAATGTTTTATACAATCACCCAACACAGCAGTACCAGTCACCTATGACAAGATTGCAAAGCTTTGTCTGTTAATTGTGATACCATTGCTGTTCTGTTATGAAATTTGGTTAGACTTCAACAAGGATGGTCAGTTTGTTCACTGTAGTGTTCCAAGAGTTCATGGTTTCACTAATTGTCGCTCTAGTAAAAGGCATCGTCCTTGTTCTTTGCTTACCGATTACAAAAATATTGAAATTGATTTAACATTTCTAGTAATTGCATGAAGAATCTCCTGGCTGTTTTTCCATAAATAAATTAGTAAGAGCTGTGCCTCAAGCAAATTAAAACTCGCTAAGCAAACCAGAGTGTTTCATCCAGTCCATTTAGATAGCTGGTAACAGTTAAAGGAGATAACTCATATGTAACAATTATGGAATAGCCCTCAAAAGAAATAAATGTAATTTTTTAATAAGGCATGCCTCTAATTTACCTGCATAAATTTGATCATGACGTATTCATTGCTAACCATTTGAGTTTTAACACATTCTATTGAATATAAAAATTCTCAGTCCAATACCAGTAAACATTAAGATAATTCTTTTAATACAGGAAAATTGTTAGATTCCATTCCAAGTTTTAGATCCTTGACACCAGACACACCCCTGGCCTAAACCTACGTTAAACCTGTCACTTGCCATCCATCTAATTTCATTTTACAGTCGATTATTTTTATATGCACATTACATCTATTCAGTCTTTTTTTAAGATAGAAGAATTTAAATATATATATATATCCCTTTATTTTCAATTATAACTTTTTGAATTATGCTACACAAAGATTATATTGATTTGTTTCACTTTTATCGCTGGTCAACCATATTCCCCCCCCCCCCCCTCCCGGCAATTCTACCACTACCATGCGTTTTCCGCCTGTGCTTCATTCATGTGGCGGGTTGGGATGTGACCCCATCTTTCCTCCTGCCATATGTCTCGCCTCCCACATGACTAAGACTAAAGTCGAAATATTGTGCAATTCGTTTGTTTTTGTGTTTTTACGTGTCTCGCCCTCCTGCCTTCATCTGTGGTAAGTGACGGGTAACTGTTTATTTTCCCTATCCTATCTAATTTTTAGTAGAATGTGTAATATATTAACTTTCTAAGCAATTAGTTTTCATTTCTTTGGCACCTGTTTTAAGAGGGACTTAATTAAACTCGTGAGGAAAAATATTTGAACTGTATTTAATCACAAGCAGGAAAAAAATAAGCAGTTTCTTTGTCCAGGAAATCTCCAATAATGAAACAGTGCATAAGGAATGCCACTGATGCTGTTGATGGTTGTCTCGAAGAACAGGAGAGAGAGAGTGTACGGACAACATTAAATATTACAGATTCTGTGCTGGATTTCATGTGCTACAAAGAGGGGGATCGCATTGCATGTAAGGATAATATCCAGATATTTAGATAATTTTTGTTTTCTTAAAACTTGGCTTTGTATTCAAGTTAATATAATGAGATAAATGTCTTCTTTCCAGTATTCATTGCTGAGGGAGGACAAGATTGCCTGAATAAAACACAAGTAGAAATTCAGGAATGTATGAATAAAACATTTGGGAAAATGGTACCAAAAGAAAAACCTACGATTGAAACTCTTCCTTCTTTGGTACTAGGTGAAAATGAATGTTTGTGAGTACCAATATTGTTTGCTATTTCTGTTGAACAGTACTTGTTACTATAGTTAACTATCAGGCTAACTGTAGTTTTCCTTATTTTTGTGTTCCTTAACAGTCTCATTGAATCTGCCTTGTTATAGATACATTTAATTGTCATGAAAACAATTTTTAAGACTTAAGTGATGTATTTTTCTTTTCTGTAGTTGATACAAATATTTTTCAAAAGTATTTAATTCATTCTGCTGCTGCTGCTGCTGGTGTGTGTGTGTGTGTGTGTGTGTGTGGTTACCAGGAAATAAAAGGAGCTAATTAGTGAATGGATTAACAAAAAAAGGGATAGCGGAATGAACCACCACTTACCTTAGTTGATGGCATCATGGGGTGAACATATAAATAAGCACTAAACACAGGAAAAACAATGAATATTTCTGGACTTGGCCCTTCGTCAACCGGAGAACATCACTGAGCGAGGGTGGTGCAGGATACGGTCTCGTAGATTTTTTTCCTGTGTTTTGTGATCATTTATGTGTTCATCCCCTGATACCGTCATCTAAGGTAAGTTTTTTTTGGTAAATATATACATATATATTGGTATGAGCTATTTTTACTCTAATAAATTTGTTGTATTGTAGTTCATGTTTAAACTTTCTTCCCAAGTTGGGCTGTCTTCTTTAAACTACAGTAATTTTAACCATGTGGCAAAGTACTTTTGTGCTGGATAAGGGGAGGTACAAAGGATCTCTGGTTCAGTTGTAGGTTCCAGCATGTCTGCGATCCCGGCAATTTTACAGTCTCCCAAGTAAATGCTGGGATGCTCTTGTTACCCATACAGAGTAATATAAATCACAAGGAAAGGGAAAATGACTCATCACTCACCAAAGTTGAAGGCAGCGATGGGAGAAGCACATATATCACGAACAAAAAAAAAAGGCACAATATTTCGGTCTTAAACCTTCATGTTAAAGAGAATGAGTCATCGTGTGCTCACCTCCCGAGCCACATGACTCATTCTCTTCAACATGAAGGTTTAATACCGAAATATTGTGTATTTTTTTTTTTTTCATGGTATATGTGCTTCTCCCATCGCTGCCTTCAATTTTGGTGACTGACGAGTCATTTTTCCCCTTTGCTTGTGATTTATATTGCCTAAAGCTGTTTCCTTTTTCCTTTGGTTAAATACAGAGTAATATGAAACAAGTTTGCTCATAAACTTACACAGTTGCCGCCATATTGTAATGTTTATTTTCCCTTGTGTTTGGTTCTTTATAACTAACCTCAAAGTCTATTTGATTTAAAGCTAACCCAAAAAGTGGGAGGAGAGAGATTGCAATACGAGTGTTTGACTCGAATTTATAGATTTAATGTATACTGAGCCATTTTTTTCCATAAAAGCACTTCACATTTACTTTGAGGGAAGACATTATGGTTTTGTGGCTTATTACAACACAATCTTGACACAATCCATGATGTTCCTGACCAGTTTTTATGACTTTCATCAGTGTCACATTAAAATAGATTGTAAGAATTCGTATTAAATTTACCAACCTGCTGCTGTTCTAAATATACTTAAATGTTTCTGACCTTCTATATTCCAATGGACTATTAGAAAAATTATCTTGTTTGTTTTACTTGTAGAACATGCTGTTGCCTTCTTAGAGACTGAAATTAGATCCATGATCTGAAAGAAAACTTATGTTCTTTTGTTTGCTATAACCTCTTTCCCAGTTTCATTTTAATTTATTGATTTCCCTGCTATCAATTTATTCAAAAATCAATTCCAATTTCACAGTAATCACTTATGTAACAAGCTTCAGTATAGCATGGTTCATGCCATTTTCATTCTTCACAGCTTTAACAGCAGAAAATGTGTTCTTCTGGCAAATATAAAAATATTTTTCACAAATCTTTTGTTTTATGTAATATATATGTAACCTACTTGTGCAGACCTTGTTCTGTAAATATCTTTACTGTGGATAGTTTATAAAATTTCTAATGAAATTTGAATAACCTAAATGTTTTTGATTACTTTAGTATTAGAGTACTCAGTTCTGGAACTGATGTCATTGTTGGTAAAGATTGTTTTAACCTTAAGAGTTGTATAACAACTGTCAGTTCATATTCATTTTAAAGAACTGTACATTGGCAATTATATAAATTGATAAATATCTATCTCCATTACTTTCTAAACATGTCTATAATTCAATTTTCAGGTCGCTAAAGGAAATGCAGACATGTGTTGTCTCGCAACTTGAAGTAAAATGTCAGGAACCTACACCAGCTAATATAGTTGAAAGTTTGTTCAAATTCATCATTAGAATGTCACCTTGTTCTAAGTACATAAAGTTTGATGATGGAAGTGCAGCAGTTACAGTCATAGCGTCTCTGGCAACAACTGTTTTGTCTGCATTTGGTGCATTGTTGCTGATGGTATAAAGAAGTTACACCATTAATTCAACGAACAAAAATATTTACATACCTAGAGCAGCTGTATGACTGAGATTATCTTTTGCAGTCAGTAACAGACTATCTGTTGTATATCTGTGATAAACTAATTGGTAAGAAGTGTGTAATGGGTTAGGAGGATAGTGAAACCAGTGAAAATAATTGTTCAACTGATGGTACAAGACATGATTGAAAAAAACTTCAATACTCTATTGGAATGTTCCTATGAGAGATTTTGCCCAACTTTAATATATTTCCTTAAGAAACTTTGAAGTCTTTCTATTGACTGAAATGTGCAGTGAATGGGATAAACCACTTATTTTTTTCATTTTCAAGATATTTGATGTTGTTAAGTTCCTTCATTTTGATAAACTTTAACTTCAATGATGTTTATTTCTTACTAGAAATGTATCATTTTTAATTTTTTTTTTATTTTGCACAAGATTGGAGACAGTACTGTTCATTCCACCAAAAAAATATTTAAGTTTGTATTTATGCCATTATTGTAAATATTCAATTGTATTATTTCAAAATTATTTTAAATTTATATATTTATGAGGAATAAATATATTCTTGGATTCCCTTATATAATTTTGAGTTGGTAACGGTTATTTTTTTCTGTCATTGTACAGAATGCCTTCATAATTAGTGTTACATTTATACAGGGCGTTCGCCGGGAAATGCTACCCTCCCAGTCTGCTGCCGTCGGCAACTTGCTGGGACAGTGGAGCCAGCAACTCCCGCCACACGGCGCCGTGAATCGCCGCACTGTTTAACACCTCCGCTGCCCCAACAGTGTTGTGAATAAATGTTTCTTTGCGGTTTGGCTGGTTTGGGGCTTCATACTCTTACTAATCTGTACCGTGTTTGAGCGTGAGTAAAATTATGGTACGCTACAGTTTGCAACAAAGAATATTTCTCTACGATACATATGTGAAGAAGAAGTCGTTTAAAAAGTGTCGCAGTAAATTTCGTCGCGAATATCCTGGCGCTTTACTGCCAGCTAAATCAACAATTCTGCGTCTGGTTAAAAAAGTAAGAGAAACGGGTTCATTTTTTAACAAAAAGAGACTGTCGGTCAACCGTATTCTCACAGAGGAGAAAATTGACGATATCGTTTTTCGACTAGAACAGTCACCCAAAAAATCATTAAGTCAGTTAGGGCAGCAAGCAGGCGTATCTAAGACGTCAGCTTGGAAAGTAACAAAGGTAGTTCACTTAAAGCTGTACAAAACAATTGTGGTTCATAAAATTACAGAAATAGACCAGGGGCCTAGGATTAGATTTTGCAACTGGTACCTGCAGGGTGTCCACGATGGAACTGTTGATCTGCAACTGACGTCACATTTAAATGCTTAGCACATACAAGTTTATGAAGCGTAATTATTATGAAATAGTCCGCGGCCGACAGTCGAACAATGCCGGAAACTGACCGCTCGCTCGCTGGGAGCAGTTTCGTCCTTGTAGCGCTAACAGTGGGTAGCGTTTCCTGGCGAACGCCCTGTATAACTAACCATAGCAATGAATGCTTCACCAAACTGCCTTTTATGTTTGTAATATTTACGTCTGTCAGTTGTCTGAGAATGCAAGTCTTCCATATGATTCTTCACTTATTCTCATGATTCCTCCATATTCTTTGTTAGTTGCTGCTGTGCTTATATTAACTCTTTGTTCCCAGAGTGCATGTTGAGTTTAGAAATTGCTTTCGGAGAAGGCAGTGATTTTTGTGGGAGCATTGATAGTGATTTAGAACCTTTTATTGCACACAGTTCTTCCCTGAATACATCCATTTGTTAATTTATTCTTTATACTCTTTTGTTATTGCTCCACATCCTTTCACATTGGTTGTCAACTCTTGAATTTACTTATCCTAATTACACTTGAATGTCCCTCAAAGTCCATGATCAGCCAAAAGTTTGTTTCCAATTCTGCAACTATGTGCCATCTTGCTTGTGCATCATCCGCAGCCATGCTTGGATGGTTTCCCTCCTTGGTTTATGGAATATAGTTTTGATTAAGCACTCACTATTAAACTTGTAAGGGGATAATTATTTAATTAAAACAATTACATAATTATTAAAACAAATCTTAGTAATTAGTTAAGTGAAATTGCAAAAGTAGTCATTGACGCTGCAGTTGTCATTGTGAAGTTATCAGTCAACTTTTGGTAGGAAGAAAATATCACAGAAGGTCACACGAATTCTGAATAAGTAGTAATGTCTACCACTTGGTTTATTTCTCGAAACACCAACGGACTGGGTCCCCATCAAAATTAGGATTTAGCTGTTGGACATTCTGGATCCAAAAGATGCAGATCCTAAAAGCTAAAAATTAATACAGAGTATGCATGCATCTTAAAAGGTTGCTGAAAGTTTGCCCAGTTCAACAGTCGTTCACAAATGACTCCCCTCTTGCTCTCAAACTGTCAATAACAGTATGTTCCTTGGAGGCAGTCATTTAAACTGGTAAACTACTGTAATCTTCACTCGGCATTGGCTCCATTGTTGGCGGCAAATAGTACACCTGCTAAATGTGCGAAAATCGTCCATGCCTCTCCAAGGCTCACACACTACCCAAATACATTTTTTATGTTACTGCGCATCCTTAGCACTACTTTCACTGGCAGGAGATCACTGTTTAGCCACTCACTGGATCTTTCACAAAAATCTTTCACATTTGATATTAACCTACAAACATCAGTGAAATTTGGTCTTACTTCCTCGGCAACCATATTGTAATACCTTCTGGTATTTTATGATTACTCTTATGATTATTATTAATCAAACTTCTTATTAATTTTTCAATTTTTGTTATCTATATCAAGGGTGCTTTCAAAAACTATGACTTTAGATCTTTGAAAATGAAATGCAATAAAATTGTATTGAAAACACTGAAATCGGACATTTATTTTTCCCAGATACTAACATTACAACAAAATGTCAAAATTAGTATATTTACAACAGATAACAAATTCCCACAAAAGATTAAGACAAAAGATCCCAAAAAACATTTAATTATTCAAAAAGGGGAAACATGAGCCCTCAAAGGAAACGGTACTTTCTTATTCTTGCTGCACCGACTAGCCTCAGTTCAATTATTGTTCGAGCAGAGTGTTAGCTCAAAGGGGCGCAACGGATTTTATCAAAATCTTCAGATACGCAGTGTTCACGAACAAGAGAAAACTTGTTTGGAGCATTTACCGTCTTTTGTTGGCTAGATCCACCCTGCAGCCAAAACCACAAAACGGCCACACTCGAAAAACGCTGGTACTCTCCCCGTAGTACAAAAACCACTTTCACTCACACTCTGCGGACCGCTGTGTCCGCAGTCTCTCTTCCTCCACCTGTCCTTGGAGAGTCCTGGAGTGCAGTGATTTCGCAAATCCGGCCAGTCCGTCCTTTGTCTCCCATCCACCCGTGTTGCCATGCATCTGCGGAAGCACCCCCTTCTCTCAGGTCATTCCGCATAGTCTATACATAAAAAGAAAATTGTAATAACCGTTTAAGTATTTTGAAATATTAACTTATTTTCAACTGGCTGTTCAAGTCACATCCCACACGCATAAACACGCTTTCAATTCACTAAACTGGTGTTCTTTTGTCATATATGCTCGCTGATTTGGGAGGGTGACGGCCTTACAGCTTTGGAATTCCAGGGATGCAACATTGTACACTCCCTGTCACCCCGCTCGGCGATATACACAATGTCTTTCATGCTGCCTCAAATAAAATGTAGTACACGCCACTATGCGAGTGTACTACAATATATAATCCATGAGCGAGAGGAGTTAAATGCACCATTGAAGGATAAAACTTCTTAAGGCCTATTCCAGCCCTTTCTCATGTGCAGTGCAGCATCAGTCGCAAATAGTAAAACATGTTCTTACTTAACTTCACTGTTTCATAACAGTTTTATAGCATTATCAAAATGGACTGCAATTAAATTAAATTTCAATGAAGCACATGCTCTGGTGGCAACTTCCCTAAACACCCATCTTCCTCCTTTTCTGCATCCACCTGCATTTACCCTTTACAAATTTTAACTTTAAATTCTTTCAACGTTTTTGGCAAATTATTCATCATTTCTCTTGGTAACTTATTCCAATCCCTGACATCCTTACCTAAAGAGAATCTTCCTACACCCTTGTGCCTGAAATTGAAGCCAGCTTGTGGTCAAGGTCATCTTTTCCCTTCCATGCATTACTTTCAATTCTTAGACCAATCTTTCCATACCTCATCACCAATATATGCTTTGTACACTCCCATGACCCTCTTCACCCTCCTTCTGTCTTCCAATGAGTCCAATTCCAGCTCTTTTATCATATGTTACCGATTGTGTTCTGCAATAATTTTCAGGAACAAATCTAGCAGCCTTTCTTTGCACTTTCTCCAACTTCTGTGTTTGATACTCAAAATGTGGGTCCCATACAACACTACCATATTCAAGCAATGGTCTGACCAAAGTTTTGTAACCCAATTCCTTTACTTCTCTTGTACATCCCCTCATCACCCTCTCCAACAAATGCAGAATTTTGAAACTTTTTTCCTACTACCAGTCTAATGTGTTCTGCCCAGTTAACTTGTTATCAAATGTACGAGTAATGCCAAGATATTTACATGTCAAGTCTTGAATAAGCGTTCTATGAGTGGCTGCGTCCTACGCAAGTCTTGCGCAAGACCAGCCACCTCTCTGTTAACTTGAAAAAGGGGATTTTCACCCGAAATATTGTTTTTTCTTTGTTTGTGTGTTGTGCTGTGTTGCTGCTGCCCTCCTTTTGGTGAGTGTTGGGTGTATTTTCCCTTTCTTTTCCATGTAAATATTGCCTCGCGGCATTTCTTTCCTTTCATTGTTACCTAAACTCTCAATTAACTTATTTAGGTTCTAATATGTGGGGGTTCTAGCTAAATTTTGAGGGGTTTTTCCCCAAAATTTATTTTTTACTTTCAGATCCCTCTTCTGATGTACGCACCTCTTAGGTCCAACAAGCTGATTTTGTTAACCACAACAGAGTTTTAACCTGCAGGTGGTGTTGAAGGATCTTTCAGTAGTGCATATTGTGCAGGGCTGTGAAAGTGAAATGAGCAATGGCTGTTTTATGGCTGGATAGAACAATATGGTTTGTTTCACTAGTGCATCTAGTTTCTATATCCTTTAGTTCATTTTCAGTATTTTTTTCTTCTTTCTATAGACTATACCAAAGTTCAGCTTCACCAAAGAAACAATTTACATTGTAGTAACCATAAAAACTTTTTTAAATAAATATTTTTTTAATTTAATTTTAATTGCAATGGAGTACAGGCGCCGGTGGCAATTTCCCTACACACCCATCTTCCCCCTATCCTGCACCCACCTACATTTGCCCTCTACAAATTTTATCTTTAAATTCTTTCAAAGTTTTCGATAAATTATTCATCATTTCTGGTGGTAACTCATTCCAATGCCTGACACCCTTACCTAAAAAAGAGAATCTTCCTACACCCTTGTGCCTGAAATAGAGTGCCAGCTTGTGGTCATTGTCATCTTTTCCCTTCCATGCACTACTTTTCATACCTATTGCAATATATTTCCATGCCTCATCGCCAGTATATGCCCTGTACACTCCCATGACCCTCCTCAACCTCC
This sequence comes from Vandiemenella viatica, assembly GCA_031002005.1. Classification (NCBI taxonomy): domain Eukaryota; kingdom Metazoa; phylum Arthropoda; class Insecta; order Orthoptera; family Morabidae; genus Vandiemenella; species Vandiemenella viatica. Next base: position 140,003,725 of record JARYHS010013630.1, on the reverse strand, counting down.
TCCTGTCTTGCAATGAATCCCATTTCAGCTCCTTTATCATATCCGTCACTGATTGCATTCTGCAATAATTTCCAGAAACAAATCTAGCAGCCCTTCTTTGCACCCTCTCCAACTCCTGTATTTGATACGTAAAATGATCAAAAGTAATGCCAAGATATTTACATTTCTAGTCTTCAGCAAGCAATTCTTTCCCCACCTTATATTCATAATTAACCTTTCGTTTTTTATTGTGTATCTAATAAGCTGTCTCTTCTTTGCATTTATCTTCATACCATGTTTACCAACCCAACTAGATATCCTGTCCAGATCACTCTGCAACTGTTTACAATCTTCTATCGTTTTATACAGCATTATGTCATCTGCAAACAATCTAATTGCAGATAATAAACAATCAACACAATTATTCATTAGAATAATGAATTGCATTGGTCCCAATACACTACCCTGTGGCACACCCATTTTTACTTCTTCTTTTGATACTACATTTCCTACCCTAACTTTCTGTTTTCTACCTTTTTAAAAATTCTTCTATGCAGCAAATCACTTTCTCATCCACTCCAATGGTTTTTACCTTATTTACTACCATCTGTCAAATGCCTTTGACAGATCTAGTGCTACACTATCAATTTGGCCTAATAGTGTTGAGCATTGTTAAGGTGCGAAGTAAGCCAATAAGTTATCCTCAGAAAATTGCTGTTCTAGAGAAATTATTACTGACTTTAGGTACATAATTACCATTGATCTCATCCAAAACTCACTTTGCTGGAGGATTTGCACAATGTTTCTGCCAATTCATGACCCTCCAAATTCTCAAATCTGTTTAATGACTGTCTGATTGTTTCAGACTCTGCTATGAGACTTTCGCTTTTAACATCGGCTCTTGGACGGTGCTTTCTCAAGGTGTTTGTTATTCTTTTTATATGGTTTGCACAATGAAGCTAGTTCATACTTTTCAATTGTAGGACAAAGTATAGTAGGCGAGTGGTTAAAATTCTGGTTTTGCATTTGGGAGGATGTGAGTGCGAATCCCTGTCCAGCCATCCAGATTTGGGTTTTCCATCAGGTGAATGCCAAGATGGTTCCTACAAAAGACCATCACTAAATTTCTTCTTGTTCCTTGCCCCCCAGTATTTTTCTGCCTCTAATGACCTCAACATCGATGAGCCGCAGAGCCATAAACAAAAAAAGCAATTGTAGAGCACAAGTTATTTTTCTACGAGTCAAATGCTAATGAAACTGAATTTGTGGCAGAGCAATGTAATTGAAATCAGCTTTTCTGGTTGCATTTTTACTGTCTTTGAACAGTGTTTAGAGTGCCATAATGAGTTTTACATGCTGCTCCTTGAATGCAATGATGCTTTTGTATGGGTGGAACCAAGGATTTCACAGAGAATTGGTATATTTTGTGCAAGTTTTTGATGAAAAGACAATTTCCAGAAGAATGTTATTATTTCATTTATTGTGGAAATTGAATTTATCAATGCTATTTCCCTTGTATTTTTTAAGAACTCTACCAGCCCTTCTTGACATTGTGGAACACCCATCAAATCCTTGTCTGGATAAAGATCAGTGATTTATAAAAAATTGTCAATTGCAGAGATGGAAACCAGTTCCACAAAATTTAAAAATTCTCTTCGTACCTTCATCTTTCATTCATCAAAAAATCTAACGCCAATAGAAAGTTGCTATCTCACTGTCTCTGGTGATATCTCTAAATAGGCTAAGTTCATTTTGAATTTGTGGTGATATATCAACAACACTCATTTCTATGTGATCTTTCAGAATTTAGTCACCAGTGTCAATTTTAAATTTATCTTAAAGAACACCACGTTCCTTGCCCTTCAAAGGTAAGTCATTTATACCACAAAATAACATGTTATAAATTATTGATGTAACAAGTTTACTTTGTTTCTTTTTAACAGGCCGAAATCATCTGTATATCGACATGCATATGTTCAACAAAACTCTTTGCAGCTGTACCTTCTGTTTTGTGCCATTGAGATGACTTGTGGCTGAAAATTTGTGCATTTCTTTGTAGCGTGTGAAGGGTCTTGCCACAAAAGAACCCAGAACATCTTGCACAATAGTTGGCGGAAACAACACACAAATGCTCAACACATCCTTATTTTCTTGAATATCCTTTCTAATTGCATAGCATCCCTAGCAAAGTCATAACCTGGAGGGTGTGATCAAGGGTTATTTTTTTAAATATTCATTTTCTTTCTTTCTTTATTTATTTATATTTTTTTTTTTTTTAAATAAAAAGATGTGGTCATATTAAACCATCGTCCGAGCCAGCAGCCCACATCATTATCACTAGAGGTTTGATCCAGTGCTGTCGCGCTTGCACCATCGCCACTAGTTGCAACTTTTTTTTTTTTTTTCTTGCCGGCCGCTGTCACTTTCGCCGCTACTTTTATCCGAAGTTTCCTCCTTTGCCTCGCTAAAATAAAATAACCTATGATCAATTGAGATACTAAAGTGCTTTTACTTCCAATCTGAACAATTCCATAGAGTAAGTAAGTTTGGTACAAATACACACGAGAATATGAAAGAGGCGTTGTAATTAGGGATTGCAATCCAGCAAAGCGGGATCCCGCATCATTAGACAGTCTGGCGGATCCCGCACAAAATTAAGAGGATACGCAAAATGTGGATAAAACGCGGGTCAGTGCGTGACTCGCTGCCCCACTCGGTCTCTATCGGATGTATTGCACTGTTTGCCTATACCTTTCCAGTTGGCATATGGCGCTTGTGAACAAACGTTTGTTTTTGTCAACCTTCATCATTCGTAAGTAAATACACTTTTACGTATTCATTTAGAGTTCACATTTCTGTAATTTGAGTTATATTGCGTATTTAGTACGATTTTGTAACTATATAATTTATGTGTCGCAAACGTTATCTGAACTACTAAGTTACAGCTTTTTATTCACGGTTTCATTATTCCCATTTTCTGTATTTGCAGATAAAGTTATTGTGACAATTTCCTTTTTTTGCGGCTGAAAATTTGATTATTCGTTGATACGAAACTACTGTTATCGTAATTTTAATCGCATACCTATTTAGCAGCTATCAAAAGGCAATTGTATATCCTTTGAGTTATTGCTGTTTTGGCCGCTACCTCAATGCGTTTCTTTGACGAAAGCCGCCTGTTTACATGTGCCGCTCAGGCTATAGATTAATACCTCTTCTCCTTGTTATTATTTCGACTAAAGGCAAAAAAAGTTATAAAGAAGTTTTCACGGGTGTATCGACGAATTGTGTTGTAGAAACACCGCACTTCAACGGCTGCCTCCACCGTCTCCCTCACGTGTGAAATCTCGTGTTTTTACAATGAAATCCGGAGATACAACCTATGAAAACTTCACTGCAATCATTCGCTGAGAAAGTCTCCTTTCTTACTAGAAAGTAATAATTTCCTCTCTTAAAACGTCGTTACACCACATGTGTAAAATTGAAATACTTGACAGTTTGTGTTGGTGAGTAGTTTCCTTTAATAACATTGAATCAACTGTAAGATCAATCAAGGAATCAGGAGATATAATAATAAATCCCACAAAAACAATTTTTGTAAAAAAAAAAAAAAAGCCAAGTCTCGTGCTTGTACAGTGACAAAAAGTTATGAGATCGTGATCTGAGCCAAGTCTACACTTTACACAGAGTATATTCACTTCACTTTGTGAAATGGAATGCTTTCTCTCGGTGTTATGGAACGTTTATTTAGAATTTAAAAAAAAAAAAAAACTCTGGTAACTTGGCCACTAAGCATACCATGTTTTTAAATTCATGTGATGTATTGTAAGGCACATCTAACACTGAATATTTTCTATTTTTTATAATTTATTTAAAAATTGGTTTAGATTAAAAAACAACAATGTAAAACCTCGAAATGTATTTAAGACGTGCTAAAAAGTTTTAATATCATTTTGCCAATTAAAATATTGTTAACTATTAATTTTTATCATTTAACATTAAAATTGATTTATTAATTTAATTATTATTTAATTTATTAACATTTTAAGTAACTATATTTTAAATGTAAGCGTTAAAAAAATGTTTGCGCGGATCGCGCGGGATTGAAAGCACTGCGCGATTGCAATCCTTAGTTATAATAAAGGTAGGGCCACGTTTGACCAATTTCCATTCTGCATAGTGACGGCTGGCGCCTCTTTTATCCACAATTGTTTATAGCTCGTCCGTGCGATGGACTTGTTCCTATTCAGTTTCCTTCAATATTTTCATGTGGTTTTTTTAAAACGGATCAATCTTCAAAAGTTTTTGCTACAGTGAGTTGTGGGTTACTGCATCTAAAAGGTGATGTAACTAAATATTATAATATGACACGCTACGTTTTATGGTCTTCTAATGGAGCTGGAAGAGGCTGATGCGGAAAAAAAACTTTTGAGGCAACCAATAACACCATAACAATATTTGGTAGGAGAGGACCGGAAATTTTCGAACTTGCTATATCAACTCCTTTACATCCACGAGGCCAACACCAAACTGACGGCCTCATATAGTGGGCGACGCGGTGTCGTTTGAATAGGCTTCTGGGAGTGAGCGCTAGCAATAGGCAAACTATCAGTGCGGTTACGTGTTGGTCAAGTGAGGCCCGACCGTAATGATTGGTCAATGATCAATAATGACAGAGGCGAGCGGCCCTATTGCCGTCATCCTTCCTCCATGATTGCCGTAGCAAAAGCGAATCTGCGTTTTTTGAAATGGCGTAATCAACATTTCTGTCTTGTTCTTGGCGATAGAGCTATCAGTTTCTTTTGAAAAGGCATAGTGGGACAAGTTAAAGTAACATATTTCAAATGAAAATACCAAATAAAGCTAGACAAAAATTTCTAATAATGCTTGGTATTTTTTTTTTATATATTTTTATTTTTTTTATCTTTCCGAAAATTTACGTTTGGTCACATAGGCCTTTTCAAAAAACACTGATTAAACTGCAACCAAATGTGGCTCTAAAATTAATTATGGCATAAGTGTCAGGTTCGAATCCCCGTCAGGCCGTCCACATTTCGGTTTTCCATAGTTTCCCGAATTCACTGCAGGCGAATGCCGAGACGGTTCCTTCAAAAGGCCATGGCCGAATTTCTACCCATTCCTTGCTATGTATTTTCAACTTCTGATGACCTCGACGTCGACTAAGTGTAAGGAAACCAAAAATTTGCGTAGAATCTGTTCGAAGCATGAGAGTAATTTTCTGAATTTCATACAGCGTATGAAGAAATTGACAGTTATATTAACATCAACATTGTTAATGCTAATAACTTTGCAGTTAAAGTAAAAATTTATTGACTAGATAGCTAATTTGATATAGTCAATTCTAGTAGAGTAAGTGACAATTACAGGAAATTTGTTCACAGTTGGTTAAATTTATTCGTATTAACAAATAGTGAAGTATATCATCATCAGTTTTCTGCCGTCGGGCAGGTTTTCACTTGGCTGCTCTCCATGTATCATATAGTTGCCGTCTTCCTTGATGTTGTCTATAATTTTGTACCTCCTTCTTCCTCTTATTCTCCTCCCACAGACTAGACCTTCCAAGGCGTCTTTTATCAGGCACTCCCCTCTGAACAAATTCCCCATCCAGTTTTTCTTTCTCTCCTTTATTACTTGAAGATTTTTTCTGCTTTCACTGACCCTGTCCAGCACTTCAACATTACTTATTTTATCCACCCAGCTTATCTTCTCCATCCTCCTCCACATCCACATCTCAAACGCTTCTAACCGCTTTTTATCCTCTCATCTCAGTGTCCATGTCTCCGACCCATAAAGGGCCACACTCCATACAAAACATTACCGAGTCTTTTCCTAAGTGTTTTGTCTATTTTTCCAGTTAGTATCCTCCTTTTCCTATTAAATGCTTCCTTTGCTACGGCAATGCGAGATTTTATTTCCTGATGGCACCTCAAATCTTCGGTGAGGGCCCCTTGCCAGGGTTACGGTGAAGACCTCAACGGCACCAGCACCGACAACGGAGAAGGAGTACTTCGGAACGGTGTAGCTGGCGGAAGAGGCAACCGTCCACTCGCGGCTAAAATAGTGTACGTAGCGACTGTACCCCAGAGGGGCGGCTACAAACAGCGTCTGACTCAGAAGAATGAGTGGCTGATTTAAGGCTGGGCAACCTACTGCCTATGTGGAAAGAAATGGGATACTACCACATTATATTTTCCCTAGCAGTGAAGTATATAGTACAGAAAAATTAGAAAAGGAAATTTTATAAAAATTTACTTAAATTCAAATCGCGCTTAAGGTACGTAGTCTTTTGACATTTGATCCCACAAAGATTAGAAATTAACTTACATGTATCCATTTCACTCGTACAACAACACAGAAAAACCAAACATACCTATTTCCAGATTCTGCACGTACGTAAATGCACGAGTGACTAGCTTACGTTAAAAAGAGACGTAATACACTATCACCGGAGTAACCTACTCGTATGTTGCAGTGTTAGCTCCAATGGAAAGGCAGAAGTAGGTACGACAGTTAACTACTCTGAGTACGCATCCACTCTGCCCTAATGCGTCAAGTTGAAAAAGTAAATTAAATATAAAAAGTGGGAATTTTTATTTTCAGTTATTTTTCACTCGATTACATGGAGGGGCAACCATGAATGGGATTAACAAATTTGAAGTATACGTAAGGTTGCCTTCTCGGCGTAATATGCAGGAGGGGAAGTTGTAGTCACACATTGGATTAATGGCTTCCCAGTGTTGCTAACCTGTGTTCCACAGGCAGAATACTAAACATACCATGCTCGCATCTTAAAATGCTATAAGCGAGTATAAAATATAATCCCAACATTTTATAAATCATGAATCTTAAGCTACGAGGTGAAAACCTGCAATTTCCGGTATATGAGGGTAGGACTGCGTTGTTCATACAACAGTTTATTTACTAAATACGTTTTCAGGTGGCGTCAAAGAGAACGACATTCATTTAATAAGGATTAAGTTGATAGCCGTTTTCTGACGGCTTTGTGGTAGTGTGGGGGATCGCAGTAGGCTTACGTGGTAGGTTTGGAACGATATAAGGTGTCGTCAGGGGCGTAGCTATAGGAGGGCTATGCGGTGCCGTTCACCGGGGCCCCCAAGGACAGCTCAGGGGGCCCAAGCTCAGAGCTTAGGGGAGAGCAAAAATAAGGATGCCCATCTGGGCTGAGGACCTAAAATATTTTTTTTGCACCGGGCCCCTTGTTAACCTAGCTACGCCACTGGGTGTCGTGTCTTGTTTATTTTAGTTTATTTTGTGTATGTAGGGTTGGTGGTTTAGTGTAATATTCAGCCTATAGTAACATTAATTTTGTTAGTAAGTACTGTCTTCAATATATAATTCTCCTTTAATAGTTTACTTCCACTTCAAACTGCTTGCATGGGAATTCTTTTAGATTTGTTATGTTATAATGGTACAACACAAAATGTCGCAGATGTTAATAATATAGACCCTAGATAAAAAAAAAAATAGGTTTATATAAGTTAATCCGCAGTATTATTTTTGACATCTTACTGGTCTGCGGGTTGAAAAAGGTTGAGAAACGCTGCCTTGTGTAATTTGAATTCCTGCTCTCATGGTACCCAATAGGGTAAACATTGTGACTTCCAGTTCTGTTTTATGGAATGTATCTCACGTGTGGTCCGAATTTCTTAGCACACTAAATATTAACCTTGGCATCATTTTAACGGGAATTTGTGTTACTAAATTGTTTGTGAAATTGAATGTGACCTGGAGGCAGCAAGCTTCTTCGAAAGGATTAGCGGAATGGGGTAAGACTTATTCTTTCTATTTCCTACGCAAGAATTATTTCCTGTTCTAAGCGAACAAGCCCATCTTCCCAATGCCAAATGCTTGTTCAGCTCAGGAAACCTGGCAGGTATTCTATAGCCTGCAAACGAACAATTAACTATCCATATTAGTTATCAAATGCAGGTTTGAAAGTTTGAGCATTCGTGTTGTTTCTATTGTAAGTCTGATAAATTAAGCAATGTCTACCCATACAAATATATATATATATATATATATATATATATATATATATATATATATATATATATATATTATTCACCTTTTCACATGAAAAATTTCCAAACTTGTGTACTGAATTTATCGGAGCATCGCTATGATATGGCACACTTCAGTTATCACTAAATGTAAAAAAAATTATTTAATGAGTTTGAATCTCTGTCCGGCCAAGGAACCAGTTCGAGATCTTGAATCTAGACAATCTGCTAGGAATTCCTAGACAATTCAGTATAGATCAACGTCGTGGAAAGAAACGGGAACTTCGTCTGCATTAACTGAAATTAATAAAAAGAAAAGTTCAAAAATTACGCATGTCAAAAGGCATGCGCTACTAAGCGGACGGAAAGGTTAAGCGCATGGTCGGTGAGCGGCGGTTCTAGCAACAGGTGCCTTCTAACTCTGACAAAGTAATGTAAAATCGAATTTTATAAAGAATTTATTTTCCGTAAATAGTTCTGTTGATTCTGTAAATGTTTACACCATCGTAGCGGCATATTACCATAAGGAATTTGAGCAGTTAATTCATATACTGGCAAAGAGATGTTGGCCGAGTAGGAAAAAGCAGGGGGCTAGCCCTATTTTTTCTTTTTCTTAGATCAGCCCTCCTCCTAAATTGAGGGTCTCTGCAAATGTTTTAAACACACTTGTGCTCGTGATTTGTTTTTACTACCCCTTTGAAACGGTCACTAATTCCGAAGATTTTATAACTGCATAACCCACAGGCACGGCTCGGTATTATGCACTTACCTTCTCTGCAAAACAACGGAGAGAGAAAATTCAACTGCTTGCACCAGATTATGGTAAATGGAAAAAATGTACTGCGGATAAAACGGGGCAAATAGAAACTCTCAGCAGGTCGTAAGACCATGCGAGTTTACAAATGCGGAACGATTAAATTAGCTGACAATTTTTACTTCTTAAAGTTTCGATGTCTCCTCGGAACTTTTGTTGTTAATCTGGCAGTAGATGTAAAATACTTGACGTCAGCAAGGCTATAAGATAAACTTGAGTGGATGAAAAATACAAAGGTTGAAGGAGAAACAATAAATGTTACAACCAAAAATTTCTAGAAAGTAGAGGAGTAGAGAAGACAGTCGTATAATTATGGATAATAATGGGTAAGAATATACCGAGGGTATGAAAGAGAATGCATTAACTGTTATAAGAAACCTATGAAACTGGCGTGCAGCGATGGAAGTGGAAAATGTTAGAACAGGAAATTTTCCACATAAATAGAAATGATCGTACTAGGAAACCAGAAATTCATCCCGAGGATGAGGAAGCTAGATAGTTTTTGGCATTCGGCTACATGCTGTAGGCCATTCAACCAGCTCAATGTGTTAATCGCGACTCTTCCAGTGTATCATTACTACTAAGTACACAGCACTTAAACACCCATGCCCTCGGCCGGACTCGAAACGGCGACCTCCGGCACTTGGAGCTAGTACTCTACCCCCATACGCTACCGACGCCAGCCGAAGCTAGATGGTTAAAAGAAAAAGGTAGGCTATGATATGTCTGTGCTCGGCCACAAGTTTTTATGAGCAATAATTCAAATATACACGCCGGGAAAGCGTTTATTAACACAAGTGATAACATGTCTAGTACAGTTGCTGAGAAAATAGAAATGCTGCCTGGCTAAAAAGTCTAAATGTAAACTTCCCAAAAAAAGAAAACTGACTCATATGGTGTTACATAGTCATTGATTTGCTGATGAGATGCTCTTTTCAGCTGTATGTATTTCGAACTTGTTTCTTGACGAGTACTAATGGACATTTGTTATTTTTAACTCCAGTCCGATACAACTTTACCGTAACCACTCAAAGAAATATATTATACATAAAATCGGTTAATCTTAATGTGAACTGTTGACAAGCTACAATGAGCGTTGTAACGTCACCAATGAAAGAAATCCATAATAGAGTCGCGCCCCCGAACCGAGCGAAGCGACTAACTTCCCATCCGACAGCAAACTAGATTATCGATGTAGACGATAGATTCCGAATTGCAGTGTCAAACTGCATCGTCTAATTTTATTAGTATCATGTTTGTTGCTCGAGTGCAGCCCAGTGTCTACGTTAATTAAAACGCGCAAACACATCAAAAGTTTAAAGGATCTGTATGGATAATGTTTTTCCACAGATGTGTTAAAATGCTCTGGACATCGTACTAAACCTAGGAATATTATTTATTTATTCTGAAGACTTACTGCAAAACAAGAAGCATAGTAGTACCATCTGGATATTGTGGGCCATTTCCTCAATTGCGATAGGATCAATTTTATGAATAATTGTAACGCCAATGCAATTGAAATTGTTGTTTTATTTTCCGAACGCGTTTCGCTTCATTTGCGTAGCATCTTCAGTGGTTCTGTCTGTGGGTATGACTGAACCGCTGAAGATGCTTCGCAAATGAAGCGAAACGCGTTCGGAAAATAAAACAACAATTTCAATTGCATTGGCGTTACAATTATTCATAAAATTGATAGTAGTACCAGTCTGTAAAGCATGGGAGACTTATGGGGTCGAGAATAAGATACCTGACACCAAAAAATAAAATTCCATTATCAGCCAGTTCAATCATTTACTGACTTGGCCTCTTAAAGTCATGATTTAAGGTAGAACTTGAACAGTCTTCTCCAGGTCTTACGATCTTGGGTGATCCTCTGCCAGTTAACGCCAAACACCCTGCGTACGTCCTTGTCCCATCGGTCTGGTAGTCTCTTGGGCTCCACTCTAACACTGCTTTTGTCCATCTTTGGCTTTTTTCTCCACACAATATGGCCGGCTCATTGCCACTTCGAGGATGCTGTCTTCTCTAAGATGTTTGTGACCTTAGTAACTGACATAGTGTATTATTTGTTTGCTATGAGCTAAAACATTATTTTCAATAAAATGAAAACGCAAAATTACAGCTGTTAACTTGTTTCGTAACCATAGCACCGTGACTTATCACCAGTAATGACATTTGATAGAAAATCTGGATCAATTTCAATCTGTTGTTTCAAAGCACGATGTGTTTCAACTCGACTTTCTTTTTGACTGTCAATCAGAGCCCGAGGAACAAACTTAATAGCAAAAATTCACTGAACCGAGCTCCAAGATAACCTTCTAATCTCTGACAATTGATCAATTGTCTGTTGACGGTCCGAGAGCACAAGCTCTCGATGTTTTCAACATTTTCTTCGATTCGGGCAGTTGATGGATGTCCAGAACGAGGTTTGTCACCAATCGACATGTCGTCATTTTTAAACCAAGCGAACCACTCGTACGCTTGAGTTTTTTCCGTAGCGTCATCTTTGTAATCAGTTTTCAACATTAAAACAGTTCAGCAGCATTTTTACCGAGTGTAAAACAAAATTTCACAGCCGCACGTTGTTCATTAAACTTGCCATCATCAAAAACGAAACAATAGCAAAACAGTGCTAGGTTAAACAATCACTGCAGATTAACAGAACAAGCCAGGTCAACAACACATGCGGCACTGAACGTGCAATGAGTGGCACTACAAACCCCCAGCTGTAGAAACGCGTACTACGCGAGCTCCGCTCACGGCAAGGCTATTCCGGTTATTTTTTGGTACCCCCTCGTAAGTGTTGTAAGTGTGGATTACTGTGATGAGAGATGAAAGAAGGAAAGAACCTTCGGCTTACGCTTCCAAAAGATACATAGGCAGCCGAGAAGCTCAATGTCCCCATCCGAAGGGCGAATCACCAACAGTGTCGTACGCCCTCACACCATATGGACTGCGAAAAAATGTCTGATTTAACCCTGCACTTTGGTGTAGAATCTAGTGGTTAGGAATCGTGCGCTACCCCTCTCCTCCGCTGCTGACCAAGTCCTGGTGATAAATATTCCTTCCACAGCCAGAACTCGAATAACCTAACCTCGTATCAGCGCAGAACAGCAAACAGCTGTTCCAGCAGGGCGGTCGCATTAATACACCTTTTAGATACTAAAATCGGTGGTTACCTTGTGAAGTAGTATTTTCTGAAATAGTTTCTCACGTTTCAGGTGGTTTTAAAGTGGTTCGTTTCAGCCATAGTCAAAGCATTGTAAAAGAATTCAGTTATAAGGCTGATTAATCATTAATACTTAGAAAGTACTTGAAGCATTACAACGTGTTTAGAGCGTTAATAATTGCGTAGGCTTCCGCTGTCGTCGTACATATCTAAAGTAGTAGGACTGATTTTATTTTTATTTTTTTAAATGAAGGTATGTTTACAATTCCTTATTTCTCTTCGAAATAGCACCCTTGGGCAGCTAAACACTTAGAATTACCCTGCTGCCATTGGCCGTACGCCTTCTCGAAGTCAGATTCGAGGTTGCTATTGTGAGCCCTTGTCGATGCTGCTTGAACGTCCTGAATGGAGTCAATCTGCCGTCCCTTAAGCTGCCTTTTCATCGGTGTGAGTAAAAAAGTGTCAGATACAGCCAGATCAGGACTGTAGGTGGGGTGCAGCAACGTGGCAATGTCGAATCGGGCCAACAGTTGCCTCATGACGAGCGCATCTTGGCACTTCGCTGTGTCGTGATGCAGAGTCCAGTTATCGGAGATGGCTTATCGGACGCGATTCACTCGGTCTCGCAGGCGGTTTAGCACTTGCACTTAAAAGTTCTAATTGACAGTTTCCCCAGTGGGAACAAACTCCTAATGAATTACCCCACAACGGTCAAAAAACACGAGCCTTTGTTGGACGGGAGGACGTGGAAGGCATCTGTTGGCCCGATTCGACGTTGCCACGTTGCTGCACCCCGCCTACAGTCCCAATCTGGCTGCAACTGACTTTTTTTTATTATTATTATTCCCACGGATGAAAAGGCAGCTGACTCGATTCGGGACGTTCAAACAGCATCGACGAGGGCTCTCAACAGCATCCTCTAATCTGACTTCCAGAAGGCGTACGGCCAATGGCAGCAGCGTAATTCTAAGTGTGTAGCTGCCCAAGGGTGCTTTTTCGAAGAGGAATAAGGAATTGTAAACATACCTTCAATTAAATTTTTTTTTATAAAATCAGTCCTACTACTTTAGGTATTGACCTTGTACGTATCTTGGTTCACCGGGTGGAGCTGCGTCGATTAATCAAAACCTAACGTTTCAGCCATGGTGCTGTGGCTTTCATCAGAGGACCACCCGGAAAACCAAGATAATAGGTATTTTATGCATGATTCTAGTGGATACTAATCTGATTGGCTTAGCCTAGATCACACGGGGATAAAGTGCCAATGAACAATAGCATAAATAGGTAGCGGAAAAGTCTCCAAGATGAAACAGGTAGGAAAGGAAGTCCCCGTCAGATAACCAAAAAATCAATATGGCATACTGCAATCAGGAAGAAGTAGTATTAATTCATTGGTGAAATTTTTTGAACGAACATTTCCACCTGTCAAGAAGTGTTTATATGTTACGGTACATTAAAAGATTATACAAAAAGTTATACAAGGAGGAAAGGCTTAAGATGGTTTAATTGCATTGGATCTAGAATTCACATTGAGTTTTACAAAACAGAACAAGAAACAATAAAGATAATGATCGCGAACTAATCAAGTGAAGTTTATGGAAAACATTTATCAAGTTGTGGTGTAGTAATGATTCGCTAATATCTTTCAGCTTGAAAAAGTAATTAAACATTATGGAATATTATTTGGAGAACTCAAAACTAACTTAAAGTGAAGATAAGCCAGAAAGAAGTGTTCAGTTAAAAGTTTATCTAGGAAAATGAACTGATATCGTGTACTAATTGTGTATGGACGAGTTTCCCATAAAGTAAACACTTTCATATAATTCGTATACGAAGCTATGATAGAAGTATTTAACACGTACAGCAACTTGTAATCTGAGGTGAAGTTCGATTAAAACAACAGTGTACTGCTGATTTGGACCCATCTACTAATTCAGAAATAATTAAAGTGTGTTTTATAACTATAAACTGTGCCAGAAAGGTTATTTTCAAAAATCTACATCGTTTCCTGGAACTATTATCACTAGAATATAAGGTGACGACTGTCAAATAAGAACTTGCATCCCTGCAACAGTGTATTTATATGGCAATCGAATCTTATATATGTAAATATTAATAGAAGTGTGTGTCCCATTCCAATCTGCAGCCACCAACCACTGCCTAGCGTAGACCACTGATGTTTATGTGTAGAAGTAGCATGAAGTTCCCCATCGTGGATAACGTTGGCCGAATGCCGATAGCTGTGAGGGTGTGGGAGATATAGAGGTTGAAAGTGATCGACCTGGAAAACTTTGATTTTTTGATCAAAAATATGTGTTTCCATATATTTCTCTTTGCTGCCACAGCTACATAACGCAGACCACGGTGTTTGTGTGTGGTAGTAGCATCGAGTCACCCACCGTGCACTATGCTGATTGAATGTCGGTAACGAGGGGGGATGTGGGTGATATGATCGTTGAAAGTGGTCGACCTGGGGTACTTTCATATTTCGACCAAAGACGTGTGTGTCCCTATATTTCACTTTTCAGCCAAAAATATCTAGCGCAGATCATTGCTGTTTCTGTGTGGTAATAGCATGGAGTCACCCATCGTGCACAAGGTTGTCCGATTGACGGTAATTGTGGTGGTGTGGGAGATATGGTGGTTGAAAGTGGTCGACATGGGACATTTTCATTTTTCAACCAACTACATGTGTGACCCTGTATTTCTCTTTTCTGCCACAGCTACATAGCACAGACCACTGGTGTATGTATGTGGTAGTGGTGGTGTGGGAGATATGGTGGTTGAAAGTGGTCGACGTGGGGCACTTTCATATTGACCAAAGACCCGGGTGTCCCTATATTTCACTTTTCAGCCAAAACTACCCAGCGTAGACCATTGGCGTTTGTGTGTGGTAGCCTGGATTCTTCCACCGTGTATCATGGGGACTGCATTTCTGTAACTGTGGAGGTGTGGTAGATACGGTGGTTGAAAATTTTCGACTTCATATAAAAATAGAAATTGGTGTCCCTGTATTTCACTCTGCAGCCAAAACTACCTGGCGCAGTCCACTGGTGTTTGAGTGTGGTTGTAGACTGGTAGCCTCGAGTCTCCCAACGTGCACCATGGTGGTTGCATATTTCACGAAAGACATGTATGTCCCTATATTTCACTTTCCAGTCACTATTACCTAACAAAGACCACTGTAGTTTATGGCGGGGGAGATATTGGTTATTGAAAGTAGTCGAGCGAGGACATTTTCATATTTCGACTAAAGTCATGTGTGTCCCTATATTTCACTTTGCAGCCATAAATACCCTGCGCAGATCACTGGCGTATGTGTGTGGCATTAGTTTCGAGTCTGCCATCGTGCATTATGGTGGTTGCATGCCAGTAGCTATCAATTTAATAAAAAAAAAATACAAACACGAACGAAGTCATGGGCACCAGCTAGTATCAAAATATCAAAGTAAGTGCGCCTATTCTCGACAGGGCACTTACAATGGACATGAAATTTTATCAAATTTGAAAATACGATGATCCAGAAAAGTGTGCATAAAACCAGCAACACTATCAGATTTACTCGTCAATCTGAATGGATCCACGGATTCAGTGGGGAACACTTTTGTAGAGCGGGTGCTTACCATAGTCGGAAGCGCGTATCTTGTTAGTAAAATCGCATCGTCGGAGAGCAATCTAATGATCAGTAAGTATCAGTGGCGGATCCCCCCCCCAAAAAAAAGCACCTAGGTCACCCCCGACGACATGGATTTATGTTTTACTTTCTACTGAACGTGAATATGTAAATGTGATAACGATAAAATAAATAAGTGTATGTAATCATAGTTTAAACGAGAAGAATAGTGTGTGTGTGTGTGTGTGTTTGAGCCAATCACAGCCCCTGTGTGGTTTCACGCGGACTAATATGATTTCTCTGCTTTCCATACAACACGGGAGGCGAGGACTTTGCTTATGTGAAGGAGGGAGCTTTTGAGCGGGTCGACGTAGGTTTGACACCCGCGGCGACTAAGACAGCCTTCCATAGCGACGGGCTGACTGCTAGTGTGTGGCGTATACAAATTTGTGCCGCTCTGCTTTGTGTGTTGCCGAGAGTGCATCAGTGTATCAGCGCGACATCACACACACGTGAGTTACTAAGTAACGTGCCTGGTGGTAACTACCATCTGGTAATTCGTGATTGTTGTGAAGATCTCTTGTGGTGGTCTCCTTCAAGCCTCCTTCGTCGCCAAGGAATACATCCACGGTAATATTTTCAAGTACCTGCTACCGCAAATCTTCGTTTGAAACTGTCGAGACCCCAAAACTGTGTTACAAAGCCCAGTAACGGCCTTCATCGAGATAAAGAGGTTCTCACTCTCTGAACTGAGTTAAATTATCATTGTAAATGGTCTGCTATCCCTCTGCTTCGTATCCAACTTGTATTTAATTTCATTTTTTTGTTTTTTGTTTTGCATTGGTTCCAATGTCACTATCATAACAATTTTGTGCATAAAGTAATTTTTCTTTGCACGTAATAAAATATGATGTAATTAATGGTAGATTGCCGTTTCCATCAATTGAAATCTCCCATTTCCAATGCTTAATGGATATAATTAGCTACTTGCATTGTTGTTATTAAAATAATTATTACAGGGAAAACATTTCTTCATTTCATGTGGAAGTAATTCCTGGCGCCCAGCTCTTATCTCGAATGCAAGTTTTAGCGGACATTTACAGCTCTCACGAATAACTGGTGCAAGGTGTAGTGTGGTAATATGTGTCAATGGTACAATACACTACGAAAGAAAACCTTTCCACACCCTTGTGCCTGAAATCTAGTAGCAGCTTGTGATCATGGTAATTTTTTCCCTTGCAAGCACTACTCCTTATTCTTACACCAATATCTTTGTGCCCCTCATCACCAATATATGCCTTGCAAACTCCCATGACTCTCATCACCCTCCTCCAGTCTTCCAACTTCCTCTCCAATGTGTCCTGCCCAGATGAGCTTGTTATCAAATTTTATGGCAAGCTATTTACATTTTAGTGCTTTAACAAGCAACTCCTTCCCCACCTTATAAACATAATCAACCTGTAGTTATTTAACCTTAAAAGATGACTTCTTTGCATTTATCTTCATTCCATGTTGGTATTTTCAAGAAGTCTGTAACGATACCATCGAACTAACACAGATCGAGAGGAGTATCTGTGAGTGGGGATATCTTTGACGGAGTCTAAACAATATGGCGAGAGTCTACAGTACGCGGCAATACCGTGTGGACCTAATGGCGGGAGTTGCCGACTGTTGAGGACAATACCGCGGGAACGATAATCTAAAAGTGTTTGTCACGGTGCAACTAACGTGTACTGTATTTCAAGTATTATTCGGAGTGTACAGTGTACGCGGACGAGGACAGTGCTCCGAACTTTCTAATTATTGTGATAGCGGCACCGCATACTATTTTCGCTTACTCGGTTCGAATCCTGCAAACTTTGGTGATAGAAGTTCGATTACACGGGTCACTGTAACTGGTGGATACTTCGGCGGTGTATTTTTCGTGTTTCTCCAGATAATAAAGTTGTGTGTTGAATGCAAACTTTTGTGATTTGTGTGGTAGTAATTCCTACTCATTTTAGTAGTATATCTGCCACCAGGTGCTGCTTCAAGTGATTAGTTCTGTGAATAACTTTAATTCTTAGTATTAGTTGTGGAATCCCCACTGGCGACCGGACAAAATTGAACCTGTAGTAATAGGAACATTTAATCACGAACTTAAACACGCCGCATTGAATCGTTCCACCAGGACTCAGAAGTATCGCTAATTTGCGAGGTGCCTTGCAAGTCGGTACAACGTATCGTCGATACTTTAAGTTCGGCAGAAACCGAAGATATGAGCCCTGTTTTTGAATCACCAAGAAAGAAGTATAGACGGGAACACAAATACACTGAACTGGATGATTTTAATAAAGAAGTAGCGCGCGGAACTGTTTTAGAGTACTGCGACAGAGAAGAATACCCAACGGCTATGAAAATACGGTCCGATCTCTGCCGTAAAAATCAGCTGTTCAGGCTCAGATAGATCTGTTCTTCGTCTCCTGAAAATACTAGGTTTTAAATTTAGGAAATTCAACGACCGACGAAAATTTTTAATGGAATGCAGTTATATTGCGGGTTTTAGAGCAATGAACTCATTGCGTACAAAGGACGCTAGGCCAATTGTTTACTTAGACGAGACTTACATTAACCCAAATCTTATGAACAATTATAATTGGCATGATTCGTGAGGTAATGGGGGTCTTAAAGTTCCTACTGGCCGAGGAAGTCGACTTGTTATAGTACATGGTGGCTCTGCACATAAAGTTTTCATACAAGGAGCCAAACTTGTATTTCGTGGCGGAAAAAGTTCGCCTGTATCGGATTACCATACAGAAATGAACGGTGAGGTTTTTAAGAGGTGTTATACATATATATATATATATATATATATATATATATATATATATATATATGTGTGTGTGTGTGTGTGTGTGTGTGTGTGTGTGTGTGTGTGTGTGTGTCACTCGCTGGAAGAAGGGTGCATATTTGTCATGGACAATGCCCAAACAGACAAACCACCATCTTCAAACGGGCTTAAGGGAAATATTGTTGAATGGCTACGTAAGAATGGTGTTCAATTTTTTCCGCATGAAACTAGGGATCAAATTCAAACTGCCAAGACGGTAGGCCCAGAGGCGGCCCTAGGGCGGTGCGAGCGGTGCGACCGCACCGGGCGCCGTCATACGGGGGGCGCCGAAAATGCAGCGATAGATTGCCTGCGCAAAAAATGAAAATAAATTCTATAATAATCCAAATTGCTGTACATATATTATTTTAACATACATCGTCTAGAAGAGTTTATAAAGTGAGAGCTTCAATTTAATGCATAGTGGTATGTCATCATAGAATAGAGTCAATTCGAGTTGCTACTCGAATCATGAAAATCACAACTCGTCCCAAAGTTAGCACTCTCCCGTGCCGCGCCGCACCTGTTTCCTGACTTCTCGCCTATAGTCTTGAAGTTAATTCGCTTGCGGGTGTGTGTGCATTGGGCGAGATTCAACCTGCTTATCTATTTCTACCATTTACTTAGACCATAGGTAATTATAATTAAGTTGATATCGTAAATATTTACAAAGCTTAAAAAATAACGTGCGAGAAGATTTAGCTTTGTCAAGCTGTTCAAAATATTGTAGAATGGGGTATAGCAAACCTACTACCACCTTCGCGTTTTCAAAGTACATTTTATGACGATATTTCAAAATTGTCGCTTATGGACTCTACAGCTGGAAATGACATAATTCTTCGAGCAACGAAAAAATCCAAGAAGAAAAATCATGGACGTCATTTTTCAAATACGCATTTTCAAAGAGTAACACCAAACGGAGAAACTTATAAAAGAAAATGGCTTCTTTATTCTAAATCTGCAGATAAAGTATATTGTTTTTATGTTGTTTATCTAAGAGAAGGTTTCATTCTTATTTGGAAAAAAAAGGATTCGATGACTGGAGTTAATTATCTCAAAACTCACGAAATTTCCTCAGATCACCATCACACCGAGCTCAGTTAGATAGAAGCGTTGATTCCATTAAATAACTTCAGTGTAATAGTCAAGCATTTGTAAATACAGACTGAAGACGAAAAATCACAGTGGGTTATATCCTCTAATATATGATGTTAAAGTATTCTTTTTAACATGTAATAATTTCTTATTCCGAGGAAGCTTTCGATCTGAAATACTAAATAATGTAATAAAACTTGCTGGGTATATTGTAACTGCTAGAAAAATATGACTATGATGATGGAGCATCTCCGCCGTATTGCTAATAAGGAGACTAATGTCTATTATTTTGGCAAATGTATTCAAAACGAATAAGTTCGTAATAAAATTTTTAATACGGTTAAGTCATCTAAATACTTTTCCATCATACTGAATTCAAATCCTGATGTCAGTCGCGTCGAACAATTGTCTTGCTTTTGTTGACACTTAATGAAGATGAATTCCAGTGCGAGAGTGTTTCGTTGCATACAAGGCGCTAAGTAAATCTTTGGGATCTGGGAGCTTGATTTTTTGGCCTGTTTATCGATAATACTTTGCAAAAGTTCTATTTGGATATAAACGATTGTCGAGATCAAAGATATGACAATGGATCCAATATGATAGGAGGAAATAAATGTGTCCAAAGCAAAATTCAGAACCTATATCTTCGAGCATTTTTTAATCCATGTAACTGTCATTAAATATGCTAATAGCAAGTGCCACCAAAACATCGGTTTCCTTGTCCGGATTTATTTGAAGAATATTTGTTCTATTCTCTCGATCAACAAAGTGATGGGAAGTGGTGTCCAAGCACTTAGAAGGACTATCGCCAATAAAATTTGCGAAACTCGTTTCAAGAATAACAGTTTCTATCCTCGTTGCAGCTCGTAGTCACTACTCTTCAGTTCGTGATGCCCTTCTGGAAACGAATTATACAGTTGCAGCAACAAGTATCTTGTCCCTGAGCCAGATTACGGAGCGATTTGAGTTCGTAATGACGGTGGCGCTTGGTATAATGCATTGTTTCCAGTAAATATTGTAAGCAAAGGCTATGCATACTGAAAATAGATATATGAAACGCTTCACAATTGCTGAAAAATAGCTCAGAATTTGAGAAAGAGTACCGGCTCTGATAACAGCTATAGAAACTGATTCTCAGACTGGGACATATGTTATTATTAATCCAGTCAGATGCCGAAGAAAGTAGAGATTTTTTTGAGTATGAGCCATGAATGAGATAGCAACAGATCCAGAAGAATCGTTTAAAATGAACGTGTTTTAGCATATGATCGATACAATTTAGAATGCGTTGGTCACTCTATTTGCACAATTTTCCAAAGGCGTAGATAGGATTAGATTTAGGGTTTGGCTAAAAAAAGGAAAAATACTTGTTGAAAATGGTTTTACTTGAAAAAAAACCTACACTTAACTTGATTAAGCATTATTCTATGAGGTTTCTGGCCAAAGATTGGTAAAATTTATTTTTCGGTATTGAAATTGAGAATTTTTATTTTCATATATTTTTTAATTTTTTTATTAAAAACTGTGAATTTGATGTGCAAGTGATGTGAGCATTTTGTACGCAACAGTAGCTTAAATAGACCATTTCAAACATACGCGATTCCTTTCTACTGTTTTTTCTCATTTGTACCGCTGCTATCGTATACTAATCTTTCTGAGCTTTGACTTATTATTATCGTATATGAAGACTATCTTACTTGGTCAGAGGTCGAGAGAGCTCTCCATAAGATGAAAAGTGGCAAGTCAGCAGGAGCCGACGAAGTTACAGCCGACATGATTAAAGCTGCCGGTCCACCAGGGATACAATGGCTGTATGGAGTGCTCAGAGCAATATTGAATGATAACCAAATACCAGAAGATTGGACAAAAGGGGTGATAATTCCTATATTCAAGAAAGGGAACAGAAGGAAAAGTGAAAACTATAGAGGTATTACCCTCCTATCCCACGGTCTTAAAATTATGGAAAAGATAGTTGAAGCCAGAGTACGGACAATATTAGAGCCCATCTTAGAAGAGGAACAACATGGGTTTAGGGCTGGAAGAAGCACAACAGATCTAATATTTGCCTTGAGAATGCTGGTGGAAAAATATTGGGAAAGGGGGAAAAACCTAATTATTGTGTTTATGGACCTAGAAAAGGCATACGATAATGTTCCTAGATCAACTATCTGGAAAAGTCTAAGAAAACTTGAAATACCAGAGTACCTCATTAGAAAGATCCAAATGCTGTACAATAACTGCAAGAGCTGTGTCAATGTTGGGGATGGTTACTCTGAATGGTTTAGTACAACCAAAGGAGTACAACAAGGAAGTGCCCTTTCACTCCTTCTGTTCATAGCGGTGATGGATAACATCTTAAAAGAACTAAAAAGAACATTCAATAGAGATCTACAGGCACTGGTGTTTGCAGATGATGTAGCAGTATGGGATGAAACAGAAGAAGGAATACAAAACAAATTGAAGATGTGGAATGATAAGTTTGAAGAATATGGAATGAAATTGAATAAAAAAAAACTGTAGCACTAAAAATAAGCAGAAAGAATACAGACTGTCATATAAAATTACAAGACCACGAAGTTGAAGTTGTTGACCAATTCAGCTACCTGGGGAGCATAATTGCCAATAATGGTAGAAGTGAGTTAGAAATAATGAGTAGAGTAATCAAAGGAGCCAACTTCTACAGTACCGTGCGAGGCTTACTATGGGACATGAAGGTTCCCAGAAGAACAAAAATTGTCTTGTACAAATCATATCTCATTCCTATTCTCACATATGCTTTGGAAACATGCACACTAACATCAAGGGACCTTAGCAAGATCCAAGCATGTGAAATGAAGTTTCTTAGAACGGCCCTCCAGAAAACTAGACTTGACCGCATAAAGAATGATGAAATTAGATCAAACCTAGAGCTAAGGGAATCCATGGAAGAGAGACTTAGGTCATCAAGACTTCGGTGGTTTGGGCATGTGAAGAGAATGACTAGTAAACGACTGCCAAAAACTTATTTGGAAAAAGGATACTGGGCAAAAGACCAGTGGGAAGACCAAGAAGAAGATGGACAGACCAACTGAAGGAGGACGTAGTGAGAAGAGGCTGGAATTGGGAGTACATCACAGACAGAGAAACCTTTCTGGACAGGAAAAGGTGGAGAACAATCGTCTATAACAACCAAGGCTCGTAAACCACACCCGGGAAACTGGAGATGGTCTCCAACGATAATGATGATGATGAAGACTATCTTCTGCCTGTGGCTTTGCTCGAGTGAAATTCATAACGCATTCATACACGTATTTGTTTTCAAATCCCACGGGATCTGATATTTAGGATAAAAGTAGATGGCAATACATTATTCTAAATTTTATTGTAAGCCGTTCAACCATTTCGATGTGAAATAGTAAAAAAGATCCAAGCAAATTAACTTTTACATGATATTAGTAGGATGTAAAAACTGTATTTTATCTTCAGTCTGTTTATATTACGAATAAACGATTACTTATTAGGGGCGCCACAATGAGATCTCGCACCACGTGAAAAACTTGCTAGGGCCGCCCTGGGTAGGCCTATTCGAATTGGATCAATTGGCAAATGAAATGGGACATCACCCTGCCACCCTATCATTGCCAGTATAATCCAATCGAACTCATTTGGCACAAGTAAACAGTAAAACGGAATGTCGCTAAGAAGAGCACGACCTTCAAACTTACTGATGTTGAGCGACTTGCACACGAAGCTTCAGATAGCGTTACTCAAGAAGATTGGGCAAATTGTGTAAGACATTCGGAAAGATTACAAGAAACTGATTATGTTAAACAGTGCGTGAGAGACACAAACATGGATCAGTTCGTGAAACAGCTGGGTGAAAGCAGCAACAGTGATCTTCAGTCCAACGAATCAGAAGATGAATAGTTACGGAGAGGATAATGGCTCACAGCTTTGAAAATAACCGAGTTTGTAAGTTTTTCAATCATTTCTTTGGAATTTTGTAGAAAGTGGACATTGAGTTACTTTTATTTTCATTAAGGTGATAAGATTTTACATGAAAACATTTTTATGCGTATTTTGACATACAGTTATGTCATAATTTTTACATGAGCCTCAATTTGAATATTTTGAGAAGGTACGGTAACTACGAGTATCTAGCTCGTCGTAATTGATGGAAGTCGTCGGCCAGTGTTGGACGCGAGCGCAGCGCGATAACATTCGTGCAGATAAATTATTAAACAAACCAGAAGGATTCGTTTAAAGATGCTGTGTGTGTTTTCTAAAATTAGTTTCATATATTCTCACAAACTGTCTCGCTAGAAGTTATTACGTGAACAAACAGAACGGAAGTTAGTCAGCGACAACTTTTTACATTACACAATAGGGATAAACAAGCGATTCGAATAACTTTTTAATTTTTTTATAAGATTCTTCGCTATATAATGAATATAATATATTCTATACTAATCTGATAACTTTCGGGAAGCGGGATAATTTTATTCGGCTATTTTTATTATTGGTTTAGCTTTTTCCGTTGGTTGAAGTGAAGAAAGTACATTCGTATAGTTCATGGGAACTAGTTTTTATTTTTATTTTTTAAAATAGTCTTGTAAATATTTCGAGTTAAGAAACACATCACTTTGTCCCACAAAATCAGTATTCATTTTTAAAATTTTTCAGAACATATTACTGAAACCTGATTTTTCTGAGGATTTTCAACGTTGTATGGAGACGCACTGACCTTCGCAGGTCTATTTTCGTGGCGGCTATTATAGTAGAATATGTTCAAGATATTTCCGCTTATTGAAGATACACCAACCACATATAGTTAAAGAAATTGTAATAATAATTTTTATTCTTTACATTATTTTAATAGCCAGCATGTAACAAAATGACCAAAAATTGGTCATTCCATACATTTTTATATTTAACATATAAAAAGAATAATCACAGTAATAACTCTGGGAAGGTTTTGCCAGCTATTGGCCGGTGGACCACCCAAAGGCAGGCAGCAGTCACTTAACGCGCCAGACAGGCGGCGACCGAACAATGCAGCCACCCTTTCTAACGGAGTTGGTCAAGCATATGATCCCTGAGCTCCGGGAAAATATTTATTTATTTATTTCCATTTATATTTGACCCAGCATCTAGAGGCTAAACTAGGCCGCTAATCTTCCCTTAAGACCATGTTAAAAAAACAAATTATTTTAATAATTCTATTAATGTAAATAATCTCATAAATGTGGTAGCAACTGAAACAGTAAAAAGTTACAGTTGAATATCTAATCCTAATAAATCAGCACTACAAAACTACACTAAAACAACAATAAAAAAAATAAACGGGAAAAATAAAATGTACTCCTAATCCTACTCATTGAACTAGGTACTAAACAGTTCTTTTACTGTCCAACTTGTGAATTAAATCTCATTATTATCCTCACATCCAGGTGGCTGGTCGAAGGGTGAGTGTGTGACGTGAGACCATAGCTCTCACTCCTGGTATCGACTGCGGCGGAGACCCCAGCTCTTCAGGAAGCTGCCCTCCTGGAATACATGAAGTACTCCAGCAGTCACTCAGAAGTGAGATTCCTCTGGAAAACTCAGAGGTGACTATGGTAGGTCATGATGGATGTCTACGTCGGTTTCCGCCCTCAGCTTTCTTCCGCTCCAGATATTTCTGCTTTTCAATTTGAGAGGCAATTTCAGAACTTTCATTTAGAAAGTGCCATAGTCCCACTCATTTTTCCATTCCTCAATCAGTACATTCCACAATTCCTTTTTTGTGCATACTTCTTTTCCAGCTATTTCCACCACCTTGTCCATCCTGTTCTTTCTCAGCCAATACATTGCTCCTCATCTCCTCACTTCTAGATCCAGGGGCAGTACACCTGCTGCTACTGCTAGAGCTGCTGTTGAAGTTGTGCGATATGCACCGGTAAGCCTGATGAGTATCGTTCGTTGTAGCCTCCGGATTTTCTCCCTCGGCTTAACCATTATGAGGTGCTTGGCCCAAGCGCTCGCAGCGTAGCCGACAATGGATAAAAGTATCACGTTATTGTATGCTGTCATTGCCAGGGCAGGGATTTGAAACTGTCTGACCTATACTTATGATTGCATTCACAGCTCGTAAAGCTCTTCCGCAGACCTCCTCCAAGTGGGCTCGAAAGTTAAGACTCTCATCCAGCCACAGGCCCAAGCATCTGCTTACGGACTCCGGCGTATTTTCGCATTACCTACCCTTATAGTAGGATTTCGTTTAAGTTTTTTCTCTTTTTAAAATACCATATACTTTGTCTTATTTAGAGCGAGTTTCAATTTCACTTCGTCACACCACTTGACAAGAATTTTAAGCACTATCTCACTTTTCACTTCGATTTCAGCTCTTCACATCCCTTCCACGAGGAGAAGAAGATCATCTGCAAAGGCAATTAGTCCTAGCAATTCTGGTGTCCGTTGAAGAATTTCCAGTAATGGTTTTAATGATAAATCCCAAAAGATAGGGCCGCAGACAGATCCCTGGGGGTAGCCTTTATTTATTTCTCTTTTGATTTTGTCGTTAGGGCATCTCATGGTAACAGTTCTATGCTTGCAGTAATCTCTCAGGCTGTAGTACAGCCGCTTTGGACAGCGGATTTTCCGGAGTCTTGCAAACAATGCTGGCCACCACAAGTTGTCGAAAGCCCCCAAATTGGCAACAAGGACTCCCACCACATATTTCTTTTCTGCTCTTTCGACTATCTCGATGGCTCGGTTTATTGCATCCTCAGTCGATGTTTTTGTCCTGAAACCATACTGATTGGGATTCATACCAATGGATGTTCTAAAGTCCTGAAGTTTTCGACACAGTGCTTTTTCCTGTACATTCTCCATCACGTTTAGTAGGCAGATAGGGCGGTAAGATTTTGGCATGAGGGGATCTTTATCGGCACCTTTCTTAAGTATTACAACTTCACCACGCTTCCAGATGCTTGGTATTCTTCCTTGCCTGAGACATTAGTTGAATAGTCTGCACAGAATTGGAGCTACAACCAAGATCAATTTTTGTATCACTCCAGCCGGGATTCCGTCTGGTCCTGGTGCTTTTCCCACTCTCAGAGAATTAATTGCTGATACTACCTTCGTTCAGCGTGATGCCACTCCCCCTGAAGTCACTCCCATAGGGCTGCCAAATTTCGCGATAGAGTTCATCTTGTTGTTCACTGTTTTCCTCTGGCCTGTCATGCGGCAGTAGGCTGTTCAACAGCTGCTCCACTGATTCCTTCCAGTTAGTTGTAACTGTACCATCTTCTCTTCTAATTGAGGATAACGTAGTGGGAGGTCGTATTTTTCCAGCGGCTAATTTGTAAGTAATTCCCCATGGATTCACTTTCAGATTTTCTTTCGCAAATGCTTCCCATCCAGTCTGTCTGGTTATCAGAATTTTTGCTTGTAATCTACTCTCATTTGCCTGTACCTGGCAAGAAGAAAGTCTCTTTCTTCAGCTACTCGACTCCTTTGGTAGGCTTTCCTAGCTTTCCTTACTTTTCCTCTTAGTACTTGCAATTGTGCAGTCCAAAAACTGTTAGTTTTACACCAAGCTTCTTCAGAGGAATAGCAGCTTTCATTGCATCCTGAATTACCCATGTTAATTCCCTCGCCATGTTGTCCACATCGAAGTCTTCTTCCGATACTGCCGGAGATAAGGAAGCTTCTCTCAACCTCTGCCATGAAGCCCATCTTATGTTGTACTGCGTTTTGAAGTAGGGTTTTCCCGGATCGGCTATTGTCCGTTCCCTTGCAATTTCGAATACTATGACGTTGTGGTCACTAGTGGTAAGTTTGTCCGTCACTCGCCAGTCATGCAGCATATTTCCAGCAGCGTTATTTATTAGAGTTACATCGATGTTGGTGAAGGCGCCAGTTGTGTTTGTGGAAGGTGTATGGATTTCTCCCTTTGTTCTGGACTTCAAAAATGCAGTTCATTTATAAGATCAACCAGCAGTTCACCCCTAGTATCCGTTCGATGACTGTGCAACAGGGCCGACTTTGCGTTTACGTCAGCCGTTATTACCATTGGTTGATCAGATAGAGCTAAATGTATCTCCCTTATTTTATTCAAATTGGATTCAATTTCATCTCGATGTTGAAAGTACATGTTTTATACCACAAAATTACCCCCGTGTGTGCTAATCTCTAAACATGGGTGTGTTTCATCACAAAACTGCGCTAGTTTAGTCACTACAGTGTGTTTGTTGAACACTATTATGGCTGACATGGGTCTCGGTCCAGTTGTGATTATCTGCGACGTTGCCGGCATGTACGGTATTTTGCCTTGTTGTGAATATGGTTCCTGGAGGCAGACAATATCGAAACCTAACTCCTCCACCAATTTCCTTACTTCATGCAGGACAGTGATACTTCTCTTGGCATTGAGTTGCGCGATCTTTAGCTTCGTGAGTGACTCAGGGATGCCTCGTGTAGACATTACATTGGGGCCAAGGTAGTTTCGTGTCTAGTACAGTCCTGCCATAAGTCTGTACAAACTGCCTGTACAAGATATCGGGATCGAAGATTTCGCCTCTCCTCTCAAAGACTTGTTTTACCAAGGTGAGAAGCTGTGCATAGTCTGTTGGCAGGTTATTTGCCTTTAGTTGAATTCTGTCGACTGCCTCGGGGTGAGGGAAGGTGACATGCTTGCCAGCCGGATGTAGCCCTCTCGTTAAGTGCCGAAGAGCCAGTGACAGTGTATGAACTTCCTCAAGTTTAGTAAGTCGCAGGTTGTTTTCAAAATCCGCGTATATTCGTTCCGGGTGTATCGGTGCATACTTGGGTTCACTGGTTTTCACTGTTTTTGTTCGTGCGTAATTCTTCCAATACTTAGTGTTGCCTGTGAGTCATAAGGGTCTTCAGTCTTCCTGAGATAACCAATACCACACCGTTTCGATCGCGGTTTTCGTGAAGTTTCAGTCGTAGTTGATGAAACCTCTCTTATTTGCATAGCTGTGTCCTCGGTCTGTGTGCCCATATTCACGAAGACTTTGTTAGCTTTCTGCGCCAGTTTCTCTCTGTAATTTGCTGCTCGTATTGCATTCCTTCTTCTTCTAGACGGTGGATTCCCTTTCTTTTTCTTGACGCTGATGCATGCCTTACCAATTGTTGCCACGATTAACTTCTTGATGATATTAGTTAATTGCTCTTCTAAGGTTGATTCCACTTCTATCAGGGGGCGCTTACAAGCCATAGTCGATTTTGTTAATGAGCCGTTGTAGCAGCAATTGGTAGGTTGGGCAATCTTTTCCTCTCTTTCTGCAAGATTTCCCTCGTTTTTGACAGGGAATACACAGCTTCTCTTGCGACAAGTTAGGACATTGATCTTTTTTATGGTCATCTTTGCCGCAATGGGCGCAGGTAATTTTTTCTTTTGGACAATGCTTGCTATGGTGGCCTAGATCTTGACATTTTATGCACTTCGTGACGACTGTATAATCTTTTACCGAAATTGCACAAAACTCAATGTAAACTCTTCGCTGCTCTACGAGAAGTCGCCTCACTGATGGACTGACCTCGACTACCTGGTGAACTGAAGCTTTATCTCGCGGGCCAGTCCTAAATTTCGGAGTGAATCCACTCAGGAATTCTTTTCTGTCCATTTTTTCTTCAAAGTTTTGTTCATAGATCCTTCCTGCGATCTCTTCTGTTTCTATGGACTTTGGAAGATCATACAAGATGACCAAGGGCCTCCTCTTACGGGGCAGCTCACACTTTAGTTCCTCATTCAATTCCTTGTTGCTCATTATCTTCTTCACATCTTCTTGCGATTGCGTCTCCACAATCACTGCATTCTTAGTGTTCCGTATTTTGAGAATTCTAATCTTCTCCTTCGCGGGTTTCACAATTCTTGTCAGTTTCTCAGCAACTGACTTTGGACTTTCTCCTGCCTTCGAGGAGACGAATACTGCACTTGTTGTTGAGGGACTCAGTTTCGGTTTAAGTATTGGAGTAGCTTTTGACACAGCCACTGACGCATAAGTAGGGGTGGAAGCCGAGTTCTTTTGCTTTCTTAGCTCATCAATTTCTTTCCTTAGTCTGGAGTTTTCCTTCCGCAGTTCCTCTTCTCTACCTTCAATGCGTGCTACTGATATGGCAAAGGTAGCCAACTTATCCTTCATTTCTCTTAGCTTCTGATCACTTAATTTTAGACCAATGTTCTCGTTAAGGAGAGAAACAATCTCTTCGTGCCATTTCGCAATGTCGATGGCTTCCCGCTGGGAAGTACTTTCTGTCGCTGTGAAGGCCATACTCACTTGTCTGCTACGCGATGAACTGCTTGCTCGGCATCCAGACGGCTGTCAGCTGTGCGGCGCGGCAGCCTGCTTACCACAGCGCAGCGCGACGCGGCGGTCTGCTTACCACAGCACAGCGTGACGCGGCGCGCACGCGGTGACGCGGACCGAACGCCGTGACGCGGCCCGGTGGCGAACCGATGACGCGGCCCGGTGGCGAACCGATGACGCGGCGGTATTGCGGAGTCCGAAGCACAACTGTTCGCTGAGCACAAGCCGTATGCTTACGTGACCACGAAAACGAGCGCTATTTATTCACTGTTTGTACGGAACTTCACACCACTGCACTCGCGGTGCTATGTGTACTTTACTAGTCGGTATGTCGTTTCGGATATCCGTATCGATCTGATATTCCACACGAAAACGGTATTAATCGCGGGAGCGACGCGGCAGTGCGACAAGCGCGGCGGCCATCTTATTCGAACAGCGGGGTGAACGCACGTTCACAACCCCGGTACCTGAGGGGGCACTTTGGAGGTCAAATTTGGCGAGGAGGGCCGAGTCTGGCCGAGTTCGTACGAATCTCCAGAACACAAGGTTTGCCTATCGCCACAGCCGGTAGGAGGAGCCAAACAGCGGAACCAATGAACAGCAGGCTATCCTCCACATTTTGTAATGCCAGTGAATTTTTTCTCTATGTGAACCACGAGCGACGGGAGGAAGTTTCTCCTGCGGACGTGGGAGAGTACTGGACGCGGAGTCTTCAGACTGGAAGGAGCGGATCTTCCGAGGCCGGAGATCGCCCTGCCTTGGCATCGAACCAGTCTGCTATAGCCAAAGGGCTATAAAAATTCCGATGTCGAGGGAATCATACCGCCGCCACGGTAATCATTCCACAGTGCAGTGAGGTACTTTCATTCAGTCATTGGGTACAACCTGGTAACGACCTTTGAATGATTAGGAGTTCTCGCTCCCCCAAATATTGAGCTAGCTGGGACAGTTTTTCAGGAGCTTTCCCATAATCACTTGGTGGATAATTTAAATTATCCTGGCGCCCGGCATTTGAAATCGGATGCAGTTCATGTTAATATTGTATTTGATTTATGGTTCCCGATTGTTATGAAGCGAACTTCATTTAAAACCAAGTTTGGAGCTTTCTTGTTTGACTATTAATGTTGGGAATTTGTTTCACGATCAATTAGCAATGTGGTGGTGTTTTAATGCTTTGTTGTTTATTAATATGTTGGCAAAAGACAAGGATTTGCTTAGTTCTTTTTTTAATAATCGAATATGTTAAAGTTGAAAACGAATAAGCCTCACCTGTACGCCATGTGAGTTCCCAATAAATTAACAGCCTAGGGTTTTCTTTGAATTATAAAAAAGGAAGTAAAAAGGTTTTCACCATTTCCTCCCTCCCAACAAGCACCCATCGCTACTAGCACAAGATACATGGCAGAACAGGTATATGTACAAGTAACCCACAAGGAATATTAAAATTAAATTAAAAGAAAAACATTTGTAGTAATAAGATTGAAAGTTAAAGGAGAATTAAATAAAAGAAGCAGCGGAATTTTACATTGTGTGATGTAACCGACACATAAAATCAGCTGGAAGAAGCCCAGTCGGTAAAATATAAAAATAATCTGTGAGAGTCTTGGCACTGGTGATGGAGTGAAGTGGCCGGATGCTGCAATGACGATTTTCAACGTGATCACTCGTCGGTTTTTGATGACCGCGCTGAGGTGCCCCGTAAACGGTTACCACTGAGGATAACGTGACAAAAATCCACGATCTCGTATTGGCAGACCACCGATTGAAGGTGCGCGACATTGCTGTGACAGTAGGCATCTCAAAAGACCGCGTGGGTCATATCTTGCATGAAATTTTGGGCATTAGAAATCTCCAGTTCGCTGTTAGCTACGGTCGTGTGCACTTCCTGCAGCACTCTACCCTACCAGCTCGCCTGTGCTAGCAAGTGTTTACTTCCGTGCATCGCTACAGTTAAAGTAGTTTCTATACTTCGGAGTGTTAATCAAAACCCCATATCAAATCTTTATCTTTCAAGTTCTCATCACTCATGGTTCTCGAGGAGCCTGATACAGGGCAATTAGTTCGCTCTGCACTGAATTTTGTTCACAACGTCAACGAAATACAAGAGTTACCTTCACAACAACCTATACCTCAATCAACCATTTCTCCAGCGGCAGCTACTGCATCCTGGGCACAACTCACCATGCCAACTACATCAGACATCCCGATTGAAACCACCAGTCCTCCTTTAGCTTCATTTTCCAAGGTAAACGCCAAACTAACAGCTGCTCCCATAGACTCCGATCCCAATCATCTGGAATTCCGACAACCCCGTAAAAAGCATATTGTTCCTGCCTCCTCTGTTAATCGTAAATATCAAGTTAACCTTACGGCTGTGCATAACAAGTTCTCAGTGTTAGACTCCGTTGAAGATCAACGTGAGCCCACTGATGCCGCGTCTGACGCAGCAGTCAAAATAGTGATCCCCCCAATTTTTCTACATGATGTTAACAATTATCAGCAAATTCTGAAAGATCTGTCCACATTAACGAAGGATGACTTCACGACCCAACAACGTGGGTCGATGATCAAAATTAATACTAGTTCTACCACTGACTATCGCGCTGTCACGAAATTCCTAGACGAAACCCAGCTCCCATACCACACCTTCAAAGATCCTCAAAACACGAAGCTAGAGGTAGTCCTTCGCAACGTCCCATTCTCATTAAATAATGCTGAAATACTAGAAGAGCTTCAAGTTCGACAGTTACCAGCTACAAAAGTGACAACTGCCAAGACTCCTTTATAAAATAAAATGCCAATGCCCCTGCTCGTCGTTGAATTAGACGACAACCAGCAAAGAAATTTTCCAATTAACTAGTCTCTTCCATGCTATCATCTCTGTAGAATACTGTAGAAAATCTCCCACAATGTACTAAATGTCAACGTTTCGGACATACAAAAAATTTCTGTCATCTTCCTCCCAGATTGGTAAAATGTCCGGAAAACCACCACTACTCAGAATGCCCAAAGTCTAAACAAACCGACCAACAATATATCAACTATGGCAGTAAGCACTCTGCTAATTACCGAGGCTGTGCCTATTACCTCACCATTAAAAGAAGCAAACAATCTACCCTGCCACCTTTGAACAACCCATCTTCCACTGCCCCTTCGCCATTACAAACATCGCGGGCACCGCTCCTCGACGAACACAATTTTCCTGCAATGCCAGGCAGCTCCCGCAACCAGCTCTCTGTACCACAATGGCCTCCCAAACATTCCCATCGCCGCAAAGAATCCACTAATCCCACAAGCACTTCCTCTTCTGCAACATTGGAAGGGCTGTTAACCTCTCTCTTGCACTCCTTCCTTCACATTATTCAACCATTTTTTCCTCGCTTTAAATCATTATTATTTAACTTCGTCACGGAGCTACTGCATAATGACTAATAATGTGCCTCCAGCGTTTTCTTCTCTCAAATTCTTAAACTGGAATGCCAACGGAATTAAATCTAAGCGACAAGGTCTTCTTGAGCTTCTAGCCAGACACAATATAGACATTTAAGAAACAGGATATTCTATTTATAGCGAAGATCGTATTGCTGCTACCGCACTATTTATCAAAAGGAACATCTCCCACCATACCATCTTTCTGGTAACATTTTCAAACTTAGAAGCATGCGCAGTCAAGCTCTCTATGTGGAACGGACAATCCCTAACCATCATAGGCGCGTACAAACCACCATCGAAACGTCTCGAACAGAAAGACTTCAATTCATTATTCAGAACGACGTCTCCCACTATACTAATGGGAGACCTGAATAGTAAACACGCCCTCTGGGGATGTAGAGTTACCACACCTAATGGTCGTCGCCTTCTACAGGCAGCAAATGACTGCGCATTCCATATCCTCAGCCCAGACCAGACAACCTATTATTCCTATAACCCTCACGTACTCCCAGACATTCTCGACCTAATACTAGTGAAACAAATTTCCCATCCTATTCATATGTAAGTGCCACCTGAACTCGATTCTGATCATTGCCCAGTAGTAGCCACTTTCGAAATAAATACCTCCACCTACTCACTTAGACCCTCACTTCTAATGGGGCGCGTTGACTGGGCAAAATTTCAACGTCATCTCAGAGAAGATCTTCACTCTAATATTCCTCTACAAAATACAACCGACGTTGACAAGGCAATTTCACAGTTCACCGCAAGTATAATATCCTCTCTAAAGGCAGCCTCATCAACCCCTCCACGGCCAGCTGGACCAATTTCTTACCACAAAACCCTACCGTTGGAAATTGTGAACCTGCTCCAAGCCAAACATCGCATGAGAAGGCTTTGGCAAAACCAACGACTACAGTGGCAACGTACTCGTCTCAACCAACTAAACCGCCAAGTCATGCAAGCTCTGTACTCATACCGTTTCCATACTTATCAGCGCCATCTCTCAAGTATCTCTCCTCACGACGGCACTCTGTGGAAGGAGACTAAAAGGATCCTTCGCGAACCCCTCACTATACCCCCGCTCCGACAAAGAGCCAGCTACTTAACCAGCCATGAAGAAAAATGTGAACTTCTTGCTGATCACTACCAATCATCCTTCCCTCCAAACACAGTGCACGACGACCAATCAGCAACTGAAATAGAGAATCTTCCTCATTGTTACCCCACCGCTCACCTGCCAATATCGTTTACCTCACCCCGAGAGATCCGTTTCTTTCTATACTCGCTTGTTTCCAAAAAATGCCCCCGGCCACGACGAAATTCCCAACGTGGCCCTCAAACATTTACTGATAAAGCTATAGCCTTCCTAGCATCCATATTCAACGCACTACTCCACCTTGGTTATTTTCCATCCTCCTGGAAACACGCGGAAATAATCGTTTTCCCCAAACCCGGCAAACCCACCAACCAACCAGCCAGTTACCGACCAATAAATTTACTTCCGGCTCTATCTTAAATATTCGAAAAAATCATCAAGAAACGCATATGCAAATTCCTCAGACAGGCTTCAGTCATACCCATGTATCAGTTCGGATTCCAAACACGTCATTCCACCACCCACAAACTCCTCCGCATCACCGAAATCATAGCACGAGCTTTTGAAACTAAACAACACACGGCCGCCGCCTTTCTAGATTTTACCCAAGCTTTCGACAAAGTGTGGCATGCGGGACTGTTGTATAAACTGCGCAACATTGGACTTCCCAATTACTTGTACAGAATCCTCCACAGCTTCCTACCCCGACGCACCTTCTCTGTAAAAATTGATTCAGTCATATCCACTCCCCGTCCTGTCCTAGCTGGTGTTCCTCAAGGCTCTGTCCTCGGACCAACACTCTTCAACATTTATATCTCTGATTGCCCCGATCTGACCACTTCAGCCATGCAATGTACGCCAACGACACAACACTGTTCACCCCCCACGAAGGTATTCAAACAGCTGTTTGCAACCTTCAAGAGGCCCTTACTGTCATAAATAATTGGTTGAACATGTGGCGCATCGCACTGAATCCAACTAAGTGCGAAACTATGATCTTCACTCTCCGACGCTCAGCTCAACCAACGGCACACCTGTACCTTTGAAACGTCCGTCAAATAACTGGGAGTTCATCTGGACCAACGACTCACCTGGAACGCCCACATCAACTCCAAACTCAACCTCGCATACTCCCGGCTCACTAATTTATATCCTGTTATCAACCGGAACTCTTCACTCAAAAGTAACACCACTATCCTACTATACACCTCTTTAATTCGACCTCTACTGACCTACGCCTGCCAAGTCTGGGGAGGTGCCGCTGCCAGCAAAATCAAGAGGATACAGTCGCTCCAAAACAAAATCTTGCGGATCTCTGTCGATGCTCCATGGTTCGTCTGCAACTCCCAGTTGCACTGCGAACTCGGACAGCCTACTATCACGCAGTTTATCCAAGAGCAAGCACGACGCTTCTACCAACGCCTTCCCAGTGTGCCGCATATTACTCCCTGGGCACCAGATCCGACAGACCTACAAGAATCATCAGCCGCTTACCCCAGGATCTTCTCTTCCAGATAGACGCTTAGACTACTTCTATTCAGATATCACCCGATAATGTTCTTATAAAACTATTATGTTTAATGTTATTATGCTTAATGTTATTATGTTTAATGTTATTATGATTAATGTTATTGAGGGACTCGATGAGTTAACCTCACTCAAAGTGCCGCTCCGTTAAATGTATACATGTCCTTTTTTTCAATTCATGATGGTTTTCCACCCCAATCTGAAAAGCGTAGATACGCTGAACGATTGCAATAAAGAAATTAAAAAAAGAAAGCTGTCGGCGCGATGGGTGCCGCGTTTGCTCACTCCGGACAACAAGCGCAACCGTGAGGCCACTTCACAGCAGTGTTTGACGCTGTTTAAGCGCAATCGAAAGGAGTTTCTGCGTCGTTACCTGACCGTCGACGAAACATGGATCCACTGGTACACATCAGAGACCAAGGAACAGTCAAAACAGGGGACTTTACCTGGCGAACGTGCTCCGAAAAAGGTGAAGACTGTCCCATCGGCCGGAAAGGTGATGGCCACCGTCTTCTGGGATTCACAAGGTGTGATCTACACCGACTACCTGGAGAACGGCAAAACGATCACAGGTCTTTACTATGCAAAATTATTGGGCTGATTTGACGCCGAATGGCAGAAAAAACGGCCCCATTTGGCGAAGAAAAAAGTGCTCTTCTACCATGACAACGCACCGGCTCACACCTCCGCCGTCACCACAGCCAAATTGGTCGAACTGGGGTACGAACTGCTGCCCCATTCACCATATTCTCCAGATTTGCGACTTCTTTTTGTTTCCAAACTTGAAGAAGACACTCGCCGGGCAGAAATTTGAGTCGAATGAGGAGGTTATCGCCGCCACGGAGGCCTACTTTGCAGATCTCCAGAAAACGTATTTTTCAGACGGGTTAAAGAAGCTGGAGCAGCGCTGGGTGAAGTGTATCGAACTAAAAGGAGACTATGTTGAGAAATAAATCGCCACTTTTCCAAAATTTTCGTTTTTTCATTTGTAGGCTAAGTACTTATCAGACCGCCCTCGTACTGTCTCAAAAGTGAGGTGTTTTAGGTTGAAATTCAGAAGAAAAATATCCCCAAAGTCAAATTTGATAATAGATTCTTATGTAACACGACGAGAGAAATTGAAAGTAAACAATAAAAAATTTCGATATCTCGTTTAGTTCTCGAGATATAAGTCAGAAGCTTAAATGGGAGTAGTATACATTGCAATACGTGATACACGTCGTGTCACTAACAAAGTGCTTATGAAATTACTAACAACTAATAATAAATTGTTTGTCCCTTCTGGTATAGGCTGATTTCAACCTACCCACATTTCCATTAATATTTTCGCTATAAAATCAAACTATGTAGACACACCTAAACACATGAAATGCATAGCGAATTTTGGGTAGCTTCATCACGTTTCATAGTTCGCACTGCACAAATTATCACAATTAATTTCATCGTACACTTTCAGTGTAAATTGAACTGGACTAAAGCATGCAGAATACCATATTCATTGTATCGCGATATAAACCTGACCCGCTTAAATTAGACTTCCAACACTTGTTTACAATAAGGTTAACCTTAAACCTTTTATGTGCAAAGTAGTAACATATGCTGATTGTCTACACTACACCAACAAATATTTGAGAACAACATTATCCTGTTGAGAGCAATGAATAAATTTATAACGATAGGCCCTAATGTTGCAGTTACCTATCAGACACTTCAAGAACAATAGTTACAATGTGACTTAATTATGAAACGCTACTCAAGGTTGTTTCCTATCTTGTCCGTTTGTGCAACCGTATGCAACACAACTTGGCATTATAGAAAACTTCAGAATATTAGAAAATGAAATATTCTCAGCAGCAGACACAGTGCAAACAGCCCAATGTTTTGGGGTTATTCCTATGGCCGTCGTGCATGCGCAGTAGGAGACGAGTTTTTATATGAGATTTTACAGATTTAGCGATATTTCGCCTCCATATATTCCTTCCTCCATGGTTGTAATGTGTCTCGCACCTAATGTTCCGCTCAGAGGGAGATATTTTGCCAGAGGCGAGAGTTATCGAAGCTTGAAAGCAAACGTGTAACGCAACACTTTTGGGAGATTAGGAGGTAATGCTAACTAAAAAATTTTTACGTGACATGAAGACATAATAAACAATTTGTTGGGTGGGTGAACGAAAATTTAAAAGTACAAGTACAACCTGGGAAAATTCTCAGAACAAACCGAGCAACCCAAATGTTATAAACAAATAAAATGGATTTTGGAGAGCACGAGGAACGCTGTACCCACTTGCTCCAATATGGAAGGAAACTATATACTGTACTGATTTTTTT
This sequence comes from Vandiemenella viatica, assembly GCA_031002005.1. Taxonomy (NCBI): domain Eukaryota; kingdom Metazoa; phylum Arthropoda; class Insecta; order Orthoptera; family Morabidae; genus Vandiemenella; species Vandiemenella viatica. The sequence continues at coordinate 139,965,466 of JARYHS010013630.1, read as the reverse complement.
CTCCCTCTGCTTCCGACAGTGAGCCAAAAACTTAGGGAGAAGGTCGACTAGTGTGGCTTTGGGGAAGTTTATGCCAAACTTCATTGCTGAACATAGGTTACTTCCGGACAAATGTTGTTATGTCTAAGTAATTTTGTATAGATGATAAAAATTTTGTGGGTAAATAGAAAATTTCGTAGAACTTAGCGTTATGAAGCAATATAATACTGTGTGGCTGGACAGTGGCTTTGAGGTACAATTTGCAGTAAATATGCAATGATGATATAACTATAACTGAATTGCAAATTATCTGATGTAACACGTCACACCGTGGTAGGGAAACCTGGAAATTAAGAGTGATCTCATTTGCTCTGGATCCATTAATGTTTTAAATTTGATCTACCTGAGTGGTGATTCTGTGAATGGGAAAAGCGTGGTTTTTACAGCATAGCTGATGTACATACATTTCTCATTTCAGGAATATCAGTCAATTGTGGTGATACAATAAAGGGCAAAGTTGCTTAATAGGTCCAACAAACCTCAGGGCAGCGGTGACTTCAGTACATCATAATTCCACCACTAGATACCACCACCAGCAAACAGGGACAATCAATTCAACATACATGGTAGATTTCCTACTTGCATTCCCAACGCTTCAAAATCTGAAACAACTAGTTCACATTGACGACGAATTTACCGTCTTAATTATCGCTATTACTTTTGAAATGGTTGCTACTTCATTTTATCGCGACAAGCTTTCTTTCTAAAATACTATGGAGAAAAAGAACCCAAGGAGTTATTATTATTTTTTTGAAATATTGAAGATTCTAGATATAATTGCTTTATATTTCGTGGCTTAAGTCAACATTTGCGTTTTTTTCTGAAACTCCTTCCTTCTTACGCTTAAACTTTTTGTTAGTATCTAATGCTTCTGCGCCGGGGGCCGTTGTGTGTGTGTGTGTGTGTGTGTTTTTTTTTTTTTTTTTTTGCTTGGACGTTACGCCTCATTGACAGCGAAGTCATTAGAGGCGGGATGTGATTGGGACGGGAAGGAATTCGACCGTGGTCTTTTTTGAAGGAAGCATCCCGGCATTCGCCTGGAGGGATTTGGGGAAATCATGAAAAACCCAAATCTGGATGCCCGGACGGGGATTCGAACCCGCGTCCTCCCAACTGTGAGACCAGAACGTTAACCATTCACCCACCACGCTCGGTGGGGCCGTTGTTAAACTAGCCAAGCCACTGGTTGTCAGTCTGATTTTATATTGCTTTTTATGATTAATTTTTGGCACTGAAAAGAGCCGGGCTCTAAAAAGCCTTTGGCTCCAAAAGGAACCGATTGAATGTATGGTGATGAAAGTGATGATGGCGTTACTACGGGAGATGGTAGGTGATGCAATGATTAATTGATCTGGTATTGTTCGCATATGGTGGCGATGAATTGCGGAAACGATTCGTTTTTCTGGAAATTATTCCTCCACAGGAATTCATCTAAGTAAGTAGGAAAAAGATCGTCTGACGTGCCGTATTGGAATCTAACTTTTCTCTTGATCCGCGACCACAAACTTTCCACACTTTGTGTGTGTATTTGCGGATCGTCCGGATCTACGAAGTTTTCCTTGTGGATTACGACATCGTGCCCATATATGCCCCCATACGCTCTCTCTAAATTATGGTATGACGGAAATCCATCCGTCATAATTAATGTGCCCGGAAGGATATGTCGCCGAATGTGATATAACAAAGTTTCTTCCGTTTTGTCGGCCACCTCGACGACAAAACACTTCTTGGTTCCTCGCTGAATGCCTCCGAAAACACATTGTTTGTCTCTCATTTCGCCACGGTGGTACTTCCTGTGGAAAAATGTGTTTCGTCTATTTCCACTATTATGGAATCACCGTTTTCATCAATGCCACCTATTTCTACATGATGTGCCGCAACCCATTGCGCACATATTTCCCGATAATAATTGCTCCAGTCAACTTTCGTATGCGTAGATTCTGGACTTATACCCGCTTTCCAAGCCGAATTTTCCTGCGAAAAGTTTCTCGTCCAACAATATATGAAAATTATTAGTTGTGACAGTTCTAGTTTACTTTAAAAAAAAAAAAAAAGAACCATAACGTACACTTTTCCTTGCTCCACATTGCTTACAGGCCCACATGTATCCGTCAATACACTGATTACGTTTGCACAAAGTGCTGGAAATTGCGCACGTAGGACACTTGACGTGTTGCGAATCAGTTTACGTCTCGCAAACCAACATAATGTTTCAAGACAATCCCGATCAAGTGCACGAGAAAGACTACGACAATTCCACCTCTCCCGTAGTAACAGATTATTACTGATCATTTCGTAGTCTTCTACGATAGAACAATTTTTTTGAGGCCTACCACGTACTGCCATCACTAACCAAACAATATAGCAAGCACAACGAAAAACGACTAATACACACGACAACTGCTGCTAGAATGTTTCTCTGCAAGGAATGTTACAGTGACCACACACGCTTCCCCCACCCACTTAACCCTATTCCTTATCCATTGTCTAGTGGATTCAAAGTTTCCAGGATATGCGACAAAGCCACACATCTGGAAAGACATCCAACAAATTCCTACCTGAACTGCGACTGGTTCCCTGTACTTAAAATTCACTAACTTATTTTCGCTTTAAAATGTCCAAATAATGTCAATGACACATTCTAAAAACAACAAATTTTAGAAATAAACTTCAAATATACAAGTAACCAAAGGCCTGAATCACAAAATAATCGGAGCGCGGAGAGGTAGCATGCTTTGTTCGATTTCCATCCCCGCGAATGCCGGCAAGTTGTGCCATAAGTCCATTTAATCCTTACGCTAAAATAGATTGAAATTACTTGCTTAAAGTGTCCCATATAAGTATCATAAAAACCGCTGGGGTAAATAACATTTATTCAATGTCAACACACGGCAGTATGGTAAATATCTATCGTCAAGAAAGGTCCACAAAATAGTAACATGCTAAAAAGTATTTTTTTTTGTCACTTTTGCTGCAAGTAGTACAATTACTTAACAGTTCTGAGACTTAAAAACTATAATTTGGATGCAAACCTGGCCGGTAGCGTGGATTGTTTGATTGCGTCCTGGCGAATACGGGCGAGTTTTATAGGTCCATTTAATCGTTACGCTAAAATAGATTGAAATTACTTGCTTAAAGTGTCCCATATGAGTATCATAGAAACCGCTGGGGTAAATGACGTTTATTCCAAGTCAGCAAATGGCAGTTTGGAAAAAGAAAATTTAATGTTTAGTATAGTAAATCGTTTTCTGGAATTGCGAGGTCCATTTTTACAATGTATGTTGAATTGATTGTACCTAGTTGCTGGTATCTAGTGGCAGAATTATGAAGTACTGATGTCACTGCCGCCTTGAGAATTTCGCCGCCGTCCTGAGGTTTGTTGGACCTATGAAGCAACTTTGCCCAATAAAGAGTATAATAACATGTTTTTCTGTTATATCATTACATTTTTTGGTTTAACTAATAATTCTGCTTTTATATATATATATATATATATATATATATATATATATAGATTCCTTGCGTTCATATGATGTACTGTGCACGTAAACAGAGCCGGATCTAGAGGGGGTAAGGGGAGAAAGCGGGGGCAATTACACCGGGCAGCAACTTCAGGGGACCGGCAGAATCTTAACTGAAGGGTAGAGACTTTTTTTTCCCTATCATTCAGTATATCCGTAGCTAAAAGTATGACGTTTTGTGCATATGATACTCACAGTTTTAAGTTTTCACTTCTGTCGGCAGTCCCAAATAACTACCTATTTGTTTTTTTAAGCTCCACTACTACCCGGGGTAGGGACAACGGGGTGACGACAATAAGAGTGGCGACAATGGGGATGGCAATCTCCCAGTTATTGCCCCGGCTTGGAAAATTACAATATCCGCCACTGCGTGTAAAGGATTCATTTTCACTACGTTTTTGAATATTAATAAAGGAAGATTGTGAAGCTTATATAGGTGATTTTAAAGATGGAAGTTATCCAATGCCTCTATCAATAAAGAAAATCACATTTATACTAGATCTAAGATTAATATTCTCAGAAAGAGTAAATTAATAACCCACAACGAAAGACAATAGTTCAAAGTTGAGTCTTAGTTAAAGGAAGGAGTTCTAGACTGAATTTTTTCTTGAGGATTGCAGAGTGTACTGTAAAATAGTGTACTCGCAGGCCCAGCACTAGGATTCTTGGGCCCAGATAAGCTTTATTTAATATTATATTACATAATATACAATAAATAATTTATATTATAATAAATAATTATATTATTATATATTATTCAGTTAACTAACTTAATATAAATTATTTTAATACCATAATATTCTTTAATTGTTTACACTATAATAAAGGTTATATATATATATAATTAAATAATCACCAATAAGTTATTAATATAAAATATTTTTCCCCCTTCCCCTTTTTTAAGAAAGATTTTTTAAAAGTTTATTTCTATTTAGTCAGGCACCCTGGTCTGTGGGCCCCGTTAAGGGGCTCGGGCTGGAGTTAATTTTGCCCCAGCAACACCTCTAACACCGGCCCTGGGCACTGGTGAAGGGGTATTTATAATGGTGATAAGGATTGCAATCCCGCAGTGTTTTCAATCCCGCGGGATCCGCGCGGGATTTGCGCCAATCCCGTGGGATCCCGCGGGATCCGTGCGGGATTGGTACGAACAGTTTTTTAACGCATATATTTAAAACATAGTTACTTAAAACGTTAATAAATTAAATAATAATTAAATTAATAAATAATTTTTAATTTTAAATGATAAAAATTAACAGTTAACAATATTTTGATTGGCAAATTGACATTAAAACTTTTTAGCGTTTCTTAAGTGGTTTTACATTTTTGTTTTTTACTCTAAACCAATTTTTAAATAAATAATAAAAATGGAAAATATTGAGTCTTAGGTCAATTTATGTGCCTTACAATACATCACATAAGTTTAAAAATATGGTTTGCTTAATGATCAAGTTACCATAAATTATAAATAAACGTTCCATAACACCGAGAAAAGCATTCCATTTCACAAAGTGAAGTGAATACACTCTGTAAAGTGTAGACATGGCTCAGAACAAAATCTCTAACTTTTTGTCACTGCTCAAGCACGAGACTTGGCCTTTTTTTGCGTGATTCATTATTATATCTCCTGATTCCTTGATTGATATTACAATTGATTCAATGTTATTAAAAGAAACTACTCACCAACACGTAAACTGTTAAGTATTTCAGATTTACTTATGCGGCGTAACGACGTTTTTAGAGTGGAAATTATTATTTTTTAGTAAGAAAGGAGACTTTCTCGGCGAATGAGTGCAGTGAAGTCCTCATAGGTCGTATCTCCGGAATTCATTGGAAACATACGAAATTACACACGTGAGGAAGACGGCGGAGGCAGCTGTCGAAGTATGGTGTTCCTACAACACAATTCGTTGATACACCCGTGAAAATTTCACTATATCTTTTTTTACCTTTAGTCGAAATAATAACAAGGAGAAGAGGGATTAATCGAAAGCCTGAGCGGCACATGTAAGCAGGTGGCTTTTGTCAAAGAAACGCATTGAGGCAGCGGCCAAAACAACAATAAGTCAAAGGATATACAATTTCCTTCTGATAGCTGTTAAATAAATTGGTACGCGATCGTTAAAATTACGATAACATTAGTTTCATATCAACGAATAATCAAATTTTCAGCCGCAAATTAGGAAATTGTCACAATTACTTTATCTGCAAATACAGAAAATAGGAATAATGAAACCGTGAATAAAAAGCTGTAACCGTGTAGTTCAGATAACGTGTGTGATACTTAAAAAATAATTATATGGTTAGAAAATCGTTCTAAATACGCACCATAACTCAAATTACAGAAATGTGTACTCGAAACAAACGTAAGTTTTGATGAATACGTAAAAGTGTATTTATTTACTTACGAATGACGAAGGTTGACAAAAACAAACGCTTGTTCACATGAGTCAAATGCCAACTGGAAGGGTACAGGCAAACAGTGCAACACATCCAATGGAGACCGAGTGGGGCAGCGAGTCACGCAGACTGACACGCGTTTCCGCCGGATTTTGCGGATTGCGGATCCGCTTAATTTTGTGCGGGATCCGCCAGACTGTCTAATGATGTTGGATCCCGCTGGATTGCGGGATCCCGCTTTGCTGGATTGCAATCCCTAAATGGTGAGTTATGACTATTACAGTTCATGTATTCACAAATAATGAACATGAATTGCTGTTGGTGGTTTTATACATATAAGGGAAAATGTATGATTTAGTGAAGTGTAAGGATGGAGCAACAAGATGAGACTATTGGGGAGAAGATGATTTCATATTCAGAGTTCAAAGATTATAGTAAAATGACCATAACAGGTGGGGATCTGAATATACTGCGCATTAACTTCCAGTGTAATCAGTAACACAAAAGAGCAGATATTTGCAAAGTAATAAAGCCTGATGAAAATTATCTGGGTTATCACGGATGAAATATCTGATCTTGAGACAGTTGGACTAAAGGCAGGGCCATTGGTTGATATGTGTATATTGGGTATCAGTATCCAACCGGTATTTGAGAATGACTGATCACATGACACGCATATAGAGAAAGAAATGAGAGCGAAATGGAGAGAGCAGACCAACTGAGTAAAAACTTCCATATAATAGACTGCTTATAAACCAGGGCACCAAGATAGACAATGGAGCTATTGTAATATACTCAATATTAAAGTAAAATATAATTGTTAAAAAGATATTTAGATGTAGCCTGTGTATTGCCTACGTTGTGTTGGCTACACGTGTTGGACAGCCAAGCGGGCAGACGCGTTGGGGTGCAACGGTCATTTGGAATCAATAGACCGTATAGGAAGGCGCGCTGCAGATAGGGTCAGATGCAGAGCATGGTCTGTTGGGGATAAATAGACCTTATAGGAAGGCGCGCTACCGTCAGGGTCAGATGGAAAAGGAGTATCATGTAAATAAGAGTTTGTGTCACCCATTGGTTTTGTTTACAACCACACTGGTCGAGCAGGCGTGCTGCTGTTCATGGTTAAATAAGATTCAGCCAAGTGACACGAGGTTAACTGTTTTGAACTAGTATAAAGGATCACGGAGACCACAGGGAAGGGCCAGTACCATCAAGTTGCTACGTAGTGCTGTACAGTTCGCATCGCTGTACTGCTGCGTATTATTGCTGCCGTAGTTGACCAGCGGATCTGACTTGGGGAAGCAGTAACTTTCTCTCCCGCACCTAGCATTACATAACAACCTATTTCAAACTGTCTGTAGACTAGTTTGAAGTTATTAAACTCCAATGTTCTGGAATTGGCTTTGTCATTTCTAGCGTGAGTTTGCCTGCCTACTTTCCATCAAAAAATCCTTTGGCGAGAGCCGCTCCTTGCCTCAGGTATCGAACCCGTGTCCTCAATATTTCAGGTTGTGGCCAAAAGTTAAGTGGCTTCCAATCTGGGATAGGACACTATGACCATTAGTGTTGTAATACCATTTTACAGTTAAAGAGAGAGAGAAAATGGTCATAGCTCAATATTTTTTTTGTACAGTCAGGTATGGTTCATTATGTATGTCTGTGGCAGTACTGGATTAACCACGTAGCAGGAGGTAGCAAATGCCTCGTGCCTCCCAGGGTCCCACGGGGGCCCCGCACTTAGGCTAGCCGGCAACCTTTTTTTTTTTTTTTTAGCTCTACAATTTCCCCCCGGACGGCAACAATCAAGGGCCTCTTCTTCACGTTTGCTACGGGCCTCGCGCTTTCTTAATCCGGCCCTGCTCTGTGGTACAAACACATGAATTCATTGAGTGAGCACACATGCATTATGCTGAGATCTCTCGGAGGCTCAATGTGCAATGTGGCACCTATTTAAACCCATGAGAGCAAGGGAGAGGGTTAGCAAACAGGCCTCTGTCACACACAGTACAGTTATTGCATTGCTCAATTAATACTGAGAAATATTAATCTTAAGTAATAATAGTGAATTTTTGTACACAGTCAAAATATATTATTGTATAAATTGGAGGAACTTTTTAAAAATTTATTTTGTATTTTTACCACTGTGAATTTATCTTATGAATTTGTTTCCATGGTTATCACTATTATTATATTTCTTTTAGATAAGATAACCCAATTCAGGGGCACCCCCTTTGTCATACTAAGCACCCAGGCCTGACACAATCCACCAGTTCTGCATAAAGGTGTTCAGTGAATTAGTAAACCAAGGAAGAGGATGGTAAGGTGTATTCATAGCAAGAAAAGTGTTTACAAACTTAAGAGGTATTATAGGAAGAGACTGAATATGTGAAAGGAAGGTAGCTGTAAAGTATAGAGTAAGTGGAAACAGTTAAAAACAGTAAGAACTTGGAAAGAAACATTTCTCCAAAACAATAAAAAAGGATACATACTATAATACTTGTATGAGGAGGCTTAGAAGGGTGGTAAGAAGAGTACTTAACAGAATAAAGATGTATCACGGCAATAAAAATCATATGAATATAGTTAATAGGGAATTAGAAACAGCGAAGATGAACACTAAAGATGCATTCATAAAAATCGTGGCTGATAGGGAAACACTTAATGATACATTTAAAGATTTGTATAGCAATGTTAGAAAAAAGAGGGAAATGGCAGGTATTCAGACAGTTGTGGATACGGGTGAGCAAGAAATTACAGAGAATATGAAAAAAAGCAGAGCTACTGGTTTGATGAGATATGTCACATATTGATAGATGGATAAATAAATGAGCAGGAACTTTACCATGTAGAATAAGTATATTAGCAAAATAGATGAGGAGCTGCACATATATATATATATATATATATATATATATATAATAACAATGAGCAGGAAAAAGCATTAAGTCAATAAAACTAAGGAAGGATAGGGAAATATGACCCAACAATTACATTATTACCACAGATGAAGGCAGCTGGGACGACGAACAAAAAACAAACACAAGAGAAGCGCAATATTTCGGCAATCTTCTGCACGTTTAAGGCTGCTGTAGGCCAAAATATTGAGCTTCTCTTGTGTTTGTTTTTTGTTCATCGTCCCAGCCGCCTTCATCTGCGGTAAGTGTTGGGTCATATTTTCCTATCCTTCCTTAGTTTTATATATATATATATTAAATGTAAGATGGCCAATAGGGATAATATTATAAAAATGTGTTAAAGATAGACATTGTACCATAGATAGAAGTATTGTTTAAATTGGGATTGGAGACAACCAGAAATATGCTATAGTAGTATCAATACATACAAGAAGGGACAAAATAGGGCTGATTAGTTTTACTCAAATAATGGCCAAGTTGAAAGCAGCCAACTAGGCTATATTAGAAAAAATTGTGAGGAACATAAATAGTTTGTGAGTCAGCAACATGGATTTAGAAGAGATCATTCATGAGAATCTCAGTAAGTTGTGTACTAGATATTTCAGTTGAAAAGGACAAGGCAAGCCAAGTAGATAGTGCGACATTTGAAACAGTTAATCATAGAATGATATTGGTGTGAGATTGAAAAGTAATGTATGGAATGGATAAGATGACCATGACCACAAGCTGGTACTCAATTTCAGGCACAATGGTATAGGTAAGGGTGTCAGGGATTCGAATAAGTTACCAAAAGAAATGATGAATAATTTACCAAAAACGTTGAAAGAATTTAAAGTTAAAATTTGTAGAGGGCAAATGTAGGTGGGTGCAGGAAAGGGGAAAGATGGGTGTGTAGGGAAATTGTCACCAGAGCATGCGTTCCATTACAATTTAATTAAATATTATTATATTATGATTATAAATAAGGTTAAGTCTGTTGGAGTAAACCAAGATGTACCGTATCTTTTTTGTTGGGTGGAGGAATCTTAAAAAGCAAGAAGCAAAGAGTCAATGTATCAATGGAGATGGTAGTGAGAACAGATGTGTCAAAGGATAGTGTACTGGAATAATTGCTTTTCATTATTTTAATGAATGATTCTGTTATTGACTTACAGGGTTTAGGTTATTTTCAGATAACATACTGTTATATAACAGGATGCATTTGTTGAGAATAAAATTGTAGAGGGAAAATGAAGGTGTGTGCAGGAAAGGGGGAAGATGGGTGTGTAGGTAAATTGCCACCAGAGCATTTAATCCATTGCAATTTAATTAAATATTATTAAATATTGAGGGGACATACCAGGGAAGTAAGGAAGATGGGTTGCAAAACATTAGCCAGGCCTTGCTAAAATATTGTGAGATGATATAAGGCCACTATTATGTCTAGCTCTTCTAGAGCAGTTTCCAACCATCAATCTCGTCTGTTATTGTATTTTGAAGGATTAATCTTCGTCAAACTACCGGCTTGATAGGGCTAATATAGTTTGATGTATTGCGATCACTCTTTGAAACATGTAACTATGATACGTGTTCGCTAAGAGTATTTTTTGTTTGTCTGATGTGTTTTTTATTAGGCGGAGATTGGGTAACACCCTGACATTCATCTTGGTGATTGCAGCAAACCACCTAAAAACCATAATCAGTATGACCAGTACATTAAGTACAGGACTTGATTCTGCCCTGTAAACCTCCCCATTCCAGAGTATACACCTTAATGCTCTCAGCCACATTGATGAGATAGGTCCACTGTTATGGGTATAAAATACTGGAGTTTGAGGAGTGCAGATATATTTGTTAGTGGAAAATACCAAAGGATGCACTCACAAATCGAAAATATGACATTTGGGCTGGGAGTCATTGGAGGATAGAAGCCTTGTGAAGAGAATAGGGCCTGGATAAATGGTGATTTCGAAGCAGTATGTGAAAGGGAAGAAAGGAGCATACAATAAAGTAGCATTTGATCTCAGACACAAGGGAGTAGGAAAGTTTTCAATTGTAGGTAAGGAAGTATTGAACAGTATACTTCAGCCTGTAAAGGATATTAAATTAAAAATGTAGGTATATGAATCATCTAGGCAGAAGTTGCCACTGGGAAATGAACAACATCACAATTAATGAATAATAACAATGTAGTATGGATAAGTTGATGACAGGTCCTGAATGGATGTGTGGAAAAAGAATTAGTAGTTGTGTATGGTAGAGAATAAATGAGAATAACCATAAATTAGTACTTGATTTCAGACATAAAGGAGGTGAAAATTTTCAGTAGTTCAGTAGTTCTGGAGTCAGAGAGCAAGTTGAGTTATCAAAGGAGACACTGAAGATTTTTTTAAATTTATCTTTAAGTGGCAGTTTCCTTATCAAACTACTTCATGTTCGATTCTTTGAGAGCCATTTCCCTACATACCGGTACTTACTTTCGACTTTTAGAAATCAAAATTTTAAATTATTTCAGTGTTTTAGATAAATCATTCAGCATATCCATAGGTAATTTATTCCAGTCCTTGGCTTACCTATAAAATAAAATGTTCTCACTCCTTTACAAATGAAACCATTAGTCATGATGCTCTTTTCCCCTCCACATATAATTCCTAATTCTACTCCTTCCAGGCCTCATTGATAAATGCCTCAAACGCTCCAAAAGCTCACTTAAGTTGCTGCCTGTTTTCCCAACCCAGCTCCTTAAACATATCAGTTACAGATTGTTTTCTGCAGTAATTTCCACAGACTTGCCAAGCTGCACTTGTTTGTCCCTCTCCCTTTTTCTCAACCTAGGTATGCTGATACCCATAATGTGGATCCCAAGCCGGGGATTTTCATAGGTCCTTAACACAACCTTCACCTCTGGCATAGCTTGCTGTGTGATGTTAAGTACACCAGAAAGCTTCTGTGTTTCAGATTCCACATTAAACTGTAGGTCTTCTTTAAAGATTAGGATTACTGGGTCATGTTAGGTGATGAGTAAAGAAAGGAACTGGCCAACCTACCTCCAGTTCCAGGCTAAGTATACCTCCTTTGGGAGGCTCCAACCAACCTTCAAGTTGAATACCGAGCTTTTTTAATGTAGGTCCCATTCTGCCCTATCATACTCAAGCAATTCTATGAGCAAGGTTTTGGCTCCCAACTCGAAAATTTCTATGTTATGTATCTTTTTCACAGGAGTGCAATGTTAAATTAACTTGAAATTTTTCGCAATTACAGAAGATTATAAATCACGATCTGTAATTCCCGTCCGAACATCCATAAATCGCTCAAAGCGAAACAGGAACGATTCCTTCAGAAGACCACGGCCGAATGCCTTCCCCTTCCTTGTCCCCAAATACTTTCCTTCCTCTAATGAGCACGACGTCGACGAAGCGTAAAACCATAACAAAAGAAAAAATTTCAAAAGAGATAACATTGCTTCCACTCGACAGCAGGAAACTCTAATCCAGGGCCGGATTAAGACAGCGCGGGGCCCCACAGCAAAATGTGAAGAAGGGGTCCTTGGTTTTTCGTCATCCGGGGTAGTAGTACAGCTTTAAAAAAAGGTCGCTGCCGGAATCCTAGGCGGGCCCCCCAGAAGGCGCGGGGCCCGTAGCATTTGCTAACTCCTACTACGTGGCTAATCCGGTACTGCTCTGATCGTAAGAACCATAAACACTGAATTTTAGTTCCAACTCGAATGGTGAATTTACATCAACTGTGGACTCGATCTACAAAAATCAGTGACGAGAAAGATGGTTTAATGTGTTATTTTCATATTGTTGCATTTTTCTAAGTGAAACTGCATAAAAATTCTTCATACGTGTAAAATCTTGAACAGAGTCTTTTTCATAGTGTTAATATAATTAATTAATCTTGTAAAGCATCTCAACTGAGCAAACAAATAATAGACAAACTCAAATGGTAACAATCTGACCGAATGTAAGTTCTGGAATTCTGTAACAGGTAACAACACATCTTTCATTGCTTGCTGTAATTGTTTCAAAGTGGTGTTACACAACTGTCACGTCTCCAGATGCTCGTTTGTTGCCATGCTAACCAACATACACCAAAAGCTAGCATAAACGTTTTAACGGTGAGAATTTATATTTTACAGACGCCTAAAATCAGTTTTAGAAATTGAACTTGTATTACGTCAAGCACAAATATTTTTTTCCAATATTAAGACAGTGTAGAAAACTGTTAGTTTATTTTTGAGATACGACGATTGGCACATCTTTGTGACGACGGGAACCTTAAAAACTACCCACAATTCATAGCGGCACATATTGGCCGTGAAGGCTTGCTTCGCATGCTCTGAGCAGCATCATGTACATGAGTTTTTGTGAAATTTTATTTATATGTCAAGTATCGAATGTACGTAGGCATAAAAGTATATTGAATTGTTTACCTTCTTGATTAAGTATAAATTTTAGGCCGGATTTAAATTATTAAAGACATGCCCAAAGGAAAGCGAAAGGGAAAGTCAGGTGAGTGTTACACATGCGAATTCTTAAGTATTACGTTACTCTGTAACCTTGTTGAATGTCTACGTATACTACTATCGTGACTTAACATATGTTTGCAATTTTATTTAATGATATGAAAGCTGCATCTGTTATCAAGTGCTTTTAACTCTGTTTTGCAATGTGATGTTGCGTAACGTGATTTGCACGTTGTTTTATAGGATCAGTTCAGAAATCTCGACCAGATGCTACTGGCGTAACATCAGATGAGGAGTCATTCAATGACAATGCAAGTGTCATCAGTATCATTTCAGAAAATCGGAGTGTCATCGAAGAAGGTGCGTTTTGTAGGTTGCAGTTATATTATTATTAATAGGCCTATTCCTTCGTGTGTAGAAGCTTCGATGATATTAGTTGGTCAATGATAGCAGATTATAGTGTGCATTTGATAAATGAATAGTTAATCTTCAACATATCAATTTTGTTGGTAAAGTATTGGTTTCTTCTGATTGCACTAGATGACTGTATAGAGGAAGTAATGCTAATTATACAGGAAGCAAGTAAATCTTTTTTTTGTGATTTTGCCATCAGTTTGCCCCTATTCTGTTTTTGTTTTACTTTGTCTTCCACTGTACCCTCACTGATACAATACAATACATTAAATTACATTCATTTTCCATTGATCCCAATATAAGAGACCGGCTGTTTGGGATGTGGAAAGTTGTCAATTTACAGTTAAACAGTTGCATAACAAAATAATATGTACACCCGTAGATGTACAGTCATAGCATACGTGGTACATTAAAAAATTCCATAGCAAAATAATGCATAAACCACAAGATGTACAGTCATAGCATACATGGTACCGTAAACAATTGCATAACGAAATAATACATACACCAGGAGATGTACAGTCATAGCATACATGGTAAATTAATTATGTAAACTACATTTACACAAGCTTCTGGCAGTTATTTTTTAAATACCCTAGAAATAAATTCTTTGACAGAGTAGATGGAGTTGTCAATTAAAAATTCTTTCAATTTTTTTCCTGAATTTATTCTTATCTACTAGACATTTAATATGTGTTGGGAGCATATTGAAGATAAGTATCCCTGAATATCGGACCCCTTTTTGAACAAATGACAATGACTTGTAATCCTTGTGAAGATCATTTTTACTTCCAGTGCCATAATTGTGTATTTTACTATTTGTTTCAAACAAAGTATAATTTGTGACTACAAAGGACATTAATGTGTATATATACTCAGATGCTAATGTTAAAATCCCTAACTTCTTGAACAGCTCTCTACATGAAGTTCTATTGCTAACCCCGACACATAATTCTTATTACATGCTTTTGGGCTCTGAACAGTTTGTCTCTATGGGTAGAATTGGCCCAGAATATTATTCCATATGACAATAAGGAGTGAAAATACACAAACTAGCTGCTTCATATGGAGATCACCTATAGCTGATGAACCCATGCATTTTATAATGGGATTTTAATTACTGTTGCCAGGATTGCTTAGTCCAATGTATACTGAGTTTGAAAATCTGAAAAAAATGGTTAAATAGCTTCTAATTAGAATGGATCGGTCATACAATAAAAGTATATGGAGGTGACTATAAAGGTTTGCATAAAGTATCACATTGAGAAGAAGAAGGGATATCAGTATGAAAAACATTGAGCTGTAAGTTACTGCTAGACTGTACTACAGTACAGTCATTTTCTTTAGATCAGTTGTAGTTGTGTTGGATATGGAGTGGATTCAACTTTCAACAAAATTATTTGTATATTGAAACAGATGTCTACAAGAAATAGTGGCTATTGTAACAATACCATTTCTACAAGATAAAGGTAGTTACTATGTTGGATAAATATGTCTTCACCAACTTGAACCCTTTTCAAAATAACCCTCAGTTCTATAATTATTTTATTTTTAAATTGCTTGAAATAAAATTAATTTTGTAATTCTACATGGTAACCACCCTAGCAGATTTAACTCTCTCTCTCTCTCTCTCTCTCTCTCTCTCTCTCTCTGTGGGTGTGGGAAAGGGTGGGGGGTTAAATTCTAAGTGATCTTCTACATCAATATTTTTTTAAAATAATTTTTCTAATTTGATGTAAGTATCAGTGAATTTCATAGGTTCAGTAACAGATAAAAAATCGAGACACATTTTTTTTTCCGATGTCAGTATCATAAGATACAAATTCTACCATATATATTTGTGATCTGATTCATGTGAAGTTTTGATTTTCAGGTTCTGTTTCTCATTTTGTTTTTATCAATATTTAAAGATGCATTTTAGCTTGGTCTCTTGTTGTTTTTTTTTTTTTTAATGACTTTTAAGGAAAAGGCAAAAATTTGTTAGTGATGGATATTTAAGTTATCAAGTTTGAGGGCTTAATTTTATCCTTACCCTATCTTTATCAGTTTTGTGATCTTGGAAGATCCTGTACCATGTTTTGGCCTTCTTATTATTCTTACATATTGTTTGCATGGGTCATCAAGCTTTGAACTTGATGTTAACAAATACCAAAACACAAATAACACTACCACCAACAATATTGTTGTTTAGAAATTGTGCAGATACATGTTAGTGAATGATCACTGTTAAGAAACTGTGAAATCACATAATTTTTTAAATGGGCTTGTTTTCACTATACCATTGCTTGGGCTGCTACAGTGGGTAATTTTATTTCCCTTAATTTTTCCAAACCCTAGACTGGCCACTGTACCTATCCTGGTGGATGAGTGATAACATTAGGCATCGTAGGGGCCTGGTATGCAAACATGCTTTACCTGAGCTGGAAACTTGAGAGTGACACTAGTTTCCCACACCACTCCTACCAGACTTCAATGACCACCGTAGGGTGTGGCGGTGGAATGTTGTGTGTCTAGGAGAACTGGGATCTTGCCTTTATCGCCCAGATCATGAGGATGATACAAACCTCCACAAAAAAAGCCACCCAACCTTAAGGTGAATAACATGCCAAGGAGATGGATGGGTAGTGAGGCAAACCACCCGCTAGCATAAAACCTCAGGGGCACCTGCCACACCCTTGTTGTATTGGGCTTAACGGCGTGATGTGGGAGCTCCACTTCACTTGACATGTAGTTCCTCCAAACTTGTGGGACAAAATCACAAAAAAACTGCTTCTTCTACCTGTAACTTGGGCATGCAGCAGGGGAAATCTAAAGCCCAAAGAGGTGGTAAGCTGGTGTGCGTTGAAACCCCTTCTCTAGTGTTCTGGCCTTGCATTCGGGAGTACGGCGGTTTGAATCCCCGTCCGGGCATCCAGATTTGGGTTTTCTGTGGTTTCCCAAATCACTCCAGGCAAATGCCGGGATGATTCCTTCAAAAGGCCATGGCCGAATTCCATCCCATTCCTTGCGCCCCGCCCCCATCCTTTCCCATCTCTAAAGACCTCACTGTTAAGAGACGTTAAGCAGTTTAAAAAAAAGCCCTTCTCGTAAAATGAAGTATGTAACAGCAAGAATTATTTGATCGATAATGCCTTCGTCATAATTACAAGGGTGGAGGGATCATTTGAGAAGGTTTCTCCATTTTATATGCAGAAAGGGTTCGAGGGTATTGTGGGTACCCCAAAATGGTCAAAAAGCTTAGGAATGGGCCACTGCTTTTCAAAACGTCTACTTACAAGCGGGCTGTCCTACTCCTTGAATGTGAGAAGCTAGGGGATTTACAGTAAAGTGTGAACTCCATAAAACTCTTAATTCGAGTAAAGGCATGAGACCTAATCTTTATTGATACCGAGGAACTCCTTAAGGAGTGAGGATGAGAACATGTGGTCGTGGTTCATCACATCACATGAAGGTTAAATGACAATCTTGAAAAGATTTCCACCTTCATCATGACATTTGGCACTCTGATGTTGCCCAAAGCCATCAAAGCAGGCTATTTGAACCTTAATATTCATCGGTATGTCCCATACCCCATGTGCCTTTTCAAGTGCCTGCAGTTCAGTGACCTGTAAGGGCAACCCCACCCATGGGAAATATGGAAAGGCTGTGCATGAGCCAGGCAGTGGTTGTACCCACTCACATGTGTGTGTCAACTGCTCAGGGTCTCATCCCACCTGGAGCAGGGAGTGTCATCTCAATTAAAAGAAGATACAGTAGTTGAAAACCAAGGAACGACTATCTTATGGCTAAGTGAAGAAGAGGTTCAAAGCACTTGTGCCACCTGTTTTCGCTACTAGTTTCACAAAAACCTCATCGGTTCCCGTCAGGAAGGAAAGTGTTGCTACACAGACATCCTTTGCAGACATGGACACAAAACAAAGTGCTCATGTCAGTGCAAATGTGGTGCCATGTCCACCTAGGTCATAATACCGAAGACTGCAGTCATCGGTAGCAACACGTTTGCAGCCCTGACCAATAAGATAACAGGTTCTGGAGTTCCACCAGCAGAAGCACAGCCACCTGCTACGACAGCTACAGCCGTGGGACCCTATACTGCTGCTGCAGTAGCAGTAACGGCATTGCCATCATGCAGTAACAGATGACAAACTGCAGAGAGTTCGAGGTCCGAAACTTAAACATATAGACCCAACTATGTTTGTGAAGTCTCCTTCCTCATCTCCTCCTGGAACACCAACTGGTAGGGAAAGGAAGGGCCAAAGTCTCCAAGGCCTTATCAAATTCAGATTCGTCTTCAGATCCTGATCCATGTGGCTGATGGTGGATGAACCTGCTCCCGTTCGTCAAGTCACTGTTGGAGGACCCACTCAATTCAGGGCGGGTGAAATTAAATCTATTTAATTTCACATACTTCTTTATGAGCTCATAAAGAAGTATTACAACTCTTCGCATGGTCTAAACCCAGTGGCGGATCCAGGGGGGGCTACGTGGCTAAGCACCCCCCCCCCTCAAAACTGCTCTGTTCTTATGAGGGAGGCAGTCAAGGCTGGAGTGAGGCCCCCCCCCCCCAAAAAAAATCTTGGATCTGCCACTATCAAAACCAGTGTGTCTCTGCCTACAAGAAAGACGTTTTATATCACTACACCATCCAGTGCTGAGAGGCCATAACATTTGGACAATACCAAGGGTGATGGTGTGAATGGGAGAGTGGCTGAGTTTGTCCAAAACAATGTCCACTCCGAACCTATCGCTCTCACCTCTAATCTGAAAACATTGACAATGTGGGTACATGGTTCCATTAAAATGACCATATGCTCCCTTATCTACCACCGAATGTGCACATCAATTACGACGACCTCTGTGATATATTGTGACAGCTTACTCGGCCATTCCTCCTCCTCGGAGACTTCGATGCACACAGTGTGTTGTGGGGCTCAGAATACCGACTGCCCCAGAGGCCGAGCAGTTGGTAGATTAATGGAACAAGATGAAGTTTGTATCCTCAATACAAGACAAATGCCTCACTTCACCACAGCTTCTGGTTTAAACTCTGTAATTGATCTTTCGTTGTGCTCTCCTTCAATTGTGGACTTCAATAGCCGATGCAAATTAATCGTCAGCAAAGCTGATTGGCAACTCTATCGCCATTCAATTACTCTGAAGGAGTGTACAAATGTTGAGAAGGTGAATCACTTTTCAGAAGATGTCAGCTGACATCTCCATGCCGAAAAGCTCTGGAACGCTGCGAAGGATGCCCGTCCCCTGGTGGAATGATGAATGTCGTTCTGCCATTCAGGGTCGGAGGAATGCATTTTGCCGTTTTAGATTGTATCCATCATCCGACAATCTGCAGTGTTCCAAATTGCTAGAGTTAAAGCGCATCATGTTATTAAGGAGAGTAAGAAAAGGTCATGGCAGAACTGTGAGCACTATTAATGATTCCACAAAATTATCAAAAGTATGGGAGACTATCTGCCGTATATCTGGAAGGTACTCCCGCACACCAGTATCTCGATTACTGGATCATGAACGTGCAATTACTGAGGAACGAAGCATTGCACAGCTGATGGCAGAGAATTTTGCTGCCATAATTTCGTCTGCCAGTTTCCCCTTAGGTCCAGCAATGAAGAATTGCTGCTGAAAGGTGCATGCTGTGCCTCAATTCATCATATACAGAGACATACAACAGCCCATTTACGTCTTGGGAGCTGGAGTCTGCATTAAACAGTGCCAAAGAAACTGCTCCAGGGCCTGATCTGATCCAGTACCAGATGTTGTCATCTTCATCAAGATGGTAAAGAGTACCTTCTAGATATTTTTAACGAAATCTGGACCGGAGGTTACTTCCCCAACTCTTGAAAAGAAGCAACACTGATTCCAATTTTTAAACCTGGGACCATAATATTGCCGTGACAAGCTGCATAGGGAAGACAATAGAGTAGATGGTTAACCGCTACCTCATATGGTGTCTTTGAGTGTCATCTGAGCCACTTTCAGTGTGGATTCAGGAAGTTTCGTTCCACCATGGATAATCTGATCTTACTGGAAGCGGCAATTCAGGATATGTTCATCCGCAGCCAATACCTTGTCAGTGTTTTTTATCGAAAGACCTACTATAATACTACCTGGTGGCATGTTATTTTAAAGCAGTTGCATGAATTGGATTTTAGGGGAAACTTGCCCAATTTTTTAAAAATTGTTTTGATCTGTCTCAACAGTAATAAGGAGTCCTATACGGCACTCCTTATACGTTGATGATTTTTTAAAAAAATTTTGTGCATCATCTAGCTTGAGAGGTGCTGAGCGGCAGCTGCAACTTGCGCTGAACAGACTGGATGAATGGTCAGTGTACACCGGTTTCCGTTTCTCTACTGAGGAAACCCAGTGTGTACTTTTTACTCGGAGCAGAAGTCTCTTACCAGAACCCTGTCTTACCCTTTTAACACCGTTTTAACTTTTACTGAATCTGTTCGGTTTCTGAGACTCATTTTAGACACAAATCTCAGCTGGCTGTTACATCTTAAAGATGTGAAAGCCAGAGCCTTGAAAGCTCTAAATGTTTTAAAATGTCTCTGGCATGTAGTGGGGTGCTGACCGCTCCAACCTGTTACAATTTTATAGAGCCTCTGTACAGTCGCAGTTGGTATACAGTTGTATGGTATATCGTTTGACACGGTACAGTTATCTCCGGATGCTTGGTAGTGTCTACCATGCAGGAATTCTGCTAGCCATGGGTTCCTACTGCACCAGCCCAATACCCACAGTACCGGATTAACCATGTAGCAGGAGGTAGCAAATGCTACGGGCCTCGCGCCTTCTAGGGGGGCCTCCACGCCTAGGCTACATGTGCGACCTTTTTTTTTAGCTCTACAATTTTCAAAATCAAGGGCCTCTTCTTCACATTTGCTAAGGGCCCCACGCTGTCTTAATCCGGCCCTGGATACCCAGCATTTGTGTTGAATCTGACTAGTTGTCGCTTTCCATCCATTGGCATCTCCTCATGATGCGACACTACCTGCACATTGCCACAACACTGGGCAGTCCCATGTACAACGTAGCCATTTGTCCAAATTTCGAACGGCTATATACCAACCGCCCAAGAACAACCAAACCGTTTAGCTACCGTACAAAGGCATATTTTAGTAGAATATGAGTTCGAGCTGCCCTTGTTTTATCTCTAGGGTTAGAGTAAATCTCCTCCCTGGCGTTTAACGAGGCCCAGGATGATATTAGAACTGTCATGGTACATAAAGCTGTTTACCACAGACAATGTTTATAGAGATATTTTAAACCAGCATCATGATTTTACTTTGGTATATATGGATGGGTCTAAGCAGGCCAACAGAGTAGGCTGCTTCATACTGTTCCCTTGAGCGACATGCACATATAAGCTGAATTTATTGTGCAGTGTATACACTGAACAGAGTTACGTTTTGTTAAAGTTGCTCCAGCATATGAATATAAGTCGCAATATGAAGTACATCATCATATGCTGTGATTACCTCAGCTGGATTCAGGCTTTAGGATCGTCTTGTCCAGGATAAACAGGACAGCCTCTGATCCCTTCCATCTCTAGGAAAGGAGGTTCTATTCTGCTTGGTAACAGGCCATGTGGGAATCGGGGATGGAGGCAGCCAATGTAGCTGACAATTTAGCCTGTGAGAAGGTTAATCGACTTTGCTCCAGTCTCAAAGTCGGACTTTGCTCCAGTCTCAAAGTCGGACTTTGCCTCGGTAGTAAAACGAATTTTCTTAGATGTATGGCAGAGACAGTGGCTGGAAGTTGAGGATAATAAGCTCCGGCTGGTCAAACCAACCGTTCAGCAGTAGAGCTCCTTCCAGCAGGCGAGAAGGGATGAGATTCTCCTTACTCACCTCCACATATGGCACTGTCCTCTAGCACAGTTTTCTTCTCCAGTGGGAGGACCCACCAGAATGTGATGCTTGTGACGTACCTCTGACGGTATAGCACGTTTTAACTGATTGAGTTTTAATTTGGATTTAGGAACAGATGTTGGCCTAGCTAACAATCTGTCACTTGTTTTAAATAATAACAGCGATAGTGTGGCGAACGTTTTAAAATTTTGTAGTTGGCTGGTCTTCTTTCAAAGATTTTGAATAGATCGGCCCAGGTTTTAGAATGCATTGGTAGTCTCTATACAACCACCAGTCCAAAGACTGTTTATACTTTTTAGATGTTTGAGTTTGTTTTTAAGTTTCTTGTTTTATATTCGGTTGGCTGACCACTTTACAGCCTGCCAGTTAGCTCGTTGTTTTAACTTGGTTGGTCCCTGTACAGCTAACTGGCCAATGTCTGAAAATGTATAGATTATATGGCCCTTGTACAGCCAGTGAGTTGAGCTTTTATTTTATTTTGCTGTCTGCATAGTACGGCCAACCTCTATACTATTGGCCATGCAGGCAGTAAATTAGTCCCTATTTTAGCCACATTGTCTGTCTGGATTTTTGTCAGGGTATTAATGAACTTGCTCTTAAGCCAAAACAACAACAACAACAATGATAACATTCATGCTGGGCATTCAGGAGGTAGCATGTATTGGTACTGAGATCATATCAACCTAAACTGTTTTATTTTCTTACTTGTGGTTATGTTGAAATGCTGCCTGGACCAGGAGAGAACTTTCGTAAAAGCCATAGAAATGCGATATTTGCATACGGTGAAAGCATTCAATCTCCTCTATAGTTTTAACATGGCAAGACAAACCCATCATTAACCCATGGAAAATATTTATCTAGCATTAGTTTCTTGTGACTTTTTGCAATTTTAAAACAGATAATGTAGGTTTTGATGTTTTATTGGCAAAATAAACTTACTCTTTCAGCTGCAGATTATT
This sequence comes from Vandiemenella viatica, assembly GCA_031002005.1. Classification (NCBI taxonomy): domain Eukaryota; kingdom Metazoa; phylum Arthropoda; class Insecta; order Orthoptera; family Morabidae; genus Vandiemenella; species Vandiemenella viatica. Next base: position 139,942,876 of record JARYHS010013630.1, on the reverse strand, counting down.
TAACTGATAATTGTAGCCATGCATATAATTTTAAGGTATCTGGATATAGAAATATATGGAAGGGCTTAATTCTAGATACTGCTATCATAAGTATAGAAAATTTTTAATTCTTTTCATATAAATTTATATAAACATCGTATTTCCATTGTCCTCGCGGAAGGCGCCGATGACCTCGCTATTGACATGTCCATAAGCCACAATGGCAACAACTTTGTCCTCACCCAATGAAAGCTCTATTTTCCATGTAGTTCCTATTAGTAACATTTGTAGCTACCCTCATGATGTTTGCGTCATACCTGACAACTGAGTAATGTCTTAAGCAACATTGGTGGGTAGTGTTTACATTTTTTTGGCCCTGTGGCAGTAAGTAGTGGGAGTGGTATTGCAATCTAGAACCTGAAAAATGCTTTATGCCAATATGAAAATCACAAAAAAATTATAAGAAAAGTAAACTTGACACAAAGACAGTTACGCAGTATTTATTGAGACACTTAATCACAAAGTAGGATGTTTAAATGCATGTGAATAGTTAGCATGAGACTTTTCTATTATTTATCTCAATGTTGATTTAATTTATTGTGAAGAAAAATTTAAAATTGTGCCATCTCTTACAGGTGGAGAAGAAGTTGATGAGCAAACACAAGAAGAAATATTTGAAGAAAAATTAAAGGAGGCAATTGATGGATTAAATCAAAAATCGGCACAGGGACGAACGGCGTCCTTGGAATCTGTGGCAAAAGCACTTGTAAAGAAATGTATCCCAGAATTTGTAATTGACAGGTCAGTTTTGAAATTATAGGATCATTTAAAATTTTATTAATTTCGGGTGGGGTGAGACTTTCTCCACCAGCGAAATACTGGTACTGACCTGTTGAAATTTTGATTAACTGCTTCCTTATAGTATCCTCTTCACGTTTAGCACTCTCCTTTTCTGGAAAAGTCGCCACGAATTAAATTAAAAATGCCCAAATATGGGATGCTCCGCAACCGAGAAATGTTAGCAGCACTGAAAAAATGACACAAAAATTATCGGTACAGGGATCATATAAACCTAAATAGGTTCATTTTTTCATAGTGATCATTGTTAGGTTGAAATTCGGCCTGGACCAAGAGTAAAAAATTTTACGGGTAATTCGTTCTGCGGCAGGCCATGTCGCAAACCAGAGACAAACTGTGCATTTGTTTACAACGGAAGCAATCGATTATCTCTGACTGCTTATATCGATTCCAAGATGGTGAGCCTTATAGTACTGCATTTCGAATAAAAATTTTGTATCTGTTAATTTTATGCGACGTTTTGCAACGGAGTGAAGCTAAAACGGCAATAAAATACTACAACAATGAATTAAATCAACATTTCAAGAGATTATCATTGATTTCACAGTGCCGGCGGCTACTAATAGCTGCGCTGCAGTGTCATATTTAGGCATTTTTTAATTTAGTTCGTGGCGACTTTTCCGGAAAAGGAGAGTGTACAACGTGAAGAGGACATTATAAGGAGCAGTTAATCCAAATTTCAAAAGGTCAGTACCAGTATTTCGCTGGTGGAGAAAGTCCCACCCCACCCTTAATTTCTGCTGTAATGCATGTGGTTAATATGGAAGCAGTCTTAGTGTTTGATTAGATAAGACAACAACCACTTGCTATGTATCATATAATATGAAAATCATCTTGTCATTATATAGGCGTTTTACTTTAACGGATGGTGTAGAACGTAGCTTAAAGAAGGGCAGGAATTTGGAGCAAGCTGTAGCTGCACAGCTAGCACCTTTGCTGTGTGTTCAACTTGGTGCAGGTGAACATTCTGAAGAGGTGTACCGAGAATTATCACCTGTTTTAAATGTTGTGGCTCAAGACAATTCTGCATCTCCTTTAGCAAGAGCAAAGGTGAGTTTTCACTGGCTCTCAGATGAATTTTTTAACCTTTTAAGATGTTTTCAGCTGTTAGAAAGTAACAAGTAATTGTGTGTCTGTAGTTCATAGTTGGTCTGGAATAAATGGCTCTTGTATTAATACAAAAGGGTGCAGTGCATTCTTTGATACTTCAATGTCTAAATGTTTGCAATACATGGGGAGAAAAAAAACCAGCACTGAAATGTTGTAAAATATTGTAAGCAGCACGGTTTCCAGAAGTGTCAATTTAACATTGCAGATAAATACTATATTTAAAGTATTTCCCGCTCAGTTGAATGATTCTGAAATTTTGAAAGTTTATTGCCTACTGCTGTCGTTCATTTTTAACTGCAGCTATTTTTAAAAAATAGCTGTCATCATTCTATCCCACATTGTTATCATACTTCCCTGATACCCTTAAGGTGCAAGTTTCCTTATCTTCAACTAACAGTCTAGTTCTTTCTTTTGAGCATTACTTCCACAGTCTACTGTAATTATTTTGAGTTTCAACAAGAGGGCTGGAATGAACTAACATGAATTGGTGTTGTCGTTGAGACTTATTAATTCTTGCACTGTCTGACTTTGGCAGTGTTGCCAAGTGTGAACGTGGAGTATTTGTTTATTTGAACTTCTAATTTCTTGCTTAAAGATTTTTTTTAACTGCAAATTCTATAAGGTTATATAAAACTTGGCTGTTATACTCTGTAGCTTTCCTTTTACTTAAGGTGCCTACATGGAAACTGAAGTTGGGATAACTGGAGATCACGATTCCGTAAGGAATTGGTGCCGTAGTACTGCAGTAGTCAAATGCATGACTCTGCTAGAAATACCATTTGAAGTACATTTAACGATGTCGTGTTGTTGTGTTAACACCTAATTTCTGCTTGAAAATAATGGCCCAGGGTGTTACAAAATAATTAATAAATGTTTTTGTAGCCGAATCTGTCTACAGTTTTGCTATAGAATAAGAAAAATATTAGAAATATTGTTTTAATTAGCTTCCAGTAAAATAAATAAATGGATGACCATTACAAAGGAGCTGACATCTAGCATTTAATTAAAGATACCTCATATCCCTTCACAAAATACTTCTGCTATCATCCCCGCAAGTAATCCCAATTATAAATCAGATTCTACAACAGTCGGTGAATTCCAGTAGTAGGCGTGCCCAGAACCATCTGCACAAGTTGTCCGCATTATTGAAGTCCCATCTTGCAGCGGAATAGTCTCTTCCCTCCAAGTCACTCATCCAGCAATCAAAACTGCAGCCTCCCCTGATTTCCTCAAAACTGTTCATTACCCAACTGCTCAACATACCTCAACCTCCTCCTTTGAAACCCACACCTCGCTCTCTGCACTCCAGCCCTGCCTCTAAACCTAAACTGTCAGTCGTGAACATGTCCTCTTCATCGCTATCTGTACCCCAACTCTCCAAAGGCCTTACTTTTTCCCCTACCCCTACATTTGACCATGCTAACCTAGTCCGGGACTCTTTCATTCTGCCAAACACTCTGCTGGCAGTACCACTTTGCCACTCATGTCAGTGAATTGGGCCTCAAGACTACCTGTAACCCAATATCCAAAAATTCAAACAACTATCCACACTTGACCCACCACCTCTTCCCTAGAACCATCCCATACACATTTTTGAGGAATTCTTATCCACCAGTTTGGCTTCTCCTAGTTTTCTGAAGTCCTTGATGAATACCAGCAATCTCAGCCCAGCTGAAACCCATGCCAGAAAACAACTTTTGACTAACCCAGATCTTATCATTCTACCCACAGACAAGGACTCAACCACAGTAGTTATGAATCGCAGTGACTACGTGGCTGAAGCCCTTTGTCAGTTATCAGACGCCAACACTTCTGCCGCCTTGCTGAGGATCCCACACCAGATGTCACCAAAAAAATACAGGAATATGTACAGTTCAATGGGCCTCTCCAAGGTGGTCTCACCCCATAGTCAGTCTCTCTCCTTACTCCTCAAAATCCATGCATGCCTACCCTTTACCTCCTTCCCAAAATCCATAAGCCTGGCAGTCCAGGACACCCCATTGTTGCAGCTTATGGATCTCCTACTGAACAAATCTCTGCTTTGGTGGACCAGCACCTACAACCTATAGTCTCTCAGCTCCCCTGCCACATCAAGGACACACAACACTTTCTTTTCCATCTTTCCACCACTTCCTTCCAACTCCATACTGGTAACCATTGATGTCACATCACTGTACACACACATTCTACATTGCCATGGCCTTAGCACCACGGAATTTTTTCTGGATAAACGCCCTCCCAACAGCTGTCCAAGCACACCTTTCCTCACCACCTTGGCTGAACTGATACTGAACAACTTCTCCTTAGAAGGCAATATCTACCACCAAACTCGTGGCACTCGCATGGCCTCCTATTTTTCAAATCTCTTCATTGGTCGCCTGGAACAGAAGTTTTTGGAGAACGTCCCCCTCAAATCCATCCTGTGGCTGTGGTTCATAGATGACATTTTTATGATCTGGACACATGGAGAAAACGCCCATTTGAATTTTCTGGATAATCTAAATCCTTTTAATAACTTGCTGAATTTCACGTGGACCTACTCCCACACCGAGGCCACATTCTTGGATGTGGACCTGTCCCTTTCTAATGGCTTCCACAGTCCACTCCAAACCCACAGCTGTACCTCCATTTTGACAACTGCCATCCGTATCATACCAAATGTTCCCTCCCCTGGATGGGCCTCATTGTTAGTATATACTTTCTGCCTGTGGCCATTCATTCTGACAGCTATGGGGTTAGTAGTGAGGCCTATATATGAGCTGGAACAATGGAGTGATGTAAGTTGAGGCCCATCCAGTTGCAGAACATGCCAGTTCCCACAAACTGAATAATTTGAACATCTATTTCTCAATCCGGGCATCCAGATTTGGGTTTTTCATGGTTTCCCCAACTCACTCCAGGCGAGTGCTGGGATGCTTCCTTCAAAATTCCATGACCGAATTCCTTCGCATTCCTTGTTCCCAGTCCCATCCTGCCTCTACTGCGACAAGGCCATTAGTAAAAAAAAAAAACCTTAAAAAAATAAAATGGTGAAGTTCAGGCTTTTCATGCTTTTTAAATCTTTATTTCATGATAAAAACCACCTTGAGTAAGTTCCTTAATATACTCTTCTCCTCTTGATGACATTTTTGGCACAGAAACACCACTAGATATGGCTTATTTACAGATTTGTCGGAACATATTTTCATATATTTATCATTTTAGTAGCCATGGAATAATTGAAAATTGTGGCTTTTCTTCTGTTCAACTGAATTTGCAGAAATAACATCTTCTGGTTGGATCTGCTGACCTGTACTAAGCTGTAAAGAGCTGCTAGTGGAGTATTCTTCAGATTACGATTTTGAAGAATGAATTTACCTGTGGAAACTAATAATTTTCCGAAATAAACACTATAACATCAAGCGCAGCATGCTGTCAAAGCACAAGTTTTGTTTACTAGATCGATTAGGAATGAGTGTGACAGCCTGCGAGCTGCAGCCACAGAAGCGTTGGCTGCGCAGTGGACGGATGAAGCACGACGGATGGGGTTTAGAATTTGCGCACGGTAGCATGGAGTGGAGTGGAGTTGCTTGCTCTTTACAAATCAGACCTACAGTTCCTTATCGCACAGTAGATAGTGTTAAGTATGACCTAACGTAGCATTTACATTCTCCTTGGGCATGATGTGCACACATCTTAAGCAAGTGCAATCTTGTCAATAAGTCTTGCCAGGCCAGACGGCACGTGACGTAGGTAATACAGGTGCCGTTCGAAGTTGATTACTGATTAGTGTTGACGTCTATGTTCATGGGTGCTTGGCACTCACTATTTACCTCTCATGCGTGCCAAAGCCCCCGAGCACCCACAGAGTCAGTGCCCCTGTCTGAAATGGACTGAAAAACCGAGGGTGGTGTGTGAACGGTTAACGTTCTGGCCTCGCATTCAGGAGGACGCGGGTTTGAATCCCCGTCCAGGCATCCAGATTTGGGTTTTCCATGGTTTCCCCAAAAGTCTCCAGGCGAATGCTGGGATTCTTCCTTCAAAAAGGCCCTGGCCGAATTCCTTCCCGTTTCTTGCCCAAATCCCATCCTGCCTCTAATGAACTCGCTGTCGACGAGGCGTAAAGCCCAAGCAAAAAAATAATAATAACAATAATTGGACTGAAATGCAGTTGTAGCTTGAACTCTGTATAGTTATAATATGGAAAGGGGCCTCTCACTTGCTGTATTATGAAGAAAAAATTGGCATTCTGACTGTTGGTATGATTCCATTATTATTTACCTTCAGAAAGACAATGTCCCAAACATTTAAATTTGCTATCTTCATTCATACCTTGTATAACTGAGGGGATATTTAGTTAAAAGATGAGGTTAATATCACTTATGATAATGGCAGAATAACAATGTTTAAAATTGTTTATCATTTACGGTATTACTGAAAGTTTAACCTGTTATTTGCTTTTATAAATTTTCTTAGTATTGTTGTAGTCAGCCATGGTTTTAAAGTGTAATCTTATTTCAAAAATGTTTATTTTCTCTTTACAGTGTTGTTGGGCACTTGGCATGTGCAGTTTCCTTGCTGGAGGGGAGATGACTGATATTGTTCAGCTGATGCATTCTATGGAGACTATATACAGTGCCTCATACTTGAAAGGAAATGGCACCGTACCTGTAGTTTCAGCTGAAATGGCAACTCTACATGCAGCTGCAATTTCCTCATGGAGCTTGCTCCTTACTTTAATGTCACCAGGCGATGTATACATGCTGCTGTCATCGGACTCTGAAAGCAATTTCTCACCGTGAGTGTCTTTCAGTTGATTAATCAAGTAATTAATAATTTTTAATTTGATCAGAAAAATACAGAGGAGAGAATTCTGAGAATGGCATAGCTTGACAGTACTGTTGTCTATGTAGCATAATGTCAGCTGTAATTTCTTTGTTTGTATTTATTAAAAATTATCAGCACTTTTGTTTCATTTTAGTGTTTCAGTTTATAGTTAATTAGTAATTTCATATGGCAAGAGTAATTTTTGCATGTTGTGATTAAAGCTTGGCAACACCACTTACAAACGTGAAGGTAGCAGTGTTTCTGGTTTAAGTATGATGAATCAGCTGTCACTTATCTTCCTCTATATAGTCTCATACTTTTCCATTGTGAAATTCATTCAAGGTACTTATTAACGTCAGGTTATAATTACTTTATTATCAGTCGGCAATCAGAGGCAGCCTCTAAAACGGTCATATTATTTCTTTGAAATAATCTAAATGTCTTAATCAGCAGAATTATTTGGTAAAAATATGTAAAACAGAATGAACATACCAAATTCTAATCAGGACAAGACCTATGTAAATATGAATTTCAGTTTTTTAAAAAAAGTTTTTGATAATACTTTTAATTTCATTGTAGGTACAGAGAAGTAAAAGCATAATTGCAACTTTTCGGTACTTACTGGAATCTTCTGATTGGTAATTTTGAAGTCCTTCATAACTAGACATATCTAATGTAAATTTAAAAATTTAGGTTAGGAGCACTACAATAACACACACAAAAAGAAATATGAAACGTGCTTTCACAATATTTTGAATTTTTTATTTATTTATACAATATAAGTAGTGATGAAGAACAAGGTCACATACAAAACATTACTAACTGAATTTGTTATTGTCTTTTGGAGACAACACAAGAGTGGTGGAAGACCAGGAAGCAATATTTGATACAGCATTTCTTTTTATAGGTTCAATGAAAAAGAAACAACTTAAGTAAATTATAGTTATAACTGTAGATTTGCAGGAAGCTATTTTAGTTGAAATGAGATACTCTCAGATTGGTGTCTTCAAAATTCCCTCTTTAGGTCTAGTGCTTTTTTTGTAAATTTTACATTAAAAAAAATAAAGCTCAGAATTTTTATGCATTTACACTAATTACTCAAAAAATGCAATCCATTGACGGGTATGCTGAACGTGGTGGATAATAGGTAACACTCTAGCTTCGCATCGAGAGGATGCAGATTCAAATCTCTGTCTGGCCATCCAGTTTGTTTTCCATGCTTTCCTAAAATCATTCCATGCAAATGCTGAGCTGGTTCTTTCATGTTTGAATCCATTTCTTGACTCCAGTCCTTTTCCACCTCTAACCACCCTGATGTTGACATGGCTTAAAGCCGTAAGCACAGAAAGAATGTTTCATAAAGTTTTTGATACAAAAACCATTGTAGAAAATCAGAATAATCGACATATGCAAATGACTAGAAATCGAAGAATAATTTTTATTTTGGGCAAAAAGACTTGAAAAAAAATACCACTTTATTGTGTATTTCAAAATCTACTACAAAGAAAAAGATAATTTTACTAAACACTCCAGTAAATGGATGTATGAACTAGAGTATCCAATTATTATTTATGTTCAGTGTTTTCTCAATATTATTATTATTTACTAGTTGAAATAACACGCCAATGCAACTGTTTAATTTATTTATTGCTGCGTCGTACGCGTTTCACCTCTCATCGAGGCATCATCAGCGACGAATAATTTACATTTGTTACTGTTGTATGCAGCTGCGCATCTCCGTTTTTATATACAACGCATGTTTTGCCTGTATCATATTTACAGTATTGTTTATCATCGTTCAGTCGTCTGTTAGCGTCAGCTGGTTTGTTTACGTCTTGTCGCGTCCTTCGGTTCTAGTAATTAATTAAGCAACTGTGGAAACATGGCCTGCAACAACATCGCATTTATTATTATTGTTGTATTTTGCTAATATCTAGGCAACAGTGGAGCAGGAAAAAATGCCATGAGGCAATATTATTTTTTAATTTATTTTTGTTTTTACTTATGACTTTACACCTTGTTGATGTCATTAGAGGCTGAATGGGATTGGAGACAAGGATTGGGAAGGCATTCGGCCAAGGCCTTTTCGAATGAAGCATCCGGGCATTTGCCTGGAGTGATTTGGGAAAACCATGGAAAACCCAAATTTGGATGCCTGGATTGGGATTCGAATCTCCGTCCTCCCGAATGCGGGGCCAGAGAGTTACTCAGTATAATAATAAATATTATAATAATTATTATTATTAAATCTCTTTTTGTATTGTCAACTTTTAAAGCTTGTGTCAATACTTACGATAGAGGTAACAACCAAAACCAATATTAGTAATAGTTGAAATAACTAAATAAATATTTATACACATATTGATGAATTAATTGGCATACTCGGTGAACCATACATTGGAAGCTGCCATGGAGGAAGTTATTGTATCGTTTCAGCTCCTTTGATAGTTTGAGGTGGTGTCCCTTTGCTGTCACCAGTCTGCTAGTGATAATAATAATTATTATTATTAATTTAATTGCATTGGCAATTCCCCATGTTATCTAATTACCCCTTTTATATATATATATTAATCTTTTATAATTTTTGTGTTAAATTCCTCTTCCATTTGCTTTTCCAATATAAAAATTTTAATTTAAAATTCCTTAAATGTTTTTGGTAAATTATTCATCACTCCACTTGGTAATTTGTTCCAATCCCAGCACTCTCTTCACCCTGCTCCTTTCCTCCAATGACCCCCAATCCAATTCCTTTGTCGTATCAGTTACTGACTGATAATTTGCACAAAAAATGTAACTGCTCATCTTTGCACAACCTCCAACTCCTTTTTATGATACTGAAAATGTGGGTCTCAAACTATACCACCATATTCAAACAATGGTCTGACCAAAGTTTTGTAACCCAATTCCCTAACTTCCCTGGTACATCCTTTCATCACCCTCTCCAGTAAACGAATGATTTTTGTAACCTTTACCAATGTGCTGTGTCGAGGTGTTTGTTATCAAAAATTATGCCAATCATAATTAACCTTTAGTTTTTTATCTGTGTACCTAACAAGGTGACTCTTTTTTGGCATTTATCTTCTTTCCATGCTGGCCTACCCATTTAGATATTCTATCCAGGTCAACCTGCAGTTGTTCAGCCTTCACTTGTTTTGATCCTATTGTATACCATTATATCATCTACAGAAAACCTAACTTCTGACCATAACCCATCAACACAGTCATCTATTAGAATAATGAACAGCAATGGTCCCAATACACTACCCTGTGGCACTTCATGTTTACTTCCACCTCTTTTGATAATTTTTTTCCCCTACTCTAGCACTTTGCTCTCTGGCTTTTAAGAATTCCTGTATCCAGCAAATAACTTTCTCATCCAATCCAATAGATTTCAGTTTATTTAAACCCACTCTCTCAAATTCCTTAGAAAGATCTAGTGCCACACTATAAACTTGGCCCCCTTATCCAATTCATCCGAAATATCTTGCATATAACCACCATCTGAGATTCACATGAATATCCTTGCCCAAAGCCATGTTGTTGATCTGCAAACCAATTTCTTTCCTCACAGACATTTCTGATATAGTTGCATATCAGTCTCTCCATCATTTTGTCTATCACTGATGTCAGAAAATTGGCCTGTAAATTTCACCCCTATTTGTAATCCCTTTATGAACCGGTACTACTATCGTTCTTTTTCAATCCTCTGGTAAGCAGCAAGACTCCAGGCTCATTTTAAATAAAATATCAAGGTAAGGTACAATATCGTATCCCACAACATTTAATACATCTGTAGTAATATTATCCACACCAGCCTCTTTACTTTTTTTTAAAGCTAGAGTTACTGTTTGCACAGATGTCTATGTTGCGTATGTTAAGTGATGACAACCCATTAAGAACGACGCAAAGAGACTACCTAGTTTTTCGTCATATGACAGATGGATTAGCACCAACAGCACTATGAGCATAAGTGAAATTTAACTCTCTACTTGTGTACATAATCTAATGTACACCATCACCCCTGCTATCCTGGCCAAATCCATTGTATGGTTTGGTGCATGACTTAAAAAGGACTTGCACATAAAGAAATAAGGGCCAGGATTTATCTTAAAAAAATAACCACTACGGCACTGAAAACATTTGAGTTATTCAAACCTAGAGAGAAACCATGGTGGAATGGAATACGTGAAGAAGCATTGACAGAACAAAACAATGTTTTGGAAGTATTGACTACTAAGAACAATTCACACAGCAAAGGAAAGACACTACAAGAATTATAAGAATTAAAAGATTTTTTAAAAAATCACAACTTACTGACATTGTTGGATAGTTTTAAAAAATCTCGCAAAATGTTTAATAAAATAAATGGCTCCAGTATGTGCTTCAGAGATGAAAATGGTAGAATCTGTCTAAATACTGCTGGGAAATCCTTGTAAAGAACTTTGCCCAGCTTCTAAATTGTCCTGAACTAAAAAATGTGGATTTTCATAAATTATTTGAATAAATTATCAAATATTTAAGTCTAACATAATAAATCTAGTTGTGAAGACTCCATATCAGCTGAAATTTAAAATGAAGTCATTCAAGAGTTATAGTTAATCCTTACAGATATCTGGAGAACAGAGAAAATCCAGAAGAATGAAAAGTGAAAAACAAAATATTTATAAGAGTATCTCTATTGCACGGTGGTTACAAAGTATTCTCAAAAATCTTGCTGAACGGAGTAGGGGCTACATGTGACATGTAATGGAGTGAGTATCAGGGTGGATTTCTAAAAAGGTAGGTCTTGCTCAGAGCAAATATTTAACTTAAAATATGTAATTTGTCATTGAATACTAAACCCCAAGGGCTTAGTAAAAACATTTATAGAATTTAAAAAGGCTTTTTACATTTAGGAAAACTTTGGATAAAAGGCTAGTGAATTTGGAGTGAAATCTAAATTGGCACAGTTTCAGAAGTAAAATTTATCGGGAAAGTCTGTCAGGAAAAAGCAGGCATGTGTCAAGGTGTCCAACTGTGTGTAAGAGAAAACTGTAAGAATTCGGAACTAAAAATTAAAAGAAAACAAAATTTCACCAATATCTTTGGGGAGAAAATTAATTGGCTGGAATTTGTGTACAGTTTTGCTATAATTTGAGACTCTTACAAATGCAACAGCACAAATAAATCTCATGCAAGAAATAGCCAACGAAACAGGTTTGAATATTTTTGTAGGGGGAAAAAATCATTACAAACATTAAAAATACTTCAAAATTTTTAATGACTGATATTGGATGAATAGAGAAAGTAAAGAAATTCCAATATCTTGGGGGAAATAATGCAAGAGAATGATTTAGGTAAATCTGCCACAGTAGAATGGATAAGCAAGCTGTAAATAGTTAATGACATTACTAAAAAAAATTTATAACATGTGCTTACTAGACTACCCGTGCGAAAATTTCGCTAATAAAATTCAATGAATAGTGAGGTTGAATGCTTGTAATATAATGAAAAGTAGATCTGCACTTTATAGCAAATATTTATTTGTTTAGTGTAATAGGTACGCATCAAAACATATTACGAAACAGTTAGGAAAATTTAAAACACACTGTATGTATGACACTGTCACTGACCCTAACAGAATACAACCAACCTGAACAAAATGCACACAGAATATCAACATCTCTGTGATATGTGCTGCTGTGCGAATAAAATGTTTACACTGGAATTGTATAGCAAATCAAAAAGCTACGAATTGTATAAAAAAACAGTTTATTGACATCTCAACGATACTGCTGTTGAAATCTGAGGACTTGGCTCTGAACTGTTTGATACACATGACCACTTTAAACATGAAATATCAAAAAATTCTTTCTTAATGTATGATTTTACCTAATTGGAAACCTTAATCTCTAAAATGATATCTCATTTATCAATTTCGGTTAGGTATCGATGGAGATAAATGGCTTGTAATAAAAAAGAAAGAAACACGTTGTAGAAATATTAATACTTTTGCCCTTTAAGGGTCAAATTCCAAAAATAATCCTTTTATAAAATATGGTGTGACCAAAGCGGACACCTTGGCTTTTAAAATGATACCTCATTTACCAATTTCGGTTAGGCATCAAAAAGAGGTAAAAAGAAAAGTTTTAGAAATGATGATATTTTGCCCTTTAAGGGTTGAATTTAAATAAAGTTCTTTCTTAAACTATGATCTGTTCAAAGCGGATACTATAATATTTTAAACGATACCCCGTTTATCGATTTCGGTTAGATATCAATGGAGATAAATGACTCATGACGGAAAAATGCGTTGTAGAAATATTAATACTTTTGCCCTTTAAGGGTCGTGTTTTGAAAAATTCCTTTCTTAAAATACAGTGTAACCAACCGAAGACCTCAGTCTTTAAAATGATACCTCGTTTATCAATTTTGTTTAATTACCAAGGGAGATAAATGACTCGAGACACAAAAAATGCATTTTAGAAATACTGTTATTTTTGCCCTTTAAGAGTTAGTCAGAAAATTCCCTTCTTAAAACATGATGTTACCATAGCGGAGACCTTAATCTTTAGAATGATACCTCATTTATCTATCTCGGTAATATACTAATGGCGATAAATGGCTCGTGACACAAAAATACGTTGAACCATTGATACTTTTTCCCTTTAAGGTTTCAATTCCGAAAAAAAATCTTTCTTAGTATATGATGTCACCAAAGCTGAGACACTTAATCTTCATAATCCTACTTCATTTATCGATTTCGGTTCTATATCCAAGAAGATAAATGGCCCCTGACACAAAAAACGCATTTTAGAAATATTGAAATTTTTGTCCTTTAAGGGTCGAATTACCAAAAATTAATTTCTTAAACTATATTGTTACCATGGGTGTGACCTTACTCTTCAATATGATATCTCATTTATCTATATCGGTTAGATATCAAGGGAGATAATGTAAGACTTAGATGTGCACTGGGGTGGGTGCACAAACTGCATCTTAACTTTGATCGTGCAAACCTAATGAATTGCAGTACTAAGTTCTTCACACAGTCGCCACCATAGTTTTGACCAGAAACTAAGGAAAAGGTTCAAGTTCAATGATAAAAGTTCACTTCTGATATGATGAGTATATTCTTCAAAACATTACAAAGTTAAAGTACTGCATAGGCATTCAGACAACTTTTCCAAATTTAATTTTACAGATTCGACTGACCACTCGAGCACGACCGAAACCCCACGTTACTATTACTTCTCAATTACATGAATCTTCAGAATAAAACTTCCCTAAGCTGACAAAATTTCTACTTGATGTTGAACAAACTAAAAGTTTGCCGCGCCACGAGCCCAGAGCTAGCCACCCGACATAACGCGCCTACATCGATCCACTGCTGCTTCTGAAGTGGGCGCGCTTAGGCTAAGGGGGAGGTATATATAGAATCGAACCGTGAGAACTTCCTTGTTTCGACTTTCCCAAGGATTTGATGCGATAGCTGATCAGTTTCTGACAACTGTTGCGAAATCCAATTTGATCATGACAGTAAAATTAATCCTAGCTCTCTGAAATTTTGATAGTAGCAAGATATTATTACAAACGTCGAATTAAGTTATTATAAAAAATGTTGTTACTTTAATAGTTTAGCCAGAAAAGAGTCGTAAAGATGTGATTGCCATAACTACCGAAATATTGCTTCTATCGAGCTGAAACAAATTTAATTCTATTCTCCTATTGCTCATCTATTACCTGATTTCAAATAAAGAATTTTACCTATTTTTTAAAATGGTCTAAAACTCGAAAATAAAATTTAATGTCTTGAAATATTTCGAATATTGACTTGAAAATACCTCTAAACAAATTTCCCTAATGAAAAACTATTACTGTAAAAATTTGGAATCTCTAAGTTAATTCCCTGATTTATTACGAATTTTTGTAGATATCACCCTCGGCGAATGTCGAGCGATTGCATCATTGCTTACTCGCGCCAAAACCCATTTTATTTTATTACTATAAAATGCTTTAATATTTTGAAATGAATCTTTTACAGAAGTCTTTAATTTTAAATAAACTTTACTCTGAATATAATTTCTTTTCATGAATCCCCGAAAAAGACTGAAATATCGAACTTTTACCTAAATCACATGTCTGGCTATATCAAATTATATTCAAAAACGATCTTTAGGTTACCTGAATCTTTCTAAAACCGAAATTGCGATACTTTATCTCTATCACTTGACTTCTTAACTGTTTTCCTGATAGCTAAATGCTTCGTGTTTAGAGTGGAAAAATTACGTGATAAAATTCAAAACCGGCAAATCACTTTCAAACATATTCAGACTCTAAGTAAGATCTTTTAATAACAAAACTACACACATTTACTGGGGAAGAAAGTCTTTTTAAGTACAGAACTGCAGCAAAAATGTTTAAATATCTGAAATGATTATCCTCTTTTGCAAGAGTTTGCTGTGTGTGACCGCACCTTTGAGAAAGTGTGTTTGATGGACGATCAGTGACTATCAACTTTGTAATGTTAAAGGATTTAGTGAATATTTTGAATGATTTTGTCCAAGAAAAAGTCAAAAGATAGTAGGCACTCAGAGGAGCTGTGGACCGCTATGAAATCATTCCAAAAGGCTTTTCATAATGACATTTGGATGGTTTCAGAGATTTTAACTGATAATGTTGATCAGCATATGTAGTATGGTGCTTATACCCAGTGCTTGCCATCTATTGATTATCTTGGACAATTGTAATGCAATGGAAATTATGACCCTCTCCTGTCAGTGCCATTTTGTGATCGAGCGTGGTTAACGCTCTGGCCTTGCATTTGGGAGGGCGCCAGTTCGAATACCCATCCGGGCATCCAGATTTGAGTTTTCAATGGTTTCCCCAAATCATTCCAGGTGAATGCTGGGATTCTTCCTTCAAAAGGCCATGGCCGAATTCCTTCCCGTTCCATGTTCCCAATCCTATCCAACTTCTAATGACCTTGATGAGGTGTAAAGCCTTAAGTAGAAAAAAAATTGTGGATTGTTAAAGATTAGTGAATTTAGTTACCAGATATAATCCACTTGTTAGTGTGCCAATTTTTCTACCTTTCATTGTTAAAATTTTGTATTCAATTGCCTCATTGTGTATTAGACATTTAATCATGCTTGTTACTAGTAGTGTATGTTAATGATACATAACTTCAAGAGAATTCTATTGCAATACTTTGATCTTGTTGAAAAAATCCAAAAAATTAAAAAGAAATTTTCATGTGTTTAGTCAGTTGTGGCAGCTTTCTGAATTGTTGGAATCTGCACACCTGGATGTGCGCATGGCAGCTGGAGAAGCAATGGCTTTGGTTTTTGAACTGGGACGTATGCACAGTCTCGACTTCCAGGAAACTGCTACACCACAGCTGGTGGAACGTTTGAGAGACCTGGCTACAGATTCTCACAAATACAGAGCCAAAAAGGATCGTAAAATGCAACGCTCGAGCTTCAGGGACATACTTCACTATGTTGAGGTGTGTTTATTTTCATCGTCACTGCGTGTTAGTTCATTACTCTGAGTACATCCTAAATGATAACCGTTTTTATTCATTCATGTGATAACAGATATCAGCATTGTCATTTTACTATAGTATTTCTATTTTTCATCCATTTTAAATCTTAGCAATCCTTAGTGAATTTTTAAGTATAACTTGTATTTCTGTCCTGTATAAAAAGTGAATTTGCATTAATTAAACTGTAAGAGTTTGACTGTAATAATGGCACAAGAAATGATGCTGAGAATGCATTATGAATTGGTACCCTCCACCCCCCATTTTTTTTTTTTTTAATCCATCTATTATTAACATTGATAGCTGAGAGACTGTGTGTCACATTCATTCTTTCGGATTATTTAGGATTTGTTGTAGACTGTGTGACTTTACATTTAATAAGTGAAGGTTTACTTTTTCCATCCAGTTATAATAAGTATGGATGTTGATTTACATCTTTTTATTTCCTGACAGTTGTGTGCTTAAAATGCTTTCTTATTAGGAAGTACCCAGGACAAGGAAGACTTAACTCATGCTAAGTGGCTGGTTGAGAATCTGCCCTGATAAATGATAACATGTACCTAACAGTTTACAGAATCCCATTTAATGATTGTTGAAGACTGTGGATACAGTTGTGTTCATTTGCTGCAACAGTGACATAACTCAAAAATGTCAATTTTATAGAAGGACCAATTCAATTGTCTCATGTGAAACAACTTTATGCATTCACTAGAAAATAACTTATCTGCAAGTTTTATTGAAAGAATACAATATAAAAGAAGGGAAAATGTATAGTATCAGTTTTAGTATTTACGAAAATGGTCCATCCTAAGATTATAACTCAAGCCAGCTCATTTTTTTAATTATGACATTGTTGCAGCAAATGGGCATGATATGCAAGGATCTGTCCAGCTGTGCCTATGAACGAAGCTTCTGCATCTAATTGAAGATAGACTGAAGAATTAATGGTTGGTTGAATGGCTAGATGGAATGCCTGGCCCTATGATGTTACGAAGGCCTACATGATGCCCAGACTGAAGCTTAAGAGAGTTGGCTTACCTGCTAGTTACCCACAATGACTCGAGGAAAGCTATTTGCAGAATGAGAGGAAGAAATATGTCTTTACTTGGGAGGTAGACACTATTGATGTCATTAGCCAGCTCAATTTGGCGCTGGTAGACTCAGCACATCAGCAAGTTTTGGGAATAACAAGTTCGAGCTGGGCTATTGCCTCATTGCCCCTAACTCCATCGAATATTACTTTTATTAAAATCTATAATTATTATAAAACAAAAACCCCATGGTTCAAATATGATCCTGACAGTATGTGAACTAAAACAATTTTAGTTTCTTTGCAGTGAAAACATTTTATAGCAAAATTTTCAGTGCATTTGTCTGCTCCTGTGAAAACATGTGTTACATGCCTGATTTCGTCAGCAGTCTCTGTAAGATGAGATAACATACCTCATTAAAGCTACCTTAATGTAAACCTCAAACTTCACGCAACTCCATAAAATCTTATTTTAATTGTGATAGAGTACATGTGCTACTGGTAGTTTACCTAAACACCCTCTTTTCCCCTTTCTTGTTTATCTTTTAGGAGTATAATTTCCCCACCTGCACTTCACTTGCACCTCACCTTTAAACAATTATTTCCCTTCAAAATTTTTAAATTATTTCAACATGTTTGGTAAATTATTGATCACTTCTCTAAGTAATTTATTCCAATCCCTGACTGCTTTACATACATAACAAAAATTTTCCACTCCCTTATGTCTCCCAGCATCTAGTCATTGGCCATCTTTTCCCTTCTGTGATCTACTCTCAATTCTACCGTCTTTCCAAACCTCAACACCAATACACATCTTGTACTCTCCAGCACTCTTCACAATTCTCCTGTCTTCCAGTGAATTCAACTCCTTTATCATACCAGTAACTGACAGTGTGCTGCAGTATTTTTTACAAACAAATCAAGCCGCCCTCCTTTCCACCTCCTTCAACTCGTGCATTAGATACCCTAAATGTGGGTCCCATTCTATACCACCATATCTTGTGGAGAATACGATAGCCTCTGATGAGATCACCATGTGCAACCCATCATTTAGGAAAACTTTGGTAGCAGCCACTTCTAGTCAGATTCAGAGGGTACCTTCAAGCTGAAATCACATTTCTCTCCTTATGTCCAAAGATCTCTTGATATTTATCTAATATAACACTACAAAAGTTTTGGGTAGTTACAGCCTGTCATTTGGCATTACAGAACGGAGTGACCAACATGTTACATCACATTGTACAACACATTGGCTGGGAAACAAATTTTAAATTTTGTTTACACTTTATTCTTCACCATACGCAACTGTTCCATGTATAGTTGATTGCATTGTGGTTGATTTGATAATATGTAGCCATTGACAAAATTTAACATGCCTTCTTTGTCTCCTACATGAAAAGATGGCACAGTGTTGTTGAAAAGCAGAAAATTCTCTGCTTATTGCTCTTCAAGTACGCTTTCACACAACACCAAGACCAGGAAAAATATGACTGCCAGTTGTAAGGCTAAACTTAACCATGTCTTTATCATGCTCATTGTTTAGATCTTCATTCGGATGAAATACTGTCTGCACTAGGCAGTTTTTCTGTTTCACACTATTGGAAGAAAACTGTACCGTACAGAATTCAGTGTCACACTGAGCAGCTTACAGATGACAAATTGTGTGGCATGGCATGGTAGATGGAAAGACAAATGTTGAACATGCATCTGTATTAAAATGTTTTTATCCTGAAAATTTTTAAGTTGTTCGGGCTAATGCTATATATAACCAGTTTTCTTTGTTAGGATGGATATCCACCAGATATACAAGTGCGATTTGGGCAGGAAGTGCTAGCTCTGGATTCTTGGTGCAGAAAGAAGCAGTATGATGCATTTTGTCAGGTAAATTTATATATTGAGGGATAAATATCTGTCTTGCTGAAAAAGATTGATCATTAATTGAATTGTGGGATTTAGGTTTTAGGTCCCGGAATGAACCTTCATTTGACAGAAAATGAACTGGTACGAGAAATTTTTGAACTGGGGGAAAGAATATCGCCTTTAAATGTGGCTCTTCATAAACAAACTAAATTGGAAAGGGTAAGTATATGGATTTGTTTTTAGTTGTCAGTATCTATTCAGTGGCAGAATGAAGCTCTGATCTTCAGTTGGCTGTAATCTATTTTGCATTTTAGTTCGATGTTTCTATGAAAAGCCATTTGAAAATATGGTGTTTTAGGCCATGTTTTTTTTCTCAAATGGCATTTTAAAGTAAATAGGTAACCAAATATTTGACTTTTTTTTTTCTAACTACTTTAATTCTAGAATATTACATTTTAAGCTATTGTTCACATTGCCAATCCATTATAACATTTCTGGAGTAAATTTAAGATGTGAATGAGAATAGTTGTTTCTTTTCAGCATTTAATGAATGCAGCAGCTTTTAAGGCCAGAACAATATCTAGGAGTAAAAATAGAGACAAAAGATCTTCGGTCATGGCATGCTGATATCCTTTCAAAAGGTATTTGTGGATATTAATAAGCATTATTTCAGAAACTTGTTATTTTTAGCTTTCAAGCTCACTACTTAAGACTAGACAACTGCAACAAAAATATAGCACATAAAATATTCTTGAAACAAAAAATGAGCTTGATTGCTCTTAAGATAATGTATAACTGTAATCTCTTTTTCTCACCATTGACTAAAAAGGGTGTCGAGTCCAGATGATAACTTAAATGAACTATGAAATTATCAGTGTAGCTAAAAGTCATTTAATTATCCAGCAAAAAATGTTAACTTGACCTTATAAATTACAACGAAAGGGAAAGTGACTCATCACTCGCCAAAGTTGAAGGCAGCGACGGGAGAAGAACATATATCACGAACACAAAAATACACAATATTTCGGTCTTAAACCTTCTTCATGCTAAAGATAATGAGTCCTGTGGCTTGGGAGGTGTGTGTGCGCGCTCGTGCGCGCGCACACACACACACACACACACACACACACACACACACACACACACCGAAGTTTCCTACATTCGTGAGATATTTTCTTCTCCCGCTGCTGCCTTCAACTTTGGTGAGCGATGAGTCATTTTCCCTTTCCTTGTAATTTATATTGCCTAAAGCCGTTTCCTTTTTCCTTTGTTTAATTAGTTTGACCTTAGGATTTTTTGGAGACATTCCTGAGCTTTTTCAGTTGGAGATGTGTTATTCTTGCAAAATGTATATTACTGAATTTTGAGTTCTGTGTACACAAAACGACCATACTAGTGGACTGAGATATTGATACTAACAGAACACAAGGCATCATGGAAGTGTCTAGAGCAAGTATGGGCCTAATTGCCATTCTGTGTTTGAGGGCTAGGCCAAAATATTATTAAAATAATAAATATTATATTTATTAAAACATGTTGCTACTTTGTGTTTCACTTATTTATAATATAATGTTTTGGAATAAGTATCTACAAAAATTAATTTAACAGCTGATAACTAGCTATTGACCATGGATTTACCTCCACTATTAATTCCGAGCAGCAAAAAATGCCAAGTCATGTAAGAAATATCCATAGTCCTAGCGATTTTCTTATGTCTGGGAGTCCTGTAGCTCCATGAAAGATTTAAATTAGTTATTCCGCAGTTCCCTTACTTATTCCAGTCCCTTTTTTTGTTTTTTTATCTGAGATAAAGTGTTGATAGCCCATTGCTTACTGTTATTAACTACCACTAATTATTTGCTAAATATTAGCAAATTTCACATATATATGCCTTGCAAGCAAGTGTGCCCCCGCGTGCACACACACACACACACACACACACACACACACACACACACACAGAGAGAGAGAGAGAGAGAGAGAGAGAGAGAGAGAGAGAGAGTGTTAAGTGGCACTCACCATCTTTCTACAAAACACAGTAGCGAAAAATTTACTTTGTAATCTCTTTGTTAATTGTGTACATTTGTATATTTTTCTTCAAATTTGTAAAGATTCATCAAAATTGTGTGGTTAAATTGCTTAGTATTTTCATCTGTAAGTTTTCCAGCACATAATTTTTATCAGCATGCATCGGATATGAAAATATAATGACTGTGGAGACTATTTTGGAAGTCTACAAACCTTGTACAAAATTGCTGTATCAATGCCTTCAGTTTTTTGAGTTGCTAAAAAAGGAAAAGGATAACTTTTAGTTCTTCCAACAATCGTAATTTATGATAAAAAGCTTACACGACCAAGCAGTTCATGAATGAATTTTCCTTGTTTTTGCAAAGTGAGATTCACTTCATTAGGTATCTGTTGACATCTATAATGGATGCAGTATCACACACCCTCTAACATTTTACTTAGTTATGTCTCACTTTATATACATAAAATCTTTAATATCTTGTCTCAGATAATAAAGTATTTAAAATTTTAACGTCACCCTGCCATAATTCTAAAATAGGTCTTACAAATATTCTTTAAAGTTATGATTTAATGCACATAATGCAATAAGGTTAATACTGCCTACTATAACTTCCATAACATTTGTGAATTTAACTTATTTTACACACAGATTTTGTTGGTGAATAATGCAGTTAAAATTTGCAATGAAATTGTCGTGGATTTGGATGTGGTATTTCAATGGCTAGCTCCACAGTTCTCTGATGAAAGCGAAGCTAGCCATCAAAATATGGTGTCAACATTTCATTGCAAACATGGAGAAACACAATGAAACTTTTTAAATTTTCTGGGTGGATCTGTAGGTCTCTTACTCTTTTAGGAACTATGCTAATAATAAATTGCTTCTTTTCATTAATGATTGAGGAGCTCCATAACTGTATATGCTGGATAGTGAACTCCAATTATGCCCACATCTCTTGAAGATTGGGTTAATGGTTTGAAATATATTTTAATTAACATTTGGATAATAATGCCAGCGAAAATGCTGCTAGGCTATAAAAATGGAGGATGGGGAAAATAAACTTGTTACTAACCACAGATGAGTGATGGGGGGGGGGGGGGTACGATGAACACAGAAACATGAACAAGCGTCAGTAGATTTTGATGTAATCCTTAATTATGAATACAGGAGGGCATGTGGCAATGGGATCGGATATTTACACATTAAGACTTGCCACATGACCCAGTACACACATCGATCGCCTTGCTATATGCCCCCCCCCCCCCAATCTATAGGTTAAAGTTTATAGTGAAATATGTTAACTGTGGCTCTGATACCTTTATCTGTGATGAATGACAATTTTACTTCCTTTCTTAAATTAGCAGTTATTCATTTTTATGGCTGAAGTTTCATTATTTTTCTATGATGATTAAATCGGCATCAACTGTTGGAATATATATTGCTAGTTGTGCTGTATCAGTCTGTCATCCAGAGCAACTGAAAATTCTTCAAATCTTAACAATGTTTGCTTACAAAAATAAGAACCGAGCGTGGTGGGCGAGTGGATAACGCTCTGGCCTCTCATTCGGGAGGACACCGGTTCGAATCCACATCCGGGCATCCAGATTTGGGTTTTCCATGGCTTCCCCAAATCACTCCTAGCGAATGCCGGTGTGCTTATCTGCAATAATTATCAGATAATGGTATATCTCAACGAATTAATATTCTTGAAGTACATCACACATTCTTCGATAAATTCTCCTTCACCAAAGACTTAGAATGGTTAGCTATTTTTTTGCTTACCACAACACTGGATTTGACAATGTTGTGGTGCTGCAATTCTTTGGTTGTTAAACATTTGCTGCATGGTATTACAGCTCTTCAACTTCTGTATTTCATCTTTTTGTAGTTATCCATCAATTTTTGTGTGATGAAATAGCTCAAGGTAAAGTCTCTCTTCAGCTTAAATTTTTTGTTGATTGATACGGATTCATTGCTTAGTAACATACAGGCAAGCTTTTATTCAGAATAAAGTAGTCCTCCACCCAGTTGTATCGAAATTAATTCTCTCTCTCTCTCTCTCTCTCTCTGTGTGTGTGTGTGTGTGTGTGTGTGTGTGTGTGTGTGTGTGTGTGTGTGTGTCCACATATAAATGAAATAATAAGAACCAAGTAGTGAAATGGAATTCCAAATTAGGATAAAATGAACCACCACTTACCTTACATGTTGGTTGTGTGGCCTGAACACATTACAGCCAATAACACAAATGGCATAATAATTTTTGTGTTTTAGCCCTTTGTCAACTAGAGAACATTGTGGAGGGTTGGTGCGGAAGGAGACTGCCTTACAAATTCAAACACAGGGAGAGGGGTAGTGATTTAAAGCTCATACCTGAGTACTGCATAATATCAAAACTAATCTCTGGTGGGCAAAAAAAGAAGCAAAATAATATAAAATCTTAACACGGTAAATATAAATTAACCAAAGCATCTATGAAGTTGAACATCACCTCTGTTTAATGGTGGTTCAGTTTAGATAGTGGGGATGGAGGAAAAATAATGACTGGGTACTATCTTAAATTGAGACCTGATAGTGTCCTTGTGCCCAGTTTGTACTGGTAGGCAGTTTCCCACCTTCTGAGTTCAGAGAAGCCGCTGCTATTTGGGAGGACACTGATAGCACAAACTGTGAAACGAATTATAATAACTGGTGCCATGGGTGTCTGTGACTTTACAGTCTACCTAACACTTTGCTGATGGTACCACTTTTACACTCGTGTCTATGAACCTGGGTCTCAGGACTACTTGGAACCCAGTCTCCAGAAATTCAAACTATTATCCACACCTCCCCAAAACTATCCCTCTCCAAATTTTTAAGCATTTCTTTCCACTAGTCTGGCTGTGCCTAGTTTCCTGAAATCCTTGGCAAACACCAGTAACCTTAGGCCAGCTGCAACCTGTACCAAGAACTCATTATCGTTTGCACGGGCCAAGGCTCAACCACACTAGTTATGAATTGGAGTGATTGTGGTTGAAGCCCTTGTTCAGTTATCAGACGCCAACTCTTACTGCCACCTCACAGAAGATCCTACAGGTGCTGTCAGCAACAAAATATAGGAATGTGTACAGTTCAAGGGGCCCCTCCGAGGTCTTACCCCACAGTCCATTTCACTTCTTACTCCTCAAAATTCTTGTATGCCTCCCATTTACCTCCTTCCCAAAATCCATAAGCCTGGCAATCGAAAATATCCTATTGATGTGGCTTACGGTTCTCCTAAATGCATCTCTGCCATGTTGGGCCAATTTCTACAACCAATAGTCTGTCGGCTCTACTCCCATATTAAGGACTTGCAACCATTTCCGCCTTTCTGCTAAACCTACACCTCTTCCTTCCAACTCAGTCCTTGGAACGATTGATGTCGTATCCCTGTGCACACACTTTCCACACTGCCATGGTCTACCTGATACAACTACTTCTCCTTCAGAGGCAATATCTACGATTAAACCGGTGATGCTGCCCCCTCTTGTGCTGACCTGTTCATGGGCTACCTGGAACAGACATTTTTGGAGCAAGTTCCCCCTCAAACCTTTCCTATGGCTCAGATTCAAAGACAATAGTTTTATTATCTGGATGAATGGGGTAAATATCCTTGTAAATTTCCTGACCCATCTTAATACCTTTGACACTCTACTCCTGCACCCAGGCCATATGCTTGGATGTGGATTTGTCCATCTCCAATAGCTACCTCAACTCTTCAGTCACATCAAGCACACCAACCTACAACAGTACCTAAATTTAGACAGTTTCCATCCTTATCATACCATACATTCCTCCCCTATAGTCTTGGAATTCGGGGTAGTCGTTGGTGCTTCAGCCCACAGTCTCTCACGTGTTATTCAAACATTTCATAAACTTTTATATTCCACAACAAACCTCTGGTTTTGGCTCACAAACAACTTTCACAGGCCACATAGCAACCTGCTCAGTCCATTGACCATCCTTAAGCCTCATAAACAAACTGTCCAGTCCTGGTCACACAGTACTAATCTTGCTTTGAATCCTTTCGCAGGGTTTTGATTTCATGCAAACCTGCCCAGAAATGAGATCAGTTCCCAAAATTGTCCCTGCTCCTACCAGACTTGTTTCAACAGGCCTCCTATACTCAGCCAATTCCTGGTCCACAAGCATAGTCTTCCTTGTCCCCAAGGCTCTTTCCCATGTGATAGACCTTGCTGCAAGATGTGCAACATAAAATACACCTCCACACATTCACCAACCCTGTCACTGGGAAAAGACTGGTTTCATACATAAGTTTGACCACCAATCCTTTAGCCATAAAAATGAATGGCCACTGGAGACAGTATTTACCCAGAATCTAAAGCACCCAGTAGCTGTCCATGACACCAATCATTTTAATTCTGACTCGCGGTCCTTGCTGTGAGAATCCTTCCAAGTAGTAACAGCTCCTCAGAACTAAGGTTGGAAATTGCATGCCAGTAAAAACTGGGTAGAAGGAAACTATCTGGTCTCAATGTAAGATAATATCCGGTCATTATTTTACCCCTTCTCTCCATTATTTCCTTGCCTCCATCTCCACTACCAAAACTGAACCACCACTTACCAGAGGTGATATTTAATTTAATAGATCCTTTGGGTTAATTTTTAATCTATTTTTGCTATTTATATTTATTTTGTTAAAATTTTATTATATTGATTTTTTTAGATTAATTTTTATATTTTACAGTACTCGGGTATTAGCTCTGAATCACTCCCTGTCCTGTGTTTGAATTAATCTCCACCATGCTGCTGGTTAACAGTAACTCTGTGATGGTCTCTTTCAACACAAACCCTGCACAATGTTCTCCAATTGACAAAGGGCTAAAACCCAAAAATTTCTATGTCAGTTGTGTTTTTGTTTGTTTTGTGTGTTTAAGCCAAACAACTATTATCTAAGGCAAGTGGTGGTTCATTTCCCTATCCTAACATATAACCCCTGACATTTTCCCAAATTTATAAGTGATGTTCAGAACTTTGTAACAAAACTGTGTTCTACAGTACCGGTACAGGCACTGGACAGAAAACAGCAATGTAATACATTGAAGCATGCCGCTATTCAAAGTTGGAAAGAGATCTTGGTGGATGTTTTCGCAAGTTGTATGTCAGCTTAATGTGAGTTAGAACCCTTTTAATCAGTCAAATTACACTGAAATAGACTCATACTTACTTACTTCCTCTTCATGGATAAGCCAAAAGCCTGTTCCAACCTCATTCTTCTTACCATCTCTTCCTAGGTCTTCCAATGTCCCTTCTGCCTGTGGGATGGTACTCCAGGGCAAGCTTAGGAAATGTCATTTCCCATCTGTAGAACGTGGTTCTTCCAGTTATCCCTTTTTTGGACAATTCTATAATTTGGATGTAGTCTTCTCGGGAGACTAGCCGAGTAAGTGAGATGTTTCCACACGATATTTCGGCGATCTCAGACTCCGTCGTCACTTCACCAGAAGATGGCGACGGAGTCTGAGATCGCCGAAATATCGTGTGGAAACATCTTACTTACTCGGCTAGTCTCCCGAGAAGACTACATCCATTCTCAACGCCGAGAAAGACTTCGTTCCTATATAATTCTATAATTTGTTGGGAAGATATTCCATTGTTCCCTTATTTCCTCATTCCTCCTATCATTTGGGGAATATCCTTTTACTGACCTTAAAACTTCATGTCAGATGATTGAATTTTGTTTTTGTATTGTGTTTTATTTACCCATGTTTCACTGGCATATAGCAGAGTCGGTGTTGCCATTGTTTTATAAAACTTGAGTTGCGTCTCCTCCCGTGCTTTACCTTTCAGTGTTCGTCGAATTGTTCCACACATATACTGAAATCGGTGAAGTTTCTTCTTCACCTTGTTATCATCATTAAAAGATCACATCCGAGTTAAGTAAAGCTGGAGACTTGTTCTATTGGCAGATTGTCTACCACTATTTTACTCTGATAGGATATTTCCCTTGCCATGCAATAACTTTAGTTTTTGCACGAGACAACTGCAGATTGTTATCTTTGCTGATAATGTGTAGTATATGAACTGCTTTTTGAAGTCCATCTTCATTTTCCTGGAGGATAAATTGGTCATCTGCAAACAACATAATTTTTATATAAGTGTTGTTGCTTATTTTTATACCAGGATGGACATTTTCTTTCCATTTCCTAACCAAGTCATCTATATATAGATATATATATATTGAAGAGTGTTGGATACAGGCTACAACCTTGCCGCACTCCTTGGTTAATCGCTATTTCTTCTGTAAGTTTATTTCCTAGATCTATTACAATTTGTGTCCTTCTATACATATCTTTTATTAAATGTTCTGGATACCCTTTTTTTTTTGCATTATTTCTCTTAGTTTTTGTCTATTTACTTTATCGAACGCCTTTTCATAATCTATAAAAGCAATGAAAGTCTTTAAATTAAAATTCTCTTCTCTTTTCCAGTAGTTGTTTAAGGCAAAATATATTATCTATGCAGGATCTTCCTTTCTTCAACCCACATTGTTCTTCTAATAGGAGAGAATCTGCTATTACTTTGAGCCTGTTTATTATTTTTGCATATATTTTGTAGCCTGTATTTAATAAACTAATTCCTCGATAGTTATCACATGAATTCCTATCTCCTTTCTTAAACAGTGAAATAACTTTGGCCTTCTTCTGGGATGATTCTCTTTTTCCAACACATATTAAGTGTAAATATCTAAATTTCAAAATCATTCCCCCATACTTAATCAATTCTAAATTAATTGTATCTAGTCCAGGAGCTTTTCTATTTTTAAATGATCTTAGTGCTGCATCAACCTCCTCTATGTTTATAAGATCAATGTCTTTAGTATCCACATGGTCAATTCCAATTTTTCCTTTTCTTACTCTTTATAATTACTATTGTTCCATAATTTTTTGTAGTGCTTTATCCATGCCTCTTCTTCAATTATATTTATGTTAGCACTTTCCTTTTCATCTTTGTTAAGATGTTTCATAAGTTTATAAGCCATCTCTTATCTACCATGGACATCATCTTATATTGAATTGATTAATCTATCCCATGACTCTTGTTTCAACTTCCTTGTTACTGTCTTAACAATATTTCTTCTTCTTTTTTTATATTCATTTTCTAGGGTTCGATCCTGTATCATTTTTAGATAAGACTTTTGCTTTTGTTTGACGGCTTCTGCAATTTCTTCATTCCACATTTTAAGTCCAGTTTTTCTTCTAAATTTCTTTCTCTTGCCAATGGCTTCATATGCTGCTTTCAGTATTGATAAAGCTGCAGTTTCCTATTCTTTATTGATATCATTATTTGTTGGATTTTCCAGTAAGCGCTGTTGTAATTGGCTGTGATATAGATGTCTTATTCCTTCGCCTTTTAAACGGTAGATCTTAAAAACTTCTTGATCTTTTTTTTAAAGTTTTTATTCATTCTTTTCCTCCATTTAGCAAGTATTATTATTTTTGATATAATGAGATAGTGATCTGTATACATATCATTACATCTCTGTACCCTGGTGTCTACTACATCTGGACCTAATTTTTTATGAACCATTACGTATTTAATTATCATTTAATGTGTATTCACCTTTATTCCCCATTACCTCTGGAATTTGGCTATTTCCTACGTGAGCATTAAAATCGCCAGCCAGTATTAGGAAATCACTTGTATTAATTTTTTCTATATCACCACTTGAAGCTGTTCATAAAATTGTTCAGATTCTTCTCGTTTTTCTTCTGGGGCATATATGGCGATCAAGGTTAGGTTGCCTCTCTCTACTTTCAATTGTAGAGTCAGAATCCTCACTTATCATAGTGTAACTGACAATTTTATTTTTCCATTTCCTATCCACTAATATTGCCACTCCTGCTGCAGCTCTTCTCTCTCGTGACACTCCAGTGTAGATCATTGTATATTTATCTATTTCTTCTGTTCCCTTCAATTTCTTTTTTGTTTCTGTAATTACAGCAACATTGATCCCTTTCTAATTAACTCCCTATACAGATTTATTTATACCTCTCACATTCCACATTCCTATTTTCAAATTATCTTTGATTCCAAATTGTTTGTCTTTTGACCTTGTCTTTGTTGTCCTTGTAAGATCCATCCGGCTTTCCTTACTTTGAGGTTTTGAGTAATATATGTTTTTATGTGGAAGGGTTACCAGCCCTTCGCACAACCCCCATCCTGGAGGACCAGGGTTTTCCTTCCCTTAGCCAGAGTGTCCCAGTTTTAAGGCACTGGGGGCTCGCCATCCATCCTATCCCATTAGCTACACTCGAAAGAATGCATTGACCAGGGGCCATGTGGCTTTCGCCTTCATGGACGTAAGAGTAGGGTTTGCTGGCAGAGCTTCTAAGATAGATCGTAGAGACATTTCTCAAGGTTTTATTGTCTCAGCCCATCCGGCATAAGCCGAGATCCTTGAGACCATACCAGCCTTGACCCCGGAAATAGACTCGTGCCAGGTTAAAAGAAACTGGGGACTTGATCTGGCCTGTGGTTCTTATGTGATTTATCATCTTGATATACGCATTCTTGTTTAAATGTGCTGTCACCCACCAAGTAATCGGAACATCCTCTATATATAATAGAACGTTGTAGCTAGTCACTTAATAACATTTTAATGTATGAATAGAAATAGGACTTGACATGAACAAATCTGTTTCCAGTCATTGGTTCTGCCTCAGTAAATTAAAATTTTACAGAACTTTATTGAGAATCCATTCTATGGATCTATTTTGACTTACATTTGTGAAATAATATTAAAGAAGCGGTTGCATTATTTTAAATTTATGCAGGGATGAAGTCACATAGACCACAATTTACTATATTTCAGTGTAA
The DNA here is from genome assembly GCA_031002005.1 of Vandiemenella viatica. Classification (NCBI taxonomy): domain Eukaryota; kingdom Metazoa; phylum Arthropoda; class Insecta; order Orthoptera; family Morabidae; genus Vandiemenella; species Vandiemenella viatica. The sequence goes on along the minus strand of JARYHS010013630.1, from coordinate 139,912,828 downwards.
AACCATATTCGGTTACAGATTAAAGGGTTAGGAGTGCACACAATCTCGTCACATTTGCTGATACTCTCTGCGCACTTCCGACCCACCTAACCATATGCTTCATCTCTGTGCATGAATATGGTTTTGCACTGAGATATTGTAAATTGTGTTTGTTGCTGCCCTCATCTTTGGTTGATGATGGATTTCCTTACTTCCATGACCACATATGGTGAAGACTTACAGACTAAATAAAATTTTGATAGGAAGTTTTAATATTTTTGATGAAATTATGTACCAAGTTCTTATTATATTGTAAATTATGTTCTTTCAATCTTTTTCAGATTACTGTTGCACGAGTTCTGTTATTAATTTCCGTATTTTAGAAAGGTATGGATGAATGATACTGATGACTACATGAAAAAATGATCCATTCATGATGTCTTTCATTAAAATCAGTTTGTATGGTGCTAGAAAAAAAATTGGTACTTTGTTTAATAGCTATTATCAAAAATTTTAATTTTCTTTGGGCATACATACGTCTTTATTTTTACTAGTGAATCTTTGTAAAAATAGTTTTGAGATCGTTTTTAAGTGTACATTTTTGGAATAAAATTTTAATTGTAGATATTACTAACTTTATAGTAATAATGATCATACGCTTTATTTTATTCGCATCAAGCGGTTCAGACCTTCCCTATTATAAGAAATCTGATTTAAAAACAATATTGGACAGTATGGCTATTTCTTGTTGAAATAAAGTCCAACTGTATTTAATATGGGTTAATAATATCACATGTAATATTCAGAGGCCTCTTAAAAGTTAGTTGTAAAAATGTGTAAATCTTTCACTTTCAGAGGCACCTACTTTGCAAGTTATTAAAACTGTATCATACGATGGAGTCCACTATAAAGATGTAAATAAAATGTTCTTGTTCCCAACTGCAGTTACTAGTGTGACATGCTTATTTGAAATTGGCGAAAATTGCCAGCTAAAATGCATGATTTAGATAATTTTAGATCACTAGAGAAAATGCAAGAAATACTCCATGTAATGTGATACTTTTAATTTTTTAAATAGCATGTACAAAATGTTGCTTTCTGTATTGATCAGATAAATCTTTTGTACACAAGTGTCGTTTTCGCTTGTTTTAAAATGTTTTCTTCTCTTATTTAGTCAGTCTAAAGGTTTTGTCTAAAATTTGCATTATATAATGGTTCCACAAAAAAATAGGGAATTTGTAAAAAAAATTGAATTAGGGCTTTAATAATTCAGTTGCATTAACTAAAATTATTACAATGTGTGAAGATGAGTAACTTTCATAGTGAGCCTTTTCTGCATATTTCGTTAAAATGCTGTGACTTTAGCTGGCTTTGTTTTAATGGGAATAAAATTAATCTGTTTTATCAAGAACTTACTATAATCCTTGGCTGTAAACCTTTGGGAGATATGACAAAGAAGCTTTTAAAATTAGCTCAGGGCTTCAGAGAGCATATGATACAATTATAATTACTTATTTTATAAGGAAAAAATGGTGACAAATGCTATTTAAGTATCCTTTTAACAGTGTTTCAGCATATCTAGTGCATATAAACAAAAAAGTATGCAGTGCATAATTAATCTGTAGAGACAAGGGTATCGAAAATGGTTCTTTTAAGTTTTTTTCGATGCTATATTGCTATTGTAACTTTCACAAAATTGCTGTATCCTATTTATTCTCATATGAATTGATTATAATTTCAAACTTATTGTGAAGATCTTTGTTGGTAGATTTATTAGAAAGTGGAAATCTTTAATGGAACAAATTCTTTCTTTATTTTCCTTTCCATGAAAACCTTTTTGCTGTTATCTGATATTGTAGTCTCTCCCATTGCTTATTTATGGTTATATGTATTAATCTTCAAATTATTTTGTGACACACTTATGTCATGTCACTACCATTGCTCAAGGCTATATATTTGTACAATTGTTTTTAAAACATGAATGCCAATTCCAATCTTACAGCTTAATGCTATCAATATATTTCTATAGTCATGTTTATAAGATGGGCAAATGTGACTAGTTTCTTAAGTGGTATGTATTGAAAACTATTGTCGTTCTTCTGCTGCAGACGTAAAAAATACATTCTGCATATTGAATAATATGTCATTTAGTGTGATTATGTTGGGATTACTTCTGTAGATTTATAACAAATTAGTGATCATTTATGTACTCTGTGTAGAGTGCTGTAAAATTATTTATTTGTAATTTATTGTTTGGCTGCAAATTAGTTAATCAGTGTACTATAATTATTATAATGTTTTATGTTCATGAAATTAGTTTACATAAGAAATGTGTACATGAACAACCAAATTGTTAAAAATTAAGATTATCTGTCGAGAGAGATTGTAAATCTGCATTAACTTTTAATAGGCATCTGTGTATCATTGTATTCAGTGTACCGTTTTCAAATGTATATTAATAAAATGTTTCAGGGTTGTTACTTCAGTTATGGATCTAATTAAAACCTTGGTATGATAAAACACAATACTCTGCATTGTAGCACTGTGAGCACACAAAACTAAAGGAAATTAGTGGGATAACAGGAGGCTGTGAGAAGTAAAATAATTTATAATAACCTAGGGGGATTCGGTGTAACTTCTTAAAATATTACAAAATACTAATTACTTCAGAAGCTCACCACATGGCAAGTCTCATTGTACACATCTGATCCCCTTGTTGTACATCTCACCACCAGGCATTATTAAGGTTTTAACTGAAATATTGTACAGTGTGTTCATTGCGGATTTCCTGTCTATCTATGATGAATGACGTATTTACTTTACCTATCCTTTCTTATTTTCACTATCTCAGTTATTGTAATTACATAAGTTTTATCTATTTTTACCCTTTAATGGTTTATTGTGGCAGTTTTCCTTTTGTGTACCATATGGCCAAGCCTGGTGGGTGAGCAAATAACATTCAGGCCTGGAATTTGGAATGATGCATGTTCGATTTCTGACCATCTAGGCTTTGGATTTCAATCATTTTCATTAAGGATTTCATGCAAGGAGCAGTATGTATGTTGCTCTAAAAGGTGAACATCAATTTCCTTTCTATTTCTTGTCTCTCATTCTTTCCTGGCTCTAATGGCTTTGAGCCATAAATCCCAACTAAAAAATTACCATATGTAATATAAGTGTGGATGAAACTGTGATTCATCAACACTCGGTGGTGGCTACACAATCCAATTTAGTTCCATCAGAAATGTTGACATTAGGTTTTATTGATATTAAAAATATGGTAACGACCTTGAAATGTAAGCAATGAGTGATTATTATTACAATCTTGTTTGCTGATCATATAAAAATATTAAGAGTTTTTTTGTTGTTAAAGACAGCGTACCTGTTTTCAGATGCTTCGCGACACAGAAATAAAGGAAACTATTAACAGATGGAATAGCCACCCTATTCTACAGATTTAACTATCTAATGTATCTCTCGGAAAAACTCACTCGCTTTGCTGGTCAGCATTGTTTACTAAATTAAACAGTTGTATCTATGGGGGATTGGGGTGTTTAGTTATGTAGACCATATAGAAAGCTGCTTTAGGACCTGGACAGTGGTGTTTTAAGATGGAGAAACTGGGGTGGTAATCTCACTACACCCCACTTTCACATTTCAAAAAAAAAATTGTCTTAAAATCCTTCCACCTGCCATTATGTCTTCCAACGGTTCCTCCTTTATTATATCGGTTACTGATTGTGTTCTTCAGTAACTTCTGTAAATTAATCTATCTGCCTTCCTGTGCACCAACTCCTGTACTTGTTGTCTAGAATGAAGATCCCATCCAACACCACCATAGTCGAGCAATTTTCCGACCAAGGTTTTGTAACTCAGCTACTTCTCTGGTATGCCACTTGCTCCTGTAAATGCAACCTCTCCCTTCCTCCAACCCAATGTGTCCTCACCATTTTAGTTTATAATTAGATATGCCTAAACAATTTAATCCTTTGACTGCTTTAGACGTGTTAACGCGTGTGGCTTCTACTGCGCCCAGGTGCTCTAGACGCATTTACGGGTGCCCTTGCTCCTTCCGTCAGGTGCTCTGGAAGTGTTAAGACATCTGGCTGCTTGGGTCCCTGTGTGCTCTGCATGTGTTAACACACGAGCCACTTACCAGGTAGCCGTATTTCCACCCCAGGTGGTTAATTGCTTTCCAACGTTCAGGCCATGAGTGTTTGCAGGTGTGATCTTATTTGTGTTGCAATTTTCATTTTAGTTTTCACTTAGAAAATGGCTTGCCGTCATGTTTGTACGAAGGAAGAAATTGCGGAGATTCTTACTAGAAATGATAGTGATGATCCTTTGATAGGATCTCAAAATAATAGTCCTGAGCCTTGTACATCAGCTAGTGGAAAACGACCATCCATCTCCACAAGAGGTGAACATTTTCAGTATCTGAAGCTTCATATAGCGAGAGCTAAATGTGTGGAAAAAGAGGATGTTTTAGTGACAGGTTTGACTGGAAGAAAAGTGATTCTCATCCTTTTGTGCATCCGTTAGATGAGTCGGCTGCAGGTCACAAATATGGATTAGTTCAAAATTCCAGCATTCTGCCATTTTTCGGAATATTTTTAACAGAAGATCTTATGAAATCTACTGCTGAAGAAACCAATAGATAATATTTATATACGAAGACAGATACGTCAGGATTAGTTCACTCTAGATTTTCAAGGCGGAAGGATTTACTGGGAGACATTTTCAAAATATTATTCATATTAAAAACTGAAAGTAGAGCATGCCAACGCGTAGATGTGCTGGATGTTCGAAACAGAAAGTGTGTCCAGAAACCAGGTGCAAATACAAATGCAATGTACAGTACCACTGTGTGTTGTGCCATGTTTTGAGGCTTGTTACACGAAAAGCATTTATTAACCTTGGGTAACTGCACTGTAATAATTATTAGATTTATACCCTTCTAAAACTAAGTGAAATACAAAAAATTAAAAGTTTTGACTTCGCCAGTGATGGTCCAAAGCCCAGAACCAAAAGATGGATGGAAAATATATGCAGAATTTGTGAATGGTATGTGAACACTCATCAGGAGAAAATTTCAAAGTTAAATTACTCCGCTAACAAAAAAAAAAAAAAAAAAACCAAACACATTTCAGTTTCTGTAATATCTATTTAGCATATGAAGTATCTGTATGTTTGTCTAGGCAGATATTCACTTTCAGAGGAGCTTTAAATTGAAAAATGTCAGAGTAATGTTATTTTGTATCTGGGGTTTCAACACGCAAAGTGACAGCCAAAGGCAGTCATACACAACGCCCCAGAAATATTCAGCACAGAGCAGTCCGGGCCGCGTGCCGAACTCAGCAGTGCAGGTATCGGCCGATCGCGATCACTCGGCACAGGTAGTCAGCTTAGGTGACAACAAAGGAGTTCCCAGCGAGGGTTCTGCCGGGCAATACCTAGCAGTTAAAGGGTTAATATTGTGTGAAGAAGCAATTCCTCCGACATCTTATTATACTTGGATTTTGGATCTAGTACACAGTTGATGTTTGATGTCCTGTTGAGTGCATGTTAATAGTGTACTCGCAGCACTCTATGCCAGTAGTGCATGCACATGGACATTGTCACAGTTTGGAAGTGTAAATCGTGTAGTTGACATGGGTACTAGACTACTGAAATAAAAATAGTGGAAGAAGTTTATGGGGTGCTGTGGAATAAATTTAAGCCTGTAACAGTGCAGGAAATAACAAAAAAAGGCAACTCTTATGAGGGTTTAAAGGTACACTAATTTTCCAAATTGTAGTAGTGAAATAGACAAATGTACATAAATAATTCAACAACATTCTTGCTCACTTCATTATTACTTACAAGAATAAAAGCAGTAAAATAAAAACTGAATGCTTTCAATCATTGGTTGAGTAATAAGTCCGATAAAACAAGGTTTATATACAATGAAAAGAGGAATGAAGTACTAAGGAATATATGATAGTAAGAAAAGAAATATGAAAAAAAACTTGTAAATGTTAATTGTAAATTGGGGTTTGGGAGATCACAAGTAGCATGCTCTCTATTAAAAGGACTCTGACATGGACCAAAAGTATTCTTCAGTCGATAAAACCAGGGGAATGGGAAGAATATTTTCAAAAATTATTGAATGAGGATACAGAGAAGAATACGTAGTAGGAGGAGGAGGGTTAGGAGATGAAAATGACCAGGAAGGTGATGACAGAGTCCTAGATTCTTAGGTTCGAACCTATTTTGTTCCCAGCCTAAAATTCTTGAAATTTTCTTTTTCGTCTTTTGTATAAACTAATAATATTCATAAATTTAATAGTACCTAATTTTTATGTTACGACCAAAAATGACCTAATTCGGGTTTCAGAACCTAAAAGGACCTGTTTTGATGTACTGATCCAGTCCAACTGTAATTTCATTACTTAAATAAAACAAATAACTGACTGTATTAGCTCAGTTTTACGGGCCATGGGCGAGTAATTTGGATTCGGGAGACGCCCTGGATTCGAACCCTACCACCGGCTGTTCTGAAATGGTATTCTGTGGCTTTACTTTTCATCTCCAGGGAAATTCCGGAACAGTGCCTTATTGACAGGCTATGTCTGCTTCCTTTCCCCCCCTTCCTTCTCAAAAATTTCATTTCCTCCTACATCCATCCAAGTTAGTCACCTGGGCAATCCGGCAAGTTACCATCCCTAGCTGTATCTATTACTATGTGAATCCTAAGCTCCAAGACACTGCCAATGGAAGCGGTGTAGGAATGATCCCTCACAGGTGAGGGTGAAACCAAACTTGGAGGGTAAACGGAATACGTTTACATGTAAAACAAATGGGTTGACTTTAAAATTGGAATAACTATTCACCACAATGTTAAATGATTTGTTTTAACCTCATTGTTGATGGTAACATTGAGAAAAGCTGTAGCAATGCGGTGCAGCAACTTCACATTATTACAAAGGCTTACATTTAGTAAAAACAAATATACAAGGCAAGTTTTAAACATAGCATGTTAAACGTTAACAGTCTCAGGAACGCACGCACTTTCTGATAAATTAAGAGTTGTATACCGCCATCGTTCGGTGGTAATACGGAAATTAAAACATTGTATAGGCCTACAAATGTTTAGTTCTTTCATTAAAAGCTATCATGCCTAAACAAAAATCCTCAAGAAGTAGTCTTCTGCGAGAGTGGATTGGAACAGACAAGAACTTTTCTACAGATGGGCAAATTATATATTGCCAAGCATGTTTAAAACCAGTGAGTTTAATTTGTTTTATATACATAAATCTTTTATAATTTTAAAAAATAAATTAGTTTTGGTTAATTTTCATTTCTAAAGTAACATAAGTTGTAGAGTCTAGACTGTTGGATAAAATTTTATAATATTAACTGGGTATTATGCGGGGTTTTATGTTCAGGTGAACGATTATTATTTTTGCCTTCTATATAGGCAGAAAACTATCCCACATACTACAGTATCAGAATTCAGCAACTCATTTGGCAAATGTTACCAGGAGAAATGCTTCAAAACAGAAGCAAAGTTTCATTACAAGCTCAAAGCTGGGTACAGAAGATTCGTTTAACCTGTGTATGTGAAGCTCTCACTGCTGCTAATATACCCTCCAGAGTGCAATCCTGGAAATTTTCTGGAAGAATTTTGTAACAGAAAAATACCTGATGAATCAACTTTAAGATTTACTTGCCAAGACTGTATGAGAAATCCAATGAAGAAATATGGGTGGACACTGCTGACCACTTCATCTGTTTAAGTGTAGATGAGGCGACAGATATGTAGCCAGTGTTGTGGGCAAGCTCGCTTGTGAGGAACCTATTATACCCCATATCATTATGTGCAAAGAACTTCCAATGACAAACCACTCTACTTGTGGCAATTGCTGTAAGGGATGCATTAAAGGTGTTGTAGCCAGATCCACAACACGAGGATAAATTGCGGTGGTTGGTGACAGACAGTGCAGCTTATATGGTAAAAGCAGGATATCTTTGAAGGCATTCCATCCCTGAATGGCGCATGTCACCTGCCTAGCTCATGGGCTCCACTGTGTAGCTGAAAAAATTCGGGAATAGCACCCTGTAGTTAACAAGATGATTTCTTCGGTGAAGAAAATATTGCTGAAAGCACCAAGTCGAGTAGTTACTTTCAGGGAAAAGCTTCCATCAATACCCCTCCTTCCCGAGCCAGTAATGACACGATGGGGGACTTAGCTTCAGCCGCAATATACCTATGAGAGCATCACGGAGGTCATCGATGCATTAGATGAAAGCGAAGCTAATGCAAAGAAAACAGTACCAGCTGTATAGGATTTGACATATATAAAGGCAAATTTTTACTACCTAGTAATTTCAATCAAGAAGTTGAAAGGAGGCGCTCTACCATTTATTTTAATTTATTTTATTTGTCGTATGGCTAAGCAACTAACATAATACATACAAATATATACAATGACAAGAACGTTGGCAGCATTCACAAATTGATGTCCAGTTCTTCCAGCCATTCTATGAAGGAAGTTGTAGCTCCGAAAACATCTTCAAATGGTCCATCATACTTCCTTAGAGGGCATTTTTTGATTATATGCTCCACACTCTGGGAAGGAGCACTGCAGTCACATCAGTAGAATCTTGAAGCCCCCACTTATACCAAGAAGTGAGGGCCTGGACCAGTTGGGGTGTCTGTAGCTAAGAAGCTGGAAGCTGCTTCAGTCTGCAGTGCAGATTTGAAAGGATGGAACAAATAGGCCGTGTTCTCTCTGGACTAAAGAAACAAGAAATACTGCCTTGGAATCCTAAGGAAATCGCTGATATGAAGTTGGCACCTCTTACCTCATGTGACGAGGAGCGTAGTTTTTTCGCATTCAAGAGAAGAGGGTTTACTCCTGAAAATCTGTCAAAATATTTCATTGTTCAGTTTCATATTAGAAGTTTTAAATGAGTGGTTTACAATCCCCAATAAAGACAAAATGTTTTGAACATAATAGTGATTTATGTCGCATGTTTTAATGTGAACGAGCAATGTCATGGTAGAAGTTTTTAAGGAGTACTTGACAATAAAGTCACAATCTTTTTAACACAATGGCAGTATATATTGCTTGTTTTAAATTTTATTTCCCTTAAAAATGTGTAAATTCCTAAATCAGAATTTTAAAAACCTATAAAAGCCTAACATGTGCATTGAATAAACCTAAATTTGGTTTTTTGGATACTAAAAATCTGGGGCTTAGTGATGACATTCAAATTTCAGAAGACAAATTGCTTGACTCATTAAGAACAGGAAAAAGTGTTAAATCTTCTGGACAAGGTGGAATCAATTTGCTAATTATGAAATATGATGGTGACATAGTTGTAAAACTTATAACAAAATTGTTCAATAACATGTTACATGGAGACCCAATATCTAAGGAAATGACATTAGGTTATATTACTACCATAGTGAAGAAAGGACATCGCAAAGTATGTTCAAATTATCGTGGAATTTGTGTTATGAATTGATTGATGAAAATCTTGGCCAAACTAATTTAAAAAAAAATAGAAACTCATAAGACTCTAGAACAATTGGGTTTACTGCAGGTAGGTCATGTACAGACCATATTTTCACATTATGACAGATTCTAGAAAAATACAATGAAAAATCAAAAAACATAGCTAGTCGTCGAAATATTGTGTTTAAAACACAATCTGGTGGTACACCCATGAAGACTTCATTGCAAGCATACGCCAGGAAAGTCTCCGTTCTTACAAAATAGGATTAATTTTCATAGAATACAGAAAGCATATGATTTGTCCCAAGAAAAATGACATTGAAAGCATTACAAATGTCACATATAAAAAATTCATTAATAATTTGAATAATACAAGAAATGTACAAAAATAACACATGCCAAATAAAACTAGTTTTGGATTATCCCCCTCCCCCCTCCCAAAAAAAAGACATGCTGCTGCAAGGGTGCCCTAAGCCATCAACCCTATTTAAAGTTTATATAGATGTTAGTTTGAGAACATGGACTCAAAAGTGTCACAGAAGGTTTTAGAAATAATAGATGGAAAGTATACACGTCATTTACTGTTTACCGACGATCAAGTTGTCATAGCACAAGATGATGAGGATGCAAATTACATGTCATCAACTATCAATGTAAATAAAAAATGGGGCTTGAAGATTAACTATCCAAACAAGTAGAATACCTTACTAATGATTTGGATGAATTGTACATTGATGGAATACAAATTAAGAAGGTAAATAATTTTTGCTATTTGGGTTCAATTTCAGAAAGCGAAGGAAAATTAAAAATGGAAATTTTAAAGGAATTACTAATGGCCGGAAAGTAATCAGAATGCCCAATTTAATTCTATAGAGCAAGTACGTTAAATACAATTCTTTTTGTTTTATTCATAAGTCATTACTGGAAAGTATAGCCTTATATGGATCAGAAATCTGGACAATCGACCAAAAGAATAAGAAGTTGAAGGCATTAGAAATGGATTTTGGAGATCAGCAAGAATTTCAAGAAAAAAAAAAACAAATACCAAAATAATAAGGCCAATGTAAGTGAAGGAAGAAATGTATGAAGTTATAGAACAAAAGAAATTGGAATGGTATGGCCATGGAAGACACTAGGATACCAAAACTTGTACGGGAATGGAAAGTTAAAGGAAGAAGGAATAAGCATGGCCCATGTTTACCTGGCTCCAAAGTGTAGAAACAGCAATGAAAAGATTTGGTGTAGAAGTGGAAGATACACAAGATCGAAGTACCTGAAGAAATATTTTCAGAAGATGAAGTAAAGTTCTGTGTTCCTAGTTTTCATTGTTATGTTGGAATAAAACCACTGTACTGGGGATGATCTCTCCTAATAATAATTATTATTATATCTCTCCATCCTTAAATCAGGCTGTGATGGGAATTACTGTTTTATATACATTGATCTCCATTTACTTAGTTACTGTTATACAGCTCACAAAGACAATCTCCCTCCTGGAATACAGATCAACTACAGAAATTTGAAATTAATCTGAGGCAACGACTGATCATCTGCAGCGGTAATTGAGTTACAATATGCACATAAAGCAATTTTAGTACAAACAGAGGAAGGACTTGTCACCATTATAAATGCTCTTGTTATTGCATACAAAAAGATAGATCCTAGACAAAATACCAGTAAAACCAAGATTCTGCACCAACCAACCACTGAGGAAGGGCAGAGAAAGAGCGACAACACCAATGACAGGGCAAGCTATCTTGGCAGTGTATCCTCTCATCAACTGTAAATATTGATTCAGAAATTCAATACAGAATCAACTGTTCTGGAACGTCCTTTGCCAGGCTAAGATTAAGAGTCTTAACAATCCAATGTCAACACCTCAACTAAGGTCCTTGTATACAATTATGTTGTTATTCCCACCTTACTTTATGGATCTGAATGCTGGACATGCTACAGGCAACATCTTAAGATGCCTGAGAAGAATCCTTCAAATAATATTGGATGATAGATGCACTAATATCAGTTTCCTTTGATGGAGCCCAATCCTCTAGCATAGAATCCAAGACTGTAAAGTGACAAAGTGATGGGCTGGCCACATGATCCAAATGTCCAATACTCGCATTCTCAACAAGAATTTTACTCGCCAGCTAACGGTGAGTAAACACAATGTTGATGTTCAAAGGAAGCAATTTAAAGTCGTTATCAAGGCTAGTATGAAGATTTGTAACATTGACCATAACGATTGGGAAAGCTCTGCCATTGACTGCTCATCCTGGAGGTCACTGGTTCATCACAGAACCATGTTTTTTGAAGAAAATCGCTGACAATTAGTGAATCAGAAGAGGCAGTGCAGGAAAGAAAATAACATTTGAGGAAAAATGGCATCATCTAGGCTGTCCCTTCTGGGAATGTCTGTCATTGCAGTACATTGAGTGCTTCTTGCATTTGACTCCACAGTCACCTTAGGACCCATAGATGTAAAGTAGGGATGTAATGGATATCCACATCCTACCGCTGCATCCACAATTTTTAATGCGGATGTATGGCGGTTGTTTTGTTTAAATTGCAATGTACAGTATATTATTCTTTTCTGTTTATATGAGATTCTTCCCATTGAGGGTTAGCTAACAACAACCTGTTTGTTTTTTTCTTGCAATAAAAGTAACAATGAACTGAACGGTATTATTTGGGCGATGAATTTATTAGTTTTAACTTGCGTGTAAAGTAAAGCGGCCTATTTATGGTCAAACTTACAGGACATCTGTGTAGAACTACCGTATGATGCGCTCACCCATTCACACTACTTGAAGGGGTCCAAAAATATTCCAAGCAATCCTTCTCGCCATACACTAGTGTCCTTATCGCACACTCGTTGGATGTTTCCTCCAATCATGATCCAATGCCACAGTTTGCTGGGCAAGGACCCGTGTTGGTTGTCTGGGAGTCCAACAACATGCAACATGTCCTACGTGTAGACCTGTAATGCCTTTCATGGCCCATCAAGAGTCCATTATCGGATCATCATAGGTCCTACAAGTTTTACTGTGAATGGGCCACTAAAGCGGTGGTGAGGTGGGTGGCGGGCACGGAGAATTGTGGTGGAGTGGCCTTGTGCTTGACATAGTTGAGCTGTGAACTTAACAAAGTGCACGACAAAGATTGTTTATTAGAGGCACGTATAGTTGTGTAAATAATTTAATCCACTTGTGAAAACATCCCCACACTTATTGTTGTTGGAAGATGAGGTAAAAAAATAAATCAATAAGGCAGTATTATATGGAAATAGACTTTACTTATTTTTAAAAAATGTAGAATTTGACATAGAAAATATACTATTTTATTTTAAATTTATTTTTGATAAACTATTAAAATATAAATAATTATAAATTTATTTTTCCACTCAGCATCCGTTTCTGCAGATGTCAAGCACTGAACCACCTGCATCCCCAATTATGACCTCGGTTACAACCCTAATGTAAAGGCATTCTGCTTGAAAGACCCAATCTTTTCGATCTTGAGGGTGCTATAATAATGACCACCTCATTTATGTAGGTGAAAGCTTTTGGAACAATGTCAAATGTGATGCAGTGAAAAACAAGTTGCAGATGCAAAAAAAAATAAATAAATAAATAAATAAATAAAAAAATAAAAATTAATTATAGATTATCAAGAGTAGGACACTGTATTGAAAACACTTTAGGAATGTTGTGCAACAAGTGGCATATATTTCAATTCTTACCTCACAATCAGAGTCTTCTTGAATGGAAGCATCCCTAACTTACCAGTAAAAACATTATTACCAGATGCCCTCTGGACCATAACTTAAGATGACATCCAGCAATTTTCCTATTCCACCCATTCCCACACCCTCTATCTGTTCCCACATAGAGGTCTACTCTCCAGTGCTGATTTTTAATCAAAATGAAATATCTTTGAGTTTTATTTAAGTTTATATTTTGTATTTCTACAAAAATTATACTGAAATATTTTCTGTGAACTGCTTCCACCATGGCTGTGACTTATTCTCTCGATATGTTTCCAGTTTTATAATGCTCAGGTTTATGCCTTTCAACTCTTACCCAAACTTCACACCATATTGATTTTCCTCCATCACGAGCCACCGACCAATAATCTGCGCCTCCAGTTAGCTGCCAGGTACCTATCTCACTATTGTTGAAGTGATATAAATATGAGAATTCCAATGCTCAATGTGTGTATATGTCCAGGCCTGCCGCTAGCTGTTTGGTCGCCGGCGTGCAATACTGATTATGCCGCCCCTCTCTAACTACAGCCAGTGGTGGATCTAGGAAATTTCCGAACCGGGTCAAAAAACTGAGAGATTGCCGCCCTTTCGAACATTATTTGCCGCCCCCATTGTTGCCATCCCGAGTGTTGCTGGCCATCCGAAGCAGCTGTTGAGCTAAAAAAAACAGGGTGCTGTTAGGGTTCTTATGGTGGTTTAAGAACTGCATTAATTAATTAAAAAATCCACCAAACAGTTTATGTTTGAAGATGTCTGTTTTATTGTGATCCAAACAACAAGTCAGCGATATTCACTAGTATAGGTACAATACAGAGATGCACAGTCGCAAACTCAACTGAATGATGGAAACTCTCTGTAACACTGAATACTGTCAACTAAACTGACTTACTAACTGAATGCATGAATGAATGAATGTCTCTGTCCAGGCGATCTGTTTATATAGTCTTTATCGAAATTACGAGAATTCTTCAAAGGCATCTGCCCGATATTTCTCGATCATTAACAATCACTCAAACAATCTAACATATTAAAAACAACCGGAATTAATACAAAATTAATTAACAACATTACAAAATGATCAGAAATGGTAATTATAGATACTTAAATACAAAATTATTTACAGAAATCCTTTCAAATGGTAGAAAATTGTCCTGTAGACATCGTAACTTACATTAATACATGTAATTACAAACATTTAAGAATTTCTCTTGCATAATTCGGTTCTTAAACATATTAAATGGCCTTTGAATAATTTTCTTACCTAAAACAAAGTCTATATACACTGATTTACAAGAAATTACAAAACAAACATATCAAATCACTTTCAAGCAAACTTTAGCTAATTACAAATACTTCATACAGTACAATGCTATTCAAAATTCAGGTATTAGGGCTGTTACAGCGCCCCCTACATAAAATGCTGCAAATTTTGTCGCGGCGACAATGGAGTGGCAACTATCGCGGGGCGGCGACTGTAGATCACTCGTTTTGCCGCCCGTGTGCAGTGCATGCCTTGCACACCCGCTTATGGCGGCACTGTATATGTCTATTTGTGCTTCAGGGCTGCAGCATTGTTCAACTTTGGTAAGTGATGGTTATTCATCTACCCAAATGTTTAATTTATCCTGCTTTAGTTTTAGGAGAAACTAAAGCTAAGCAAGGGGCATTTGAACAGTCTGTGCAAAGTCTGAGAGATGGCATCACCGGCGCGTATCGAGGTCATGTTTAGTTAGTAGCATCTCTTGAATGATTGAACAGCAAGTTTCAGCCATATTGGTCTGTTTCTTTGTGTTTGGCATTCGTGTGAATCAAGGAAGTAGAGTCATTTTCAAGAAATGGACAAAAAAGAATTTCGTGTGGTGATTAAACATTACTTTATGAAAGGCAAAATGCCTCAGGAGACTAAAGAGAAGCTTGATAAACATTACGGTGACTCTGCACCTCCGATTAGAACAGTTTATAAGTGGTTTCAAATTTTTTGGACTGGCCATATGGGTACAAATGATGCTGAACGTTCTGGACGGCCTGTGGAGGTCACGACTCCAGAAATCATTGATCAAAGCCATGATATGGTGATGGACATGGGCGCCGGGAGGGGGGTGCAAGGGGGTGCACTTGCACCCCCCTGCCATCCCGGGTCGCCCGTAAATTTGGGCCGATAGGGGGTGGGGAGCACCAATTACGGCCCTGGTGCACCCCCCTGGATCCCGGGTGCACCCCCCTACATCCCGCATCCCGGGTCGTCGCCGTGTGGTCAGTAGTAGACCTAAAAAAAAAAAAAAAAAAAAAAAAAAAGGTCGCCCGGAAATTTTTGGGCCGATAGGTGGGGGGGGCACCAACGCAGCCCTGGTGCACCCCCCTAGAAACAATCCTGCCGGCGCCCATGGTGATGGATGACATAAGAGTTAAGGTGCGTGAAATTGCTAGTGCTGTGGGCATCTCAACTGAATGGGTACATAATATTTTGCATAAACATTTGGACATCAGAAAGCTATCCGCAAGATGGGTGCCACGATTGCTGATGCTTGACCAAAAACTGAATCGTGTGAAGTGTTGCAAGTATGGTTTGCAGCTGTTCCAGAAGAATCTGGAGGACTTTAAGCATCGTTTCATCACTGTGAATGAAACATGGATACATTACTATACTCCTGAGACCAAATAACAATCTAAACAACGGGTTACCAAGGAAGAATCTGCACCAAAAAAGGCGAAGACCGTTCCTTCGGCCGGAAAGGTTATGGCGACTGTCTTTTGGGATTCGCAAGGGATAATCCTCATCGACTATCTGGAAAAGGGTAAAATTATTACAGGTGCATATTATTCATCATTATTGGACCGTTTGAAAACCGAGCTGCAAGAAAAACGCCCGCGATTGGCCCAAAAGAAAGTCCTTTTCCATCACGACAACGCACCAGCAGACGCCTCAGCAGTGGTGGTCGCAAAATTAATGGAAATAGGATTCCAACTCATTTCACATCCTCCGTATTCTCCAGACTTGGCTCCCTCGGACTACTATTTGTTCCCCAATTTGAAGAAATGGCTGGCGGGACAAAGATTTTATTCAAACGAGGAGGTGATTGCACACACTAATGGATATTTTGCAGACTTGGACAAATCCTATTATTTGGAAGGGATCAACAAACTAGAACATCGTTGGATGAAGTGTATAAGCCTAAAAGGAGACTATGTCAAAAAATAAAAAAAAGTTTACCCCAAATACTTAAAGTAGTTTTTATTTTCTGCACGATCCTCGTAATATAAACATGATTTGATACATAAAAATATGACCGGTATATATGCACTTTGTTTCAGTTCCTCAAAAGAATAATGAATATATGGAAAGCTATATTAACAAATCTTAAAAAAACACTGGTTATCAATTTTTATCGTTTGGGCTCTGAAAATAAATTACAGCTTGCAAAAGGCAATGAGGTCACGATGTGTAGAAGCAGTATCAAGGGTATCTAATTAAAATTGTTTATTTATGTGTTAAGTGACAAATCACTTTAAATGAAAAGTTTGATCTTTTGACAGGTAATATGAGGACTGCCATAAAATATATATTATTCCATAGGCACCTATTGTAATGTTACCACTTACACTGTATAGATGCCACTTGTGGTGCAAATAATATGGCTTCATTGCAATCTTTGAATCTTAATTTGTCTTTGGCTTTTTATGCGACTGCATAAATAAACCTTATTCAATCAGAGCAGGTTGATATTTATGGGATCTTTTTTCATGTTTCTGTACATTTCACTGAAATCTTGAATCGACCTCAGCTCCACTTAATGATACTACGTGTAAGGATCGAGACTGCATAACGGGGTAGTAGTATCAGTTGTCACCTTAACTAACAACTTGCATCTCCTCAACTTACTTCACACTCGGATAAAGTGCTACCAAAATTCAAACTGATGAAAATTTTATATTTTAGACCGTGGAAAATACCTTGAATAGATCAACTAATGTGGTAATGGCTACCATCTTTCCACAATTAACCTCGGGAAAGGAAAGGTATGTTAGTAGCTACGATAGAAGCACTGTTCAGTTTTCACACATCGATATATTCTTCCAAAATTTAAAGTTTCACATTACAGCTCCAAAAGGGCAATCAGACAATCTTTTCACAAAATAAAGCAAGTTATAGATTGAGACCGACCGCCGGAATATCCCTAAACAAATTTTGATACTTTACATTAAGTCTATTTGACACTGTACTACTTCACCAACAGAACCTAAGATGGCTGCCGGAAAGCATGGCAGTAATGGAACTATTTACAAGGCCGGCTAGCGGCAGCAATGCCTAGACCGACAGCAGAACTGCTCAACACCAAACTCCACGTTCGACTGCCTAGAAGCCCGAAGAACTCCCAGTATAAACCTCCAAGTCACGTGACTCCCAGAATATAGTACACAGAAATTACATACTTTAGAAGTGTCAGACTTTAATGTTATTTAGAGATGGGCATAACAATTATTTTACTCCCCTTAGACTTTTATCGTAATAAGTACAATGGTTTGGTTATAATAACTTGAAATATGTTTACGTGTATCCCTACTCTTTTGAAGGAGGAAGGGGTGTTTCCCTTAATTTTTTACTTTCCACGGAAATACTCTGTTTTTGGTTTAAAAACATATGCCAGTACTTTCTACAGCTGCTCCACTTTCCAAAACTACCTCTCTCTTGTTTCTAGGTGGTATACTTTTGTAATGATCGAATTTCTAAAATACCCATGTTTTCGAGCCAGTCGACATGTTGGGAAAACTGTTATTTTCTTAATTTATGGTTAAACTAATGCTTATTTTGAAAAAACTGCTTTTGGCACCGTGTATTGTGATCTCTATTATATCTTTTACAAGTGTTCTTATCTCCCAACTTTATTTACTCTGACTGTGGTATTTTTCTATATATTCCGGCAGCATGTCAAGTTAGACGCAGTTTGTTTTAAAATCTACCATAGCTTGATTAATGGTACAGAACTGCTCAAAATTTCAACACAGTGTACCAGAAGAATTTAAATTTGTGTTATTATGTCAGCTGCTATCAAAAATACTTTAAATGTATTGTTATTTGTGTTTGAAACTGCCGGTTTGTTAAACTGGATTTAAAACTTGTATTTTTAAACTGCCTAAAACTATTGATCCTGTGTTCTTTACTGTAAAATTTAGTTTCTCCAGGTTGATTATTATTATAACTACTTTTTACCACATCGAAAAGTGTTGTAAATGACCATGTTGTCTCGTAACAAAAATTAAGAGCTTACAATCTGGTTTATTGAGGATTGCAATGATTCAGGTAAGGTTTACTTTGTATCATTGAAGTTTTATTTAAGGCTGTTACTATGTGTTTAGTTAGTTTTTAGATTTTACATCACCCTGTGTGTGGCTATAAGCTGCAGTATCAGTTCCTCTAAGATGCCCATTCCCCATGTCTCGTAGCAAAGGAAATAGAATTTATTCTGAGGTAGCTTACATAAGGAAAAAGGAAGTGGCTTTTAGGTGACATAAGTAATAAAGGATAGGGGAAATAACCCATGAATGAATGAACCCATCACTTATCAAAGTTTACAGCTGCGATGAGTGAATAACACGTAAGATGGGCACAAATTACAGTATTCCAGTATAAAACCTCATTCATGCACTAGAGAACGCACATTTGGTTCAGAAGGTGTGCACAAACTGAAGGTTAACCCATGACTCATATAATAATGAACGAAAATATTGTTTTTTTCTGTGTGTCCATCTTACTTGTTTTCACTCATCACAGCCCTTGACTTTGGTAAGTGATGAATTATTTCAGTACCACTTAAAGTGCAAATTATTCAGACATTTCGCAAAGATGAGGTCAATGCATGTTGTAATGCAACAAAGGCATTATTAATATGCATTATTTAATAATTATAATAATACATAAAGTTATGGAATGTTGAAGCATGAATGAGATGTAATTTTGAAATACATGTAAACAAACTTAATCTGTGAATTGAATATCAGAAGTTGTTGACGAAATAATAAATAACATTCAAAATATCTGGGCTCAAGTGATTGTATCTACAGAAAATATAATAAGTGAAAGAAGGTTAGATTGACTGCTTATTTTGAAAACGTTTCACAAAAGAAGAAATTGGATTTGATTACAATAATTCAAAAGAAGCTTATTAAAGTCTGATATGAATATCGAAACTGACAAGAATTTCTAGAAGGAAAGAAAGTGTAATGAAAATTTCAAATGTTTTACAGAGAAGTCTGAAACTTGTAGGTATGAAAGGAAAATATGCTTGCCATTAGTTAAGCTAACAAGGAATTTAAAGAAGAGAGGATATCTACATTTTTGATGGGGAATTTGGGACAACAGTGTTATTATTATTAATTTAAATGCGATGGAGCTAACACACTGGTGACAATTCCTAGTCATCTAATTACCACTTTTTATATATTTTTTGATTAAATTCCTTTTATAATTGGGGTGTTAAATTCCTCCTCCATTTAATTTTCCAAAAAAAAAAAAATTAATTTAAAATTCCTTAAGTGTTTTTGGTAAATTATTTATCAGTTCACTTGGTAATTTGTTCCAATCCCTGACACCCTTACCAACAACAGAAAATTATCCTACTCCCTTATGCATGAAATCTAGTGCCAGCTTGTAGACATGGTCGCCATTCCCCTTGTATGCACTACTACTAATTCTTTGACCAATGTCCCTCCAAGCCGCATTACCAACATATGCCCTGTACAATCCCAGCACTCTCTTCCTTTCCTCCAAACTAGCTCTTTTATCAGTTCCTGATAATTTGCACAAAAAATCTAGCTGCTGTTCTTTGCACAACCTCCAACTCCTGTATTTGATAACCAAAATATGGGCCCCAAACTACACCACCATATTCTACCAATGGTCTGACCAAGGTTTTGTAACCCAAATCCCTAACTTCTCTGGTACATCCTCACATCACCCTGTCCAGTAAATGAAGACTTTTGTAACCTATTCCTACCACCTGGACAATGTGCTCTGCCCAGTTGAGTTTGTTATCAAATGTTATGCCCAGATATTTACACCTCAACCTTCAACAAGCAATTCTGACACCATCCTATAATCATAATTAACATTTAGTTTTTTATCTGTGTACCTAATAAGGTGACTCTTTTTGGCATTTATCTTCATTCCATTCTGATCTACCCATTTAGATATTCTATCCAGGTCAGCCTGCAACTGTTCAGTCTTCACTTGTTTTGATCCTATTGTATACCATTATATCGTCTGCAAAAAAACTAAATTCTGTCCATAACTCATCAACACAGTCATCCATTAGCATAATGAACTGAATCTGTTTCAATACACCGCCCTGTGGCATTCCCATAATTACTTCCACCTCCTTTGATAATGTATTTCCTACTCTAACACTTTGTTTTCTGCCTTTTAAGAATACCTCTACCCAGCAAGAAACTTTTTCATCCAATCCAATAGATTTCAGTTTATTTAGAACCATTCTATGGATAACTCCGCCAAATACCTTAGAAAGATTTAGTATCACACTATCAACTCGGCCTCCATTGTCCAATTCATCCGAAATATCTTGCATATATCACATCATTTGAGATTCACATGAATATCCTATCCTAAAGCAATGTTGTCAATCTGCAAATCAGTTTCTTTCCTAACAGACATTTCTGATATAGTTGCTTATCAATCTCTCCATCATTTTGCCTATCACTGATGTCAGACTAATTGGTCTATAATTTACACCCCTGCTTTATGAACTGGTATTACTATCTCTCTTTTTCAATCCTCTGGTAAGCAGCAAGTCTCCAGACTGATTTTAAATAAAATTTCAAGGTAAAGTACAATATTGTATCCCACAATCTTTAATATGTGTATAGTAATGTCGTCTACACCAGCCCCTTTACGTTTCTTTTTCTTTCTTTTTTGTTTTAGCTTTTTTAGTTCCTTCATAATTTCCTCAGAATCTTTTTCAAATTTTGTAGTTTCCTCATTTATACTTTTAAGGAGACTCTCCTCTGATTCATTCCCTGCCATCACAGGATGATAGTCCCTAGTTGCCTGACTAAACCAGTCACTCAGTATCACTGAAATTTTAAAATCCTTAGCAACTTCAACTTCATTCTTATCTACAATTGTCTGAATACCTTTCTTTCCCCTCAGTTTTCTGATATACCTGTAGAAATTTCTAGATGCATCATTCAGTGGCCTTCCTGCATCAATAATATTCTTCATAAACCCATCCTTTGCTTGTTTAGTTGTTTTAAGTATTCCCTACTGCCTTCCTGTCTCTTAACTCTGTTGTGCTCCCGTCTCACTAGCCTCTTTAACCTTCTCACCTCCCTATTGTAGTGTGTAGGTTCTGTCCTTTTCTTTATTTTCTGCTTTGGAATAAACATTTTCTCACTCTTTTTTTTGTTATCTCCTTAAACTCTTCCCATTTCACATCCACTGTACTTGTGTTATCCTTCCATTTGCTGAACCTTTCCCTGAAATCTCTCTTCAATTCTAAAGTTTATCTGCATCTATTTCACCCTTCTGCTTTGGCTTACTGAATCTCCTAATGTCCATCAATACTGCATTGTGATCATTTATTCCTTCAGTCAATTGGCCCCCTACAAAATTTTTATTGGACTTTATTAAGAAAGATATCCAATATATTTGATCCCCTTGTATTTTGCTCTACCACTTGTGAAAAACCTCCTTCCCTTACCAAGGTATTTGCAAATCTCTGTTCCCTAGTGTTATTTACCTTATTTCCTATCCAGTATCCTGGTAAATTTAAATCCCCTCCAATAATAACCATTCTATGCTTACCTCTGAACTGTGAATTTAGTTTCTCTCCAAAAATCTCACAATTTATTTTACCAATATGGTAAGCAGCTGATAACCTGATTTTTCTTTTTTGTCACCCTAAAAATATACCCCCTATTAAGTCATGGTCATGATCTATGAACATTAGAGATCTATAGCAATCTTTGTTAACCAGTATGAATACCCCTTCACCAATTGTTCCCCTGTCTCTACGGTACACTCTGTAACCAGGAAAATCTCATTGTCTATTACTCCTCCTTTTAACTGAGACTCTACCTCTATAACGACTTGTGGTTCATATGTCTCTATTAAGTTTGCAAATTCATCACTTTGTTCATTATACTTCTACACCCTTATTTTTGGTTGTGTGGCATTTTCAGCATTAACCTTTGTCTTTCCAGTTGCACCCAAATCCGTTATTATTTCAATAGCTTCATCTGTTACTTTACAATTTGTGTTTTTTCCCTTAGTGCCTCTACAATCACTTATTTTTATCCCCTCCCCAGCAGCTCCTAACCTATAAAAGGCACAGACCTGACACCATCATGAAGTGGGCTCCCTTACAACTTTAGCTAACAACTCAGAAAGCACTCCCTTCCCCCTTCTATTTAGGTGTAGGCCATGCCTAATAAAAAACCACCTACCAATGGTGTTCACAGGCACAACCCCAAAAACAGAACTCTTCCAAGTAGCTTCTGTTTCCACGTTTATCCACCTCACAGGGTGGCTCAATTGTGGCCGATCCTGGTGACTTAGTACTTACACGAGTTCCACCCTGGTATGCCACGCCTCCTTCACAACCTTTGTTCCGTCACTCTCTATACTATAACATGTATTCCTTTCAATACTATTGCCCACGCCTCCCACTATCACTATCTATCATCCTTAGTTAACTCCCTATTGACAACTTTAGAGAAATTTGATGGATTGTGGATTAATACTGAAGGACAGAATACCTTCAGTTTACAGTATAATTGAAGAAAAAGTTGCCACTGAAGTCAAAGTTAAATCAGAGATTGCAGGCTTTCCATCTGTTGTTCCAGAGATTTGTTTTGGAATGCATGATTGGTATATGAATTTATTGCAGCAATTACCCAAATAAAAATTCACTTTTCTGCAGGTAAAAAATTATTTTTAGTAAGAATATGTGCTGCAATAGTAAGATGGTTAGAATTTTATTTTCAGGAAAAACTTGTTTAAGTAAAATTTATTAAATTTTTTTTCTCTTTGATGGGAAACTAAAATGATTAGTCTTACACTTAATTTTGTTAAGTATGCAGGTGGGTTTTTTCCCCCCTCCATTCAGTTACCAAGGACCATGTGGTCACTATCCACCTACGGGAGGGGTGGGGGTGAACTGAATTCTTGCCCAAAATCTAACCAGACCTGTTAGGCCCAGTTTACCTAAAGTGATTTAAATCTGTGTCATACTGTGCATACAGCAGATTTCCTTAATTTTAAGAATTATGAGCAAAGAATAAAAGTAACTCTTTTGTTAACTAATGCCATCTTGCCAAAGGTATGCCTAGAATGTTCACTATACTGAATACTACACTGTGATATAATTTTATACTAATGGAACTATTTTCTACATATAGATGGAAATCTCCACACAATTTTTCTGTACATAGGATATTCTGTTACAGACCATGTTAATCTAAAGCAGGAGTGGCCAACACATTTTTCTGGCCCACAAGATTCATCACACATTTACAAAATATTTTTTATATTTTATTTTTAGTGTTATATATTTCTTTAGAATATGCGTTTAGTATCATTATTATTATAATTTCTATGTTTACATGTAAGAATAATAAATTTTATATGCGGCCCGCGGAGTTATGATGCACTTCCAAAGTGGACCGCAAGATCATTTGGGTTGGCCACCCCTGATCTAAAGCATAGGTTTCAAACTCAATTTTGCGGAGGACCATATATTAAATTTAGATAAATGTAGTGTGAGCAGTTTAAAACTTCCGTAGAGGAATCAAGTAAAGTCTAAAAGCTCTAAAAAAAAACATGATTCTTCTTTCTGTGTCACATTGCAATTGCGGGCCATATTGATAGGGCCTGGGGGCCAGATGCGACTCGCGGGCCGTATCTTTGACATCACTGATCTAAAGCATAAAAATAGTGCCACTGTAAAATAGCCCTTTATAGGGCATAAAGTAAGGACGATAGTAAAATTTATTCTTTATTGTTTTTTGTGCACTATAGAGTCCCTAGAGACCATGAAAAATATTAAAAACCTTTTTTTCAAAATTGGTATTTCAAAAAAGGGTGGTACATATATGTACCAGTGACCTATTGGGAAGAACAACATTTCATTATGATCACTGGTACATATGTGTACCATATCAAAAATACTCTCAATTTCAGGGAACACAAATTTATTTTTCTAAATTCTTAAACACAAAGTAAGATACAAGTGTTAGACTTCTCACAATTCACAGTAACATTCACATTCAAATCGAAATATGACAAATATTATTTTATTATGAAATACAAAAGAATATTACAACATTCAAAGCAAGTAAATAAATACAGTGGCAATACCATAGAAACACTACTTAGATTTATGGAAAGGAAGATGATTTGTAAAGCATAACATTGCAAGCGATGCAAGACATTATAGTATGCTTCTGCACAGCTTTTGTGCTACAATGAGCACACCTTCGTCACGTCAGCCCTAAAACGTTCAGTATCCACACTTTCGATTTCAGATTGCCAATTATTTTCAGTATCGGAATCAGTGTCATCACTATGGCCCTGCTGATCCGCTTCATAGTTCAGATCATTTACAGACTCGTCAGATGAGATGTCACCATCATTACTAACATAATCTGTACTTGTTCCTGGTTTGGTGGTGTTATCAGGCAGGCTCTTGTTCGGTGTGACGTCTCTTATATGGAGAGCCCCTGGGACGAACTGGAAGAACATCCTCTGCATCTTCATCACCTCCATCCTCAGAAACATAAAGCTGGTTATCCAACATAGATTCCAGGAATTCTTCAATCTCCCTTGGAGTTAGACCCTTCATAATCTAGAAGAAAAAAAATTCATTTTCGTACCATAATTTTGTTTTCCTTCAGGATTATCTTAGTGTAAAACATAAATGTAATGTACTATACGTTATCACATTCCCTATTTCTCTAAGTATAATACAGTATTATCAAAAATAAGGCATATCTGCAGATAGCATCAGAAAAAAAAGTTTCAAACATTGTAACAAATTTGAGATTAGACAGTGATTTCATATATACAAGCATTGTATTCGTACATATTTATATGCAACAATGCAACATGCAGTTAAATATTAATTATACATAATAATGAATTCATACTTACATCAAGTAACTTCCTGACTTCTTTGTTTCTTCTGTTATTAGATCGAAACTTTCCACCTGCACGATGTCCCTCCAATAACAAACACACTAAACGAGCAGTGGTACCAATGTGTACCATTTAGATATACATGCACAATTCCATCTGGTCTTGTAGTTACCAGGCTCCCCAAAAGATGGCAGGAGGCTTCAGTATTCAATGCTTGATACACTGACACAATGGTACCCTTTTGCACCAAGAACTTATGAAGCTGTAATTTTTTTTAAAAAGTGGTACATTATTGTACCAGTACCCTATAAAGGGATAGATTTTGTAAGTAATTATTTTAAAGAAAAAAAGTTGTGAAGTGTTAGATAAAACACGTGTATCAAGGACCTGTACAATTGCCAACAACATATTTCTCTTGTGCATGGTATGTTAGCAAATTTGGTAAATCTGCTTCCATGTTGCAAAAGTTTACTGCTTACCAAATCTCTTCTTTTTTTTCCTCCCCTTTTTGTTTATGGCTTTACGCCTTGTTGGGGTCATTAGAGGTGGGTTCGGAATCTTTCACAATTCTTCCAAATTACAATTCAACATTCAGCAGATTAATAAAATTGCCACCCCCCCAAAAAAAGAAGGATCACTATAACAAAGCATACTACTTGTTTTCAGGTAAACATTCCATTCCAGAATACTTTTAGGAAGGGAAGCAAAACAGCTCTAAAACTTTCTTCAATTACAGTATTTATCCTGCTTTACGTATTTCTTTATCTGTTTGACTTATAATGATTTTATTTCTATTTGGCCAGCATAAAGCTACCTTTAATTCAAAATGATCTCTCTAAATTGTGTAGTCATAAAACTAAGAGGTACTCACATTTTGCTCCCACTCATCAGAAGAATACTGCTTATTTTACTGAAGAGGTAAAAATGAAATGTCTACATAGAGAATAGTCTCTCTCTCATAATTTTAACAGTTGTTTTTAGTTAATGTAATACTATGAAGTGATTGAGTGGATAAGATGGTCAGGTGGATAATCTGCTTCAAAATTCAGGGTAACAGGGTCAAATTCATGACAAAATTTGCTACTAAAATTTTTCTTATTAATTACAAAAATTAAATTTTAGCTATTTAATTTGGCATCTCTTATACTAACCTAAAAGTTGCACTAGATAAGGACACTTAATAGATTATTGTCCTCATTGTCATTGACATGAATAATTGCATAATGTAACATTCAAATTAGGAAATCATCTATCCATTCATAAGCCTGCTGTGATTCAGTATGCCTTTAGCTTTATTAAGGTTATGATGTTCTGTAATGAATCCTAAAAACATAGCCTATACCTAAGATAAATTTCACCACCTATTTGTTCATCATTCTAATTAATTATTGTTTTGCTAGTTTACATTAAGGGATGTAGATGATTTTGCACAGCAGTAATAAACTTTTCCAGATAAGATATCAATTTCGGTAAAGCAAAACAGAATGATGGTAAGCACCAAAAAGAATCAGGTTACTAGTACAAAGACAGAAAAAAATAAGGTTTTGTATGGTTATATTATCAACAGGAAACTCCTTGTTGGAGGCATATAATGTTAATATCCGAGAATTTCATTTGATAATAAACTTAGGTGGGTACGACTCATTGGGTAGGTTATTGTAAGGTCAAAAAGTACTGCATCGATTAAAGGGGCATAAGAAGTAATACCAGGAGTGGAAGAGAACAGCGGATGTAAGACCCGGATAGAGTTAGCTTGATTATGGCAGGTTAACACAAAAGTGATGATGTGAGAATTGACAGGGGTTCATAGGAAGCCCGCCACAATTGTTTGCAGGAAATATCGTACAATGTAAGAAGTAACTGGTATGCAAGGGGGGTTGGGAGTAATTGAAAGATGGGAGAATGGGAGTCGCATGTTGGCATGAACCTAGATGGGTATTTGGAAAAAGAGTTTTGGAAGTGAAGCGGCTATCATGGGCGTAAACAGCAGTTGATTTCACTGAGCCCAGTGGATAAACTGTAACGCTCGGGCCTGGCATTTGGGAGGAATGCAGATTCAAATGCCCTACAGGCCAACAAGATTGCGGTTTATTCCAAAATCACTCCATGCTAATGTCACTATGGTTTCTACTAAAGGCTATTGCCAAATTCTTTTTTTAATTTGTTTACTTTATGGCTTCATGCCTTGTCAAGGTCATTTAAGTCAGGAAATGACTAGAAGCAAGGAACGGGAAGGAATTTGGCCATGCCCTATTTGAAGTTCCATCGCAGCATTCATCTGGAGTTACCATGGGAAACCAAAAGCTAGATGCCTGTACAGGGATTCAAAGATAGAAACCGTCCTGAAATTCCTTACACCTCATCATCTCCTGGCTTAAAGGATCATAACAAGACATAAAACTTCTGCCCCCCCTTTTTTCCCAGATAAAAATTCCAGTTGATTTAATGTACAACAGGGAGCGGAGGATATAACTTGTTTGTAAGTATGTCATGGACTTTTATAAATGATTTTGTCAGGTGCTGATAAATTAAACTTTTTTTTTTTGCTCATGGCTTTACACCATGTCAAGGTCATTAAAGGCAGAAAAGGATGAGGCGCAACAAACAGGAAGGAACTTGGCCATGGTCTTTTGAAGGAAGCATCCCAGAATTCGTCTGAAGTGATTTGGGGAATACATGGAAAATCCAAATCTGTATTCTCGGACGAGGATTCGAACCTGCATCCTCCTGAATGCGGGGCTCACCCATCACACTAACAGCAAAAGACTTTAGAAGGGAATTGCCACTGGAGCATAAGTCCTATCACAATTAATAGTAATGCCAAGAAAATAAAGAATTGGTACTTTACATGATTTTCAATAGGAAATGGAGCTCTATTGCTGTCCATCACAGGCATCTAGCATTTACACAGAATAACTTTGAAATTTTGCAAATACTGTGTGTTGCATTGGCACAAAATGAAATATATTATCTAATATATAAAAACGAATGTTTGTTTGTTCGTTCGTCTTCTATGCATTCCTATACCATTAATGTGATTATGATGAAACTTTAGTGAGTTATTGTGTGCGTACCGGGGGAAGGTTTCTGACCAAACAATATTAAAAAAAAAACCACACCCTCTTCCCCTAAACGCACCTCAATTTTTTCAAATAATCTTTGTATAAATTCACAGTTATTGACAGATTTCAATGGAATTTCGCATGCGTGTACTTTTTTTAAAAAAATATTGTACTGTCTACATTTGTTTTGAAAAACCCCCCTCTCCACCTTTACACCTCCCCCCCCCCATTATTTTTTTTCCAATGTTCTTCATACAAACTCACAATTTTTATCCGATTTTAATAATACTTAGCATGCATATACTTCAAAACAAGGTGGTCTGGCAGCTCAGTGGTTAAAGCGCTTGCCTCCCGACCATTCTGTCTCCGGTCACAGGTTTAAATTCCAGTGGCAGCATGAATTTTTAAGAGTTGTATTTGATCGGGATGTTCCATGTTTCGGATTCCATATTAAATCCCAGAGGAAAGGAACTAGGCGTTCTGCCTCTGACCCAAAGCTTAGTACATCTCCTTTGGGAGGATTCAATCAATCTGCAGGTTGTGGAATAAGTCAACATTTTCTTTAAAAAATGAGAAAAATATTGCCTATTTGATTTGTAAAAACTGAACCCCTCCTCCTCTTCATTTTTTGCAATTTTATTTACATAAACCTACAGCTTTTTTCCTATACTGACCAAACTTTCCACAAGCATACTTTAAACTGCAATTGCTTTGAAAAACCTAAACTCTCTTTTACCTTCACCACTTAATTTTTTGCCAACATTTGTTGTACAAATCCACTGTTTTTATCCAATTTTGATGTTACATAGTACACATATGTAATAAAACAGATTGGTCTGGTAGCACAGTGGTGAAAACACTTACTTTCGAAAGTTTCAGGATATGCTCACAGGTTTATATCCCAGTGGAAGAATGAACCTTAATCACATGAGCTTTTCCAGGTCTGTGGTTTGGATTTCACGTTGAACTGTAGGTCCCAGAGGAAAGGAAATGGCCGCCCTGCCTCTGACACAAGGTTTAGTACACTTCCTTTGGTAGCATTCAACCAATCTTCTGGCTGTGAACTAAGGTTTTTTTTTCACTTTAAAACAAACAAAAAAGTTCTCTCTACATTTTTTTTTGCAAAATCCCACCCCTCTACTCCTTTACATTACCCTCTTAATTTATGGCAATATTATTCAAACAAGCACGTGGTTTTCATTCGTTGATGGAATTCTGCTTGTGTATAAATTCAAACAAATAGAAAAATTCTGTTGACGTTTGGTCTACAAAATCCTAACACCTATCCTCCCTCCCCCCTCCCCTTTATTTTCTCCAATGTTTTTTCATGCAAATCCACAGTTTTTATCCAATTCTGAGATTACTTAGTGCTCAGTGGTTAAGGCTCTTGTTTTCAAAAGTTTCTTGGTCTAATTTGGGGTTAAAATTCTGATGAAAGAAGGAATTTTGAAGAGTTGTATATGATGAGTGGCTTAGTATGCCTCTTTTGGCAGTAGCCAACTAACTTTCTGGTTTTTGACTAAGTTCCTTTCTTTTAACTTTAAACCAAAGAGAAAAACACCTTCTTCAGTTGGTTTGCAAAAACCCAGCTGTTCTCTTCATTTACTACCTCAATTTTCGGTATATTCTTTATACAAACCCACAGTTTGTATCTTATTTCAGTGTAACTTTACATACTTTGAAACAAAGAGAAAAACAATGTCTACATTTGGTTTACAAAAACTTATCACTTTCCCTAAAGCAAAAGTTACATTTGGAACTATTCAGAAGGAACTTTACGCACATATGGTTTAAAATGTTTGTATTTAGTTTACTAAACTGCACCC
This sequence comes from Vandiemenella viatica, assembly GCA_031002005.1. Taxonomy (NCBI): domain Eukaryota; kingdom Metazoa; phylum Arthropoda; class Insecta; order Orthoptera; family Morabidae; genus Vandiemenella; species Vandiemenella viatica. The sequence continues at coordinate 139,882,550 of JARYHS010013630.1, read as the reverse complement.
AATTTTCCCTTCACCCCTCTTAACACTAATTTACACAAGCAACTTTTCAAGTTTTTTTTACGTCTATAGGAAACCTCCCAAAGTGGTTGATGATGGAGAATGGTTACAACAATCTGATTAAAAGGAATGAAACATCAGAACTTTCGTATCCACCCTCCAACAATGCTGGGTATTCTGCTTTTGCACAAGATGAAAGACCAAAAATATTGTATATCCTAAAGCACTAGAATAAACTTTTTCAATTTTAATTAATGCATAAAAATCAATGTCTTTCATTTATTTTGTGCATGTTGATGTGTCTGTATATGAGTATACATTTAAGAAAGAAAACGCATGCTAGTTTAAAATATTGTAAAACTATATTCTGAGTGTTTTAACAGAAATAAAGGGGGTTAAAAAACATCTACACCGCGAGTGAGGTATTGATTTTTAGAGCTTGTTAATAGAGTCTTAAGAAATATTTTTTCACTAGAAAATGAATACAGGAGCAGCCATCAAAGTTATCAATCTCAGGCCATTTTTGACAGCAGTTATATCTTCAGCTTTTTTTAAAGAAAAAAACTGCATTACTTCAACCTCGCCACAAATACTAAAAATAATTCCAGCAAAACATACAAAAAACTATAGTTCATTAATTTTTCCGTATGTTAATTCTATTTTGTTGACAAGTTCTCTTAATTGAGAATTCATGGCATATTAATATACCTTTAATATATTTTACTGGAACAAGTAAAGCTTTCTGACATTGGAATTTCATGAATGCTCTTATGATCTATGGATATAGAACACAGATCAATAATGGTTTGATCTGGACTGCTAATTATGCGGATACTCTAAACGAAATACCATTTAGACTTGAAAGTCTACCTCATTTCAGTGTGGCTAACTGCTTACACATTCCTCAAGAATATATTTATATTATGAAGATGCTATTTGTATTACTGCACCAAACTTTTATTTCTTTGCCACAGTTGCCAACTGATTTCAGATATTATCAAACCATTTTTGGATGTATTGTGTTTGATTGAGTGCATGCCAGCATAAATAAATTAAAGATGTCTTGCACAATACAGTTTCACCATCCTAAGTTCCTTTAATAATAGTCAGTCAATGTTGCCCTGCATTTTTTTAGGTCTTACATTTGTACAATCTTATATCACCTAGACTAACAGTTTGTACTAGAACTTTCTACTGTGGTAATGTACCTGTCAATTTCCCATTCGTTTTTCCTCATCAACAATGGATTATTTTAACCCGGGGAGGATTGTTGGCAAGATTAGGAAACAAAAATCATCCAAGGCCTTTATAAATAGCAACATGGTGTGTTTTGGGACTACAGTCAAACCTCGTTAGTACGAACCTCGGTAAAACGAATTCCTCGATAAGACGAATTTTTTAAAATCCCCTTGAAACTTCCATAAAGGTCAATGCTAAAAACACCTCTATACAAAGCAGTAATTAGGTTAAAAACCTCGATAAGACGAATTTGTTTGTGACATGGGCTAGGACTGATTAACCTCTATACAACGAATATTCTTAGCACAAGACCTCTACAAGACGAATGTTACCTCTTTAAGACGAATTTCTTATGATCTTAACCTCCATAGTGCGTAGTTTTCAAAACAAACAGAAGCGTGTCTTAACATGAAACTCCCCACCCTACCCTCTTCCTTCATCAGTCATTGTTTGGCACGTGCCTTTGCAGTGTTGAGTAACCCTTCCGGCTGTGTTTTTAAGTGTCCCTTCCGGCTGTGTTTTAAGACTGACCGTTGTGCGTATCTTTATTGTATGAACAGTAATGGCAGGGAAAAAGTCAAAAACGGCGCTAACAGTAGAGTTCAAGCGTAAAGTTTTGAAGCATGTGGAAGAAAACCCGTTGAAGAAGAAAATCACCATTGCTAAGGAGTTTAACATCCCTTCAACAACGTTAGCAACGATTATAAAGAATAGAGACAAGTACGATGAAGCAAGTGGACTTTCTAAGTTTTGCAAACGCGCAAAGACCGGTGAATTTCAGGAAGTAGACAAAGCCACTTTAAAGTGGTTAAAGCAGTGCCGCGATAAAAATTTGTCAATCGGAGGCCCTATTCTCCAAGAAAAGGCACAGCAGTTTGCTGTACAATTGGGACACCCTGATTTTCGTGCCAGTAATGGCTGGCTGGAAAAATTTAAAAAAAGGAATGATATTGTTTTTAAAAATGTGTGTGGTGAATGTGCGTCTGTGGACAGTACAGTATGCGATGATTGGAAAGAAAAACTTGCTGACATTACTCAGGGTTACCACCCAGATGATATATATAATGCAGACGAGACCGGACTTTTTTTCAAGTGCCTACCAGATAAAACAATGACGTTTAAAGGAGACCCTTGCAATGGAGGCAAACACAGCAAAGACCGATTAACTGTGTTGCTTGGAGTCAACGCTTCGGGAAAAAATAAGCTCAAGCCTTTGGTTATTGGCAAGTCACAAAAACCTACATGTTTTAAAAATGTGAACAGTTTACCAACACTGTATAAGGCCAACTCAAAAGCGTGGATGAATGGTGATGAGTTCAGTGCATGGCTGAAAACTGTAAACACAGAAATGAAGAAGAAAAAGAAAAAGATCCTGCTGTTTATTGACAATTGTAGTGCACACGGAACTGTTCCAAACTTGTCAAACATCTCAGTCCAATTTCTTCCCCCAAACACCACATCAAAGCTCCAACCACTTGACCAGGGAATTATTAAAAATTTCAAAGTGAACTACAGAAAGGAGGTTGTTCGGCAGTTTTTGACAGATATGGATCAAGACGTACCGACTAAAATCAACGTTTTAAATGCAATGTGGATGATTAACAAGGCCTGGTCAAACGTAACCGACAAAACTGTTTTTAACTGTTTTGCAAAATGTGGATTTCGTGTGACGGACCTCGAAGATGAGGACGATGACCAACCTCGAACTCCAGCACCCCAAAATGCAGAAGTAGGCCCAGATCAAAACTGGAACAAAGTTACCGAAAGACTAGGCGTCCAAGAAATGGAGTTTGAAGAATTTGTTGATTTCGATGATAATGTAGCAGTATGTGGAGAGCTGACGGATGAGGATATCCTGGATTCTGTTCAACCCTCAAATCATAAAGAAGATGACGCAGCTGAAGATGATGAGGAGGATGCCGCCGCGGAGAGTGATCGACCGGAACTGTCAACGAAAGACGCAAGAGAAGCTATTGATGTGCTCAAGTGTTTTTTCTTAAAGAAAAATGCTTTAAGTGATAGTGTAGTGAAAGCCATCATCGATTTGGATTCCACATTGGATATGGTAACCCTTCATGCAAGTAAGCAATCTAAAATTGATGACTTTTTTAAGATTAGTTAGTCCTTATTTATTATATGTACATACTACATATGTATAAGTTTGGTTTCCATTTATATTTACCGTATTTTGGCTTCAGATTTGTTTTCATTTTACTATACAGTACATGGTTTTCAAACAGTTTATTGTTTGTTTTGATACTTGAGTGATTTAAATATAAACGAGTATGTATTTTTAAAATTGCTACATACATGTTTTTTTTTTTTTTTTTTTTCTTTTTAACCTTTTTCCTACATTGAAAAAATAACTTTAGTGTAACGGTAACAATGATTCGTATTATAGAGGTTGGCCATAAAAATCTTCGTTTTATAGAGGTTATCTCAGAGCGAGGAGAAACCTCTATAAGACGAATAACGGCAGTATTAAACCTCGATAAAACGAACCTCTTTATTAAGAATACCTCGGTAGTACGAATTTTTCCCTTACCCCTTGAAATTCGTCTTATAGAGGTTCGACTGTATTACAGAAAACAAAAATCTGGATTACCGTACTTGATAAAACTGTGTCATTCCAAATTCTGACATACTTTACCATTCACCTGCCAGCACTGTTTAGCACAACTTGGCAATAAAATGTGAGGAAACACTTGAATGGTAGAGAAGAAAAAGAAAAAAAAGAAGATAAAAACTGAAGAGATATCATCAAAGAATATAAAGAACAAATAAAATATTTGTTATTATATGTAGTGATAGCTTTAACTACATAAAAAAAAATATTTAACTGGATACTGATGGTTGAAAATTTCTCTTCATCCAATAACCATCATAATTTCTTTGATTCCTCTTGTGTTGTTACTGACGAAGTACCCCTCATGCACCAACTACCTCCATGCAGTTTACTCACTAAGTGCACCAAACAGCTCTCCAGTCCTCACCATGTGAAGAATTTACTAGTTAGGAACCTCTATTAATGGCTCTGATGTGTAGGTCAGATAATATATATTCAGCTTATGTTTACACAAAGGAAAATAATTACACTTTTGGGTAAAAATAAAGACACTTTACTGATTTGTATAGTAAAGCTGATTTCATTACTCACGATGGTTATTCAATTTTTTTCACTAAGCACTGTATCAAAAATAATGTGGTACATCTAAAATCTTCTTATAAGCAATGAACTTCAAAACAGTAGTAATAAAATAACTGTTGGAGGATGATTACCAAATTAACATACAAAAAGTAAGTAAGCACCGCTATTCACATTACAAGGATGAATCTGAATCATTCAATAACAGTAAGAGAAATAATAACTAACTGTTAAATCTGACCATTAGCTGATTAAATAAACAAAATAGATAATTAGTCCAATCAAATTAGTGCTCTATTCTTTTTATTTTCTTTGTTTCACTGCCAACAAAGCATAACATCTTGGTGATATAACTGGATCAAACAACTGAACTAGATGTGCATCACCGATATCCTGAAATCAAAAACAAATATGGTTACATCACAATTTGGTAACAACAATGAAGATGTAAATAAAAGGTAAGTAATTTCATTCATATATTGTACACTGGCAAATATATTGTCCACATGAAGAAAGTCTCTTAAAATATTTTGCTATTTGATTCTAAAATCCATTTTGAGAATATAAACATTACTTTTAATTATAATTTATCACCAAAGTATGAAAAGAAAGTATCGATCAGATAACACATAAAAGTGTTCACAATATTTATAATCATGGTACAGAAATTTGAACAAAATATAAACAGAAGAAAAATAATGGTATCCCAAAAATAACAACAGAATATTCTTCATTTGTTGGTTTGGGTATTGAGCTGTGTTGAAATGTGCAATTGTGGAGAAATTTCATCTGGAGCCTCCAGGCATCTTCTAGGTAGAATATAGATTATAGATTAACTCCTGACTAAGCTAGCTATTTATCACCAAAAACAAAGCAAATTTGATACATTCCCCAGATGTTATTTGGTTGTGATGAAAGCTTCTATTTTCAGTGTGTCGTTTATCATGGTCATACAAAATGCACGTCCTCACTTTTTTGGGCTATTTATATTCAATGGATATAAAATTTCTCTTCCGCTTCCTGGACTGGCCAACATTTTTGTCTCTGTCCACAATACATCAAGCTGCACATTTAGAATAAGTTGAGCAATGGTTAAAGATATGGGTTGGCAAAATCTTCCATGTTGCTGGTGTTTTTTGATTCGACTAGTCATTTTGTTTTTTCTACGTATACCTTTCCCAACAGGCACAGAAATTTATATAATCTTGGTCCTTTTTTCATGGACGGGATCTTTGCCTGAAATGATTTTGTACTGGATCTTACTTTTGTTTTTAAAAATGTATCTACTGTCACATCTTGTTAGTAATTGTCCTTTTCAATATGCAACTCCTTCTACATAAAGCAAAAAATCTGTTAATGAATTCAATGTTCTGGTTCTTGTACCAGGCTTATCTCATCAGATATTTTTTCTGCTTGGCCAAACAGTATGTATGCAGTAAGGAGTTAATAAAACCAAGGAAGGATAGGGAAATAAAACCATACACCATTATAGATGGCATCAGCTGGGAATAACAAACTAAAAATTGATTAACACATGTAACAAAATATTTCAGTGTTGAACCTTATTCTTGTTCGTAGATGAGACACTTGGAGAGGTCAGATGTGATCACACCATTTAAGTGTATGGCTTTAGGGCGCGTCGACAGCGAGGTCATTAGCGATCACACCACTTAACTAGGAGTTGGTTTCAGGCAACCTGTTAGAATGCAACCAGTACCATTCAGTGCTATATCAACCTGCCTAGCATGTGCAGAGTTTTGCCAAACTGGTGCAGAGTATTCTGCTGCAGAGAAACTGAGTGCCAATGCAGAAGTACGCAGCACATTTGGCTGTGCTCCCCAGGAGGTACTTGTAAGTTTTCGGATGTTGTTGTTTCGGGAGGATACTTCGAGTTTCAGATCCTCACAATGGACTTTGAAAATAAGAGAGCGATCAAGCTTTACTTCCAGATATTTTGGAGCATCGCAGTGTTATAGTTGTTGTCCCCTCCAGTTGATGCTCAACTTACTTCTGGTTTCTCTGTTTCTCAGATGGAATGCACAGACCTAAGTTTTTCCAGGGTTGGGGTTTAAGTGATTAGCATCATAATACTTGGCCATATCCTCAAGAGCTGTTGTCAGCTTCACTTCCACTGCCTCAAGGGTTGTGGGTTGTGCCTTGAGCTGCAATTGCTGTATCATCAGCATAAATGAATGCTCTTGTTCCATGAATAATTATTGGTCATGGGTATATATGTTGTACAAGAGCGGGGCCAGCAAACTACCCTGAGGGAGGCCATTCTTTTGAGTTCTCCAGCGATTCTTCTTATTGTGGAGGGTGACAAAACCTTCTGTTTTGTAGTAAACATTGGGTGACTTGTGTAAGCTGGTATTCTTTTGTGGTGGACTATACCTTACTTATCAACATTTTGTAGTTAACTGTATCATATGCCGCTGTGAGATCGATGAATGCCAGATCTGTAACCTGTCCTCTTTCATACCCGTCCTTTATATACTGTGTCCAAGTTAAGAATTTGGCTGCAGTATGACCAACCAGGTTGAAAACCAGCCTGTTCCTTTATGAGCATTTTGTCAATGCACTGTGAGATATGGTTGAGGATCAATCTCTAAAAGACTTTGTATAAATGACAAAGGAGTGAAACAGGTCGGAAGTTTTTTGGATCTGTTGGTTCCTTTTCAGGCTTTAGCAATGCCATAACTTTTGCTTTCTGCCAGATCTTGGGGATCTGTAAGTTGGAGGTGCAGGCATTCATTAAATTCGAGATCCACTGCTTTGTAGCTGGGCCAAACATTTTAATTTGCTACATTCTCAGGTCATCTAAGTCTGCAGCATTGTTAATTATCAAAGACTACAAGACAGCTTCCAGTTCTACCAATGTGAATGAATTCCCAAGATGGTTTTGCTCGTCAGAGTGTCTTTGGAGCTTTCCGTTTTCAGGTCTTCTTCTAGTCTTTCCATTCAGCAGCAGTTGGTGTGCTATTTGATTTGGGCTAACTTTAAGGAGGCTAGGCGGAATGCTACTTGGATCACTACTGAGGTTCTTCAGTAATTTCCAAGCCTTATGACTGTTCTGTTTCATGTCTAACTCTGACATTAAATTGCACAATTTATCTCTTCTAGCAGTAGATACAGCGTGTAGGAGATCTTCCCGTCTGTATGGTTTTTTCAGAAAAAGGATTTTATTCGTATAGGTGTCCGTATCTCTCAAGAAGAAACTTGGGAGTTATTATCCAGTCCTGCGATATAAGTTGTTCTGCAGCCTCGCAGAATATGTTTGCGTGAGATTAATTTAACTATTTCAATAAATTTATCGTATGTATTTGGAGATGGGTTGAAGTTCAGGACTTCCTCATCTAGTTCTTGAAAGAAATTTCCCCATTGTACTCGTTTGAAATTAAATCTTCTTTTCAACTGAACAGACTCTGGCTTCATTACTGCTATCAATGATCTTTTTAGGGCCGATGAGAAGGCCATCAGGATTGTGGAATTCTGGCCACATTCCATTTAATTGTGTTCCATAGTCCATAAGCTTGATATTAATTAATTAATTTTTTTCAACTTGTAATGTCACGTCCTGGACACGAGAAATAAATAAACCACTTAACTGAGTGGGTGTCATTGTGATCACATCTGACATAGCCATGTGTTTCATACACTTGCAAGAATAAAGTGCAACACCTAAAAATTTTGTTGCATGTGTTGATAATTTCTAGCTGCTGTCATCTGCAAGGATAAGTGTTGAATTTTATTTCCCTGTCCTTTCTCAGTTTCATTGCCGTAAAACATTTTCCTACATTAGGCCTAGAAGATGCATGGAAGCTCCTAATGAAAAAATGACTGCAACTAACCAACATGACGCAAGTCAATGCCTGATTCAACAAACAAAGAATGAATCTACTGCTGAAAAAATCATTTAAAGTTTTATAACAATAAAATAAATGTCTAAATTATAGAAAAAATTACAATAGACAGATTACAAATTCGTAAACTAGCTACATATACCTATAACTGCCCATAGGAACACATCTTTTCTTATACTATATAATAAGTTGTGTCTGTTCATCCGTTACAAAAACTTACACAAGCCATCCATCCGTCTGTCATAGTTCGGTATGTTATCAAACTTTCATGACAAAATGTGTTAATTATAATGAAACTATGTCCTTCCTAATAATATATGGCATTTCATTATCAAATTTCATCAAGATCAGTTTATCCATTTAATTGTAACAATAGCGTTGCATCCCCAAATAGATGAGAATGAGTGCATCATCTAAAGTAAAGTGGAATATCGCAGAAAGGCGAGGTAAAGACAAAGATACTGGTTGGATAGGACAATCACGTAAGAAGAAGAAGTGTGGTGATAGGAAAAAGAATGGCCAAGTTTAGTGAAGGAGTCAGCAGGAAAAGTGTTTGGGAGTGGCCGGTCATGCAAATAATGTTCACTGTATACCAATATTCAGTTATGAGCCACCCGCGTTAAATATTTTACTGAACAGGAACATGAGTGCTGTAGAAACTGTGTTCGTTATGCTGACCTGCGACCTAAAATATAGTGAAGAGTCAGGTTTAACAATGATCGGGAATATCATGCCTGGTGCCAACATACTATGTTTGGTGATAGAATAAACTGTGAAATAAATGCAGTTTCCTGTGTTCGGCAAAAGAGTTTTATCAATTATCACAAGGTACAATTATCATAATTATCACAAAATGTAATTAACAGAGAGAGAGGCTGAGTTACTTCCGCATTTAAAATACTAGTGTAGATAAAATCTCTGTTAAACTTCAAGAATGTAACTTCAGTATCTTAAAGAGAAAAATTAATTAAAAATGAATTAACTTGAACTCATTGGTTTTTCCTTCAGTACCTCGTTTAGGTGATAGTACCTACTAATGGCAGTGGCTGATTCAATGAGATTTTTAAGGTTTTCACAAGAAAGAACAGATAAATCACCAGTAAGGAAGCCAACACATATTTAGAATAATAAAACAACATTCACACATTCTGGAATAACCATTGTTAATCAAAGAAAATAATTTATGTAAATCTGATATTTGCTGCTTTCTATCTCTTCATACTAACATATTAAAAATAAGATAGGGAAAAACCACACGTCACTTACTGACAATATCTCAGTTTGTAATCTTAATCATATCGAAGATAAGACATATGGCAGGGGTAAGTTGTGTACACATCAGGAAAGAAGAGGTAAGAATGGGGATTGAACCAGTAAGGGGGAGGGGGGGGGGAGGCAACTGACTAACCTTAATAGTGGGTGACAACCAGTCGCAGTAAAATAAAAAAAAATTTATTTCAAACTGAAATAAGAGAAAATAAATAAAATAAGAAATGTATACAAAAATTTATAATAAAAGATATATACCCTGTATGTAAACTGACTGTAAAATTGTGACAGGTTTAAAGGTGGGGTTTTAGTGTTTGTTTAGTCCAGGAGTTTGTCTGTAGATGGGAACTGGCCTATCAAAAATTCCTAAACACATAGAGATAATGGTGCCCGGGACAACTCTGACATCTTTAATGTGCACTGGTGTTAAGGGTGTTAGAATCGTATGAGCTGGCATGGATTACCACTGGATGGCCAAGATTGGCAGAAAACATTTTGCCATTCATCCTGTAGGACATTTGTTGAGTGGTTAGACTGATGTAGGAAGCATTACACTGAAGTGGATAGGAAGCATTGCATTAAAGTGAAGATGGTATATTTATGATCAGGACCCATGGGGAAGAACATCTTCTAGATTTCCTCAATCCCCTCAAAATCAGTCACTCCATCAATTTCATTTGGTCATATTACCACACCTGTACCACCTTCCTTGATGTGAACTTCATCCTACCAGGTTCCCTCACACCTCTGTGCACACCAAGTCCACTAATTTTCAGAATGCCTACACTTTGACAGCTGCCATCCCTTCCACACCAAACATTTTCTTCCGTACAACCTTGCAATTCATGGCAGATGCATCCGTTCTGATCACGAATCACTTGCCAGGTATTACCAAAAACTACCCCAAGCCCTCATTTCCCACTGCTACCCCTCTGATTTTGTGCAAAAGCAAATCTCTTGTGATATCACCCATTCTGCACCTAAGGCTGACTGCAGACCAAGATTCACTACCCAGTTCTCTCCTGGCCTGGAATCCATTAACCAGGTCCTTTGCCATGGACATGACTACTTATGATCCTTCCCCGAAATGCGTGTCTTCCTTCCCAAGATCTTAGGCATTGCCCCTCCCCCTCCAAACACACACACTTGTTTTAACAGACAGCCTAATCTGAATATCTTTGCCCACAAGTGTTTACCTTCTAACTCCAAGACTTCTGTACGGATCTTTCCCCTGCAATAGACCCCACTTCAAAATATGCGGCATGCATCCAGCCAGTACTACTTTTTCTAATCCTATCACAGGATAATCCTTTCCCATTTTTGGACACACCACCTGCACTACAACTCACCTAATTTCCCAAATTATCTGTCTTCTCTGCATCACTCAACAACCATACTGCAGGATGATTAGCTACAGGAAAAAGTTCATACTGCCAACCATGATCATCCAGTGGCAAGCCATGCCAGCTCACACCATTCTAACAACCTTAACACCTGTTTTACGGTTAGAGCTATCAGGGTTTTTTGGATACCACTACCCCTTTAGAACTCTGTAGGTCCTAAACACCAGACACACCTCTGGCCTCAACCTATTCTTAGACCCCATCTGTAAACCTGTCACTTACAATTTTACAATCAATTAATATACACATATACTACTTATTTACTTTTGTAACAGTTTGAAATTTTTATTTTATGGCAACTGATTGTCACAAATATTATTCAGTCCCACCATCAGCACTGTTCACCTTTCCTCCCCCTCCCCCCCACCACTCTTACCTCTTGTTTCATTAATGGTTCATTCATATGGTAGGTCCCATTGTATCTTATATCTTTAAGTGAGCAATTCTCGTGTGTGTGTGTGTATATATACATATATATATATTGGATTTCGGAAATGGCCCCAACGATTTGGATTACACTTTAAGGACCAGCAGCTTAGATACATTCTTGGCCCAGAAAACCAGCCATTTATGGCATTCTTTAAAATGTCACCGACATGTTTATATCTGACATATTTTAAAGAGAAACTCATATAATAAAAGAACAATCTACAAGGTTTATTTTACATTTTAATTTTAATTCTCTTAGTTGGTAACAACAATGTTAATGACAAACACAAAAGGTATAATTATTGTTTCACGAAAAAATTGCGTTTTCGGTTTTTCTATCATTTCACCTGAATATGAACCCTCTTCATATTCAGAAATTACCCCTCCGACCCAGAATCATTAATTTCTTCTTCTAGAGCTTCTAAAATTTCTTGCTCACTCAAAAAGCATGACATATTTGAGAGAAACTAATGAGAACTTGCAAAACTCGCGACGACACAAATACACAATCGTGCAGCTGAAGCTGTCCAGCATCGCTTACTGTTTCTTTCATAGTAATTGCATAAGCACATCAGAGAGGGCAGCACCAGTCAAGGAGAATATAGACAGATGTTACACGCAGCTCTAGTACAGTAGCCGGCCAGCTTCCGAGTAGGAAACAAGCATGTAAGTTCCGAGAAACAGTCACCTGACCTATGCTCGGGCTTGGTTGCCAAAGCGTTAATGCAGCAAATCTTATAAATATAATTTCCTAAGCTCACTCACTCACTCTCCTCCATAGCTATTGGCTTGAGAATGTTGTCACGTATCAGCCTTCACTCGCAAATACTAACAACAAAGATATCACTATTAGAAGAAATTCGAGGTTATGTCTACAATTTAATAGCCAAGCAACAACTAAAAAATTAGTTGCCATAACATATTCATGAATTCTGTTTTTCGTAGCATTTTATATTTAAAAAAATATCGATAAACTTTATGGCTGAAAAATTGGAGAACTGCTTTTCAGTAACATGTTGCAAATGAAAGCAACACAAAAAAAAAAAACCTTAAAAATAACATAAATTAACCATGTTCTCTGCAGTAAACATGAATGCCAATTATTATTTTGGCCTAGGTGAAATTTCAGTTTAATTAAAATGTTCACTTAAGTTGTTGCTTGACCAAAGTTTATACATTACAATTTATTTGCTTTTTACATATTTTTCTGATAACTTTTGTTAATGATCGTTGGTCATGTATGCTTATGTGAGTCACTAGTTTATTTAAAGAGGACATCAGGCCAAATATGTTACCCATTCAAGTATTCTGGCAATTCATTTCTTTGGAGACGTTGAACTGTTTAATAATCTAGAATCTGTATTATGTTCTCTGGGCATTACAGACACCATGACCAAAAAATAAATTACGAATGTTAGTCCAGCCTCAATAAAAAACAACATGATGCTATCGAAGCAAACAGGAACTCTTCAAATATTGTGGGATGAACTTTAAGGATCAAATAAAAGTCAATTTTGTATTTCAGCAAGTTCGAGCCTACGAGCTTTGAAACAACTAAACGATAGCGTGATGATTCCTGTCCATGTTTAATACCTATGTCTAGTAATACTTCTGAGCTCAAGTTCATATTTGCACAGATCACGTCAACCTGTCATAATCTTTGACCTTAAAACTGGACTTATTCTAGACCCATGATGATATGCATAAACAGTCACGGGCTTACACTAGTATATATATAAAAATAGATGTGTGCATCCCTATATAACACTGGTGTTTGTATGTGGTAGTAGCATGGAGTTTTCATCCATGCATAATGTTGGCCGAATGCCGATAGCTGTGGGGGTGTGGGAGGTATGGTGGTTAAAGGTGGTCGATGTAGGGTATTTTTATATTTCAACCATAGACCTGTGTGTCCCTGCACTTCTCTTTCCTGCCACAACTACATAGCGCAGACCATTGGTGTTTGTGTGTGGTAGTAGCATCAAGTACCCCACTGTGCACTAAGGTGGTTGGATGTCAGTAGCTATAGTGGCATTGGAGATATGGTGGTTGAAATTGGTCGACTTGGTCGACCTGGGGCATTTCGCATTTCAACCAAAGACACGTTGTGTCCCTATGTTTCACTTTTTAGTCAAAACTATGTAGTGCAGGTCACTGGTGTTTATGTATGGTAGTACATTCACCAATCGTGAACAACATTGGCCGAATTTCGGTAACTATGGGGATGTGGGAGGTATGGTGGTTGATAGTTGTCGATCAAGTACATTTTCAAATTTTGACCAAAGACATGTGTGTCCATATATTTCACTTTGTTGCAACAAAACATAGTGCAGATCACTGGTGTGTGTGTGTGTGTGTGTGTGTGTGTGTGTGTGGTAGTAGCATCGAGACTCCCATTGTGCCCTATGGTGGTTAGATGTCAGTAGCTATAGGGGTGTGGGAGATATTGCGGTTGATAGTGATCGACCTGGGACACTTTCATATTTCGACTAAAGACATATATGTCCCTATGTTTCACTTTTCAGACAAAACTATCTCGCAGAGATCACTGGTGTTTGTGTGTGGTAGTAGCATACATTCACCAATCGGTACCTGTGTGGGTGTGGGAGATATGGTTGAAAGCATGGAGGAAGGAAGAGAAAGGAGTCAAAATAACGCAAAATCTGTGAAGCCACCTGTAAACACTAGGCTCCTATTGTGCATGCGCAGTGCCAAAACAGATACCCCAAAACATTGCGCTGTGTTTGCTGCTGTGAATATTTTCTATTATTTCACTTTTTTTTTTTTATAACACCAGCTTGTGCTGCATACAGTTGCACAAACAGGTCAGATAGGAATAATGATTCATAAGTAAGTCACACTGTAATTATTGTTCTTGAAGGGTTTGACAGGTAACTGCAAGAGTAGAACCTATCGCTATAAATTTATTCATTGTTCTCAATAGGATGATGTCGTTTTCAAATATTTGTTGGTGTAGTATAGGCAATCATCATATGTTTCTACTTTGCACATAAAAGGCAAGCCTTATTGTAAACAAGTGTTGAAAGTCTAATTTAAGTGGTTCAAGTTTACATTGCAATACAGTGAATATGGTATTCTGCATTCTTTAGTACAGTTTCAGTTTACACTGAAAGTGTACGATGAACTTAATTGTGATGATATGTGCTGTGCGAACTACAAAATGTTATGAAGCAAACGTCGTTAACCCGAAATGTAGTTTGTGATGCATTTCATGTGTTTAGGTGTGATTTTGTAGTGGTAATGAAAAAGTGGGTAGGTAGAAATGCAGCCTGTACCAGAAGCGACATACAATTTATTTATTATTAGTAATTTCATGAGCACCATGTTAGTGACACAACATGTATCGCGTTTTGCGATGTAAACTACTCCCATTTAGGCTTCTGACTTTTGGAGAGAGTATATCTCCAAAAAATGAGATATCGAAATTTTTTATTCTTTACTTTTGATTTGTTTCGTCATGTTATATAAGAATCTATCATCAAATTCGACTTCGGTGAAATTTTTCTTCTGAATTTCAATCCAAAACACCTCTCTTTCGAGACGGTATATCTCGAGAACTAAGCAGGATATTAAAAAATATTATTCTTCATATTTGATTTGTGTCACCAAGTTACATGATAATATGTCATCAAATTGCGATGCCCGGTCATCGTATGAATCCCTTGATGTGTTGGTGCCTATTCCCCATGTTTCTACGGCCATCCAATATGGTGACCTCCCCACCCCACTTCTCTCTGCCCGGCTTCACTCCAGTGCGTGGCGAAGGTCCCCTGCATTGCCTCCACTCTCTTCCTTTCTCCTTGGTTGAAAATGGTTGATCAAGGATACTTTTGTATTTCAACCGAAGATACGTGTGTCCATATATTTTACTATGCTGCAACAACTACATAGCATAAATCACTGGTGTTTGTGTCTGGTAGTAGCATCGAGCCTTCCATTGTGCACTGTAGTGGTTAAATGTCGGTGGGGGTGTGGGAGATACGGTGATATTTCAACCAAAGATGCATGTGTCCCTATGTTTCATTTTTTACTCAAAACTATCTATCGCAGATCACTGGTGTTAGTGTATGGTAGTAGAATGCGTTCAACGATCATGCACAACATTGGCCGAATTTCGGAAACTGTGGGGATGTGGGAGATATGGTGGTTGAAAGTGGACGATCAAGGATTTTTGTATTTTGACCAAAGACACATGTGTCTGTATATTTCACTTTGCTGCCACAACCACATACCACAGATCACTGATGTTTGTGTGTGGTAGTAGCACCGAGTCTCCCATCATGTAATATGGTGCTTAGATGTCAGTAGCTATGAGGCTGTGGAAGATATGGTGGTTAAAAGTGGTCGACCAGGGGCACTTTCATATTCCGATCAAAGACGTGTGTGTCTCTACATTTCACTTTTCAGCCAAAAATGTCTAGCGTAGATCATTGGTGTTTGTAGCATAGAGTCACCGATCAAGCACAACGTTGGGCAAATTTCGGTAGCTATTGGGGTATGGGAGATTGGTGGTTGAAAGTGGTGGACCAGATATAAAAGTAGGCATGTGTCCCTATATTTCACTCCATAGCCAAAACTACCTAGAGCAGTCCACTGGTGATTGTGTGTGGCATTGACCTCAAGTCTTCCAAGGTGCACCATGGTGGTGTTATATCGATAGTATGGGGGTGTGGGAGATACGATGTTTGAAATTGGTCAACAGAGGTCACTTTCATATTTAAACCAAAGACACGTGTGTCCTTATATTTCACTTTGCAGCCATAAATATCGTGTACAGATCACTGAAGTTTGTGTGGTAATAGCCTCGAGTTTCCCATCATGCACTATGGTAGTTACATGTCGGCAGGTGTCAATCAAAATTCTTTACTAACATGATCGAAGTCGTTGGAATCAGCTTGTAAATAATATAAACAGAATCTTAATAATAAGGTAACTTTCAAGTTTAAAGGTCAAATTTAAAAGTAAATACATTTTGCTGCATTCATTTTCACAAACAATAAAGAAGAAGACAATCATTTTGAAAGTGTATTTTTGCCATGTGGTTAGATGAAGCAAGGAAAGTGTATTTCACATACATGCAAGGAATGTCATTCATTTTAAAAGATAACTTGAATTTAACTACGACAGTATGTTGTCAGCATAGGGATACTCTCACCAAAATCAGAGTCTGTAAATAAAACAGAAAAATGTTTTTTCACTGCAATAAAGAATTTGAATATTGTAAATAAAATAATTAAGAGGACAAAATTAGGTTCAGAAAAAAAATCGGATAATATAATAGCAGTTTGGCAGAACTTTAAAATGTATGGGGAAAAAAATAAGATTTTAGTATTTGGATTCTTAGGCTTAGTGACAAAATTCCCTCATTAGAGCCTACATCAGAGTGACCTAAAGGGTAGAAATTAAAATAAGAAAGAAGTATTTGTGAAAACTAAAGGAGCTATCAGAAAATACAGCAATTTTTTCTGAGGGATATGTGAAAATCTGATTTAAAAGTAAAATATAGTTAGCAGGATACTGAATTTTTAGGTTTTAGTAGGAAAAAATTAAGACATAATTCCAGTTAATGAAAGATTACACTAAAATTTTAAATGTTAGGAAGCCACAATGTATACTAAACAAAATGGTAAAATTTTAAGAAAACTGTTGACACAAAAATGTTTGAGGAGGATTAAGTATTTTAAAAGGTAAATAGCTAAAGTGAAACTTTAAAAATTAATAACATTGAAATGAAAAGATTTTAGATATAACTGATGATAACATTAAACGTTCAAAATAAAATGGTCTACAATTTAGTAAAGTTTCAAAAGGATTGGATTAAAAATAAGGGGGGAAAAAAGATTGCATAATCTTGGTGGACTATAAAGACCCTCAAAAACATTGTTCAGCTTGCTGTATGATGGTAGGCACAGTCTGCAACACTTGATACCATCATATAGATGGAACCGCGAGAACTTATAAGATTGGCAGTTTTAATGGTAACACCTCTTTTCTTCATTTCTCCAAAATTCTGTTTGAGCTTCCTATATGCCATATCAACTTTACCTACGGCCATTTCCTTTTCTAATTCTACACACTTTTATTGCATCCATCTTTCTTTGGCATCTAATTTATACAAAATTGCACTATGACATGCAATTTATCAAAGCAATGGCCAACACATTGTACACACTTTCACATTTCCCAGAAATCACTTCAGTACGCACTACTGCCATTCACTTTCTTCATAACTCCCTTTTGTAGTTAGCATCAGTTTCTTTGGGGTAATACACCACTTCCCAAGCATATGATTCTTTACCACTGAGAGCAGGAAACAATTATGTGGAGCTAGATCTGACTACAAGTAGGACAAGTCACCAGTTTGACCTCTGCAAATTCCAAGAGTTGGATGATGTTGGATGTATTGGCTGAAGTGTCGTCATGGTGGAGCAGGATTCATCGCAGTCATCATTGATCATAATACTTGAAGCCTCTGGAAAACTTTAGGATTCCAGAAAAATTCTAGTTTACTACTGAGCAGTGACAGTCTTTTGCTCTTCCAAAGAAATTATTGTCATATGCCCATTTTTAGATAAACAAAAAGTGGCCACCACTTTCTTGTTGGCACATTGGAGATTTTTCACTTCTGTTGCCAGGAAAGATCCATGCTACCAGCTGATATTTAGTCTCTGGGTTGAACTGGTTAAACCAGGATTCAACACGTGTTATGAAGTAAAAAATCTGAAGTACCCTATCTCTAATCCAGTCAACGTTTCTTCACACTGTTCAATACACATACATTTGTGTGCATCTATCAGGGTTGTAGACACTCAGCAGGATGAAACTTTTCTGACATTAACAGATTTGTGCAAGCATCTTTAAGTTGTTGGTAATTCAAACTACAGGGCTGCCTTGATTTTCTTGAAAATCACATGAATTACTTTCATGGGCCATTTTTTCCCCAACAGCAGTGATGTATTACTCAGTCACCATTGTGGATAAACAATGAGTAACCTATTCATGTTTGAGAATTGTCCAGACCCTTTAAAACTGTTTAAACCACCAGAAAATTGAGGCATGGGAAGATGCAAGGTCATCAAAAGCCTGCTGCAAATGATCAACCTTTCAGCCTTGTTAAAATCGTAGAATATCATGGTACACAAGTGTTTAGGTTTGAGCTCCATCGCAGCAAATGACAGTCAGCACATGTGATGGTGTTTCACCTCATGTTGTTGGAATATGTAGAGGGGAAGGCTGACTACCTGTTATGAAGTTACTCAAAGAGACAGGGCTACCTAGTAGTCCCCTCAATTTACCTGGGTCTCTCATCACTTTTCGGTATCCTTGAACATGCGGCTCTATGTTTAATCTAAATCTTGACTATACTCTTCTTGTCTGTGGCAACTGATTATTCATTTTACTTGTAAACATCCAAGGTCATATTGTGAATTGGGACTTTTTTACCTCATAACCAGCTAATCTGACAGCTCTGATCGAAAAATTTCTTTTTCACTGCTTCTAGTACACTATATAAGAGAAAATATCAGGTAATAATATATTGAACACTTTGAAAATAGGAAATTAAATTACCTCTTCATAAAGATAAAGAAGGCGGTCGAGCAGAATTATCGATTCTATTACTGGGGCCAATGCAGCACGAAGCATGTAAAATAATGACAGTTTGTCTTGTAATACTTCAGTGGTCCTCAGGAGATCTTCTATTTCATCAGCATTCATCTAGATAACAATGATCAGGAGCAAAGAAAGAATCTTATCGTGTCAGAGAGAGAGAGAGAGAGATATGGATTACATATTATCTGGAGTGCATAACCAAATCAACCACACTGCACGATTTTATCATTAAATTAAAATTACGTAAGATTGACTGCTTGATAAAGGATTACAAGACAGTGATGTGGTCAAGGTAGAACATAGCTGATGCAAGAGAAATCTGGTACTATGAATCTTAAAATTTTAGCTAGTTTCAATTTCCTTCATTTCAATAAATAACCGAACAACAGCCTTTTTTAGTACACTCCAGTATTGCCAGTAATGCAGCATATACTTGTAAATGAAGGTGATGACCACATACTATTCGCTGTATTGTGCACATTCAATTTTTCCAGATGGTTAACTTAACGTGTCTAATCTTTATTTGCTCAAGTGTAAGAACAGTCATATCATTCATTTCATATTCTTCAAGCATGTCACTTAAAAGAGTAAGTGTATGAAAATTCTTTAGGGCATAACAGGCACACTTTGTAGTGAAGATCTTGAAATTTTGTATACACTAAATTATGGCTAATCTGCTAATTTTGCGCCTAAATAAAATTTGGAATTTTGTTCAAACACTTTATCTGCCAACCAAGCAATCCTGGTGATATCTATTCCAAATAGTTAATCTTAGTTAAAAATAGTTAGTAACAAAATTTCTATATTATTTTAGTACTGATATTTCTGGGATTACTTTATATATTTAATATGTTGTTTCACAAGAATATTATAACAGCCCTCAGACCCAGACCTATAATGAAATTGTATTTTAAGAATTATTTGTAGTAAGTTGGGGTTGAGTAAATACATATTTTTCTAGCAATTAATTGGGAATTTGTGTAAATGAACATCGATTTATGGAAGAAACTATGTAAATGGTATTTAATATGTTCCAAGGACAGTACTGTGCGTGAAATATTGATCAAAAGTTTTAAATTCTAAGTATTGATGTGAGCTGCAATGTTTAGAGAACAATTTGCGACAGTTTTGACTGGTTTATGTAGATAATTTTGTGTGTAAATATCTTTAATTTTCATTTCTGTGCATTTCATAATGATTGTGAATGATTTTTTTATTAATGTTACTTTAATTGTTTATGTACTGTTAGAATTCAATTTTTTTTAAAACTACTTAACATCTCCTATAACAACTAGGTCTTTAGAGACGGGAAAGGACGGGGGGCAAGGAATGGGAAGGAATTGGAAGGAATTCGGCCATGGCCTTTTGAAGGAAGCATCCTGGCATTCACCTGGAGTGATTTGGGGAAACCATGGAAAACCCAAATCTGGATGCCCGGACGGGGATTCGAACCGCCATCCTCCCGAATGCGAGGCCAGAACGCTAGCCGTTACACCACCACGCTCGGTTTAGAATTCAAGAAATATCAGTCGGAAGTATTTGAATTATTCTGGAATTTTCTGTAACACCTATCTAAGGGATCGGCAGAGATGAGTTAGTTGAATTTTAGTTTGGATGGTGTTGCAAGTTATAATCACTTGAACATTTCTTTACATGTATGCAGTATAATTGTATGAAGTCCAATGTCTTTGGAAAAAAATAATAATAATTAAAAATTAACAAACTTAAAAGTGATTCTTCATTGAAACGAGACACCTATCATGGCAACTATGGACAGACGTGGTATCTTATGACGTCTGTAAGATAACATATAGCAATATATCAGAAGAGACTGCATGTAAACAACAAATTGATCGAGTTGTAAACTGGTGGCGGTGAGCTACTGGCACAGAAGTGAGCAGAATGGGAGACCTGGAGGAGGATTAAACTAATGACTGCTTGGATTACGATGACTGAAATCGACGATGGTGTCTCTGTGGGAAGAGGAGAAATTTTGTAGCCCAGAATACCAGTTTATGGCGGCATTAAAGCAACATGTTTTTGATGATAGGCGCGGGATGTGTGTTTGTATGCATGAAGTGTTTTGAAAAGTAGTGCTACGTGAAGAAAGAAAAAGTGTTTAAGTGCTTCAAAATCCAGTGACGCCAAAAGGTGAGTACTGAAAATTTAGATATTTGCTTTTGGATGTTCATTTGTGGTAAGTTGATGAAACTTGTTTTCTCTTTAATTTTGTTGTCAAATTAATTTCATAACTAACTGAAAATGACTGACAGTCAAAGTATACAGTCATTTCTAGAATCCTTTGTAATTAACTTTAATGCAAAATTTGAAAGCAAATTTGCTGAATTTAGACACGAGTTGAAGCAAGATAATGACAGTAAATTTTCTAAACTTAATTTACAAGCTGTTCAAAGAAAACCTTCTGAAACATTTTTTGTCAACAAGTAGGCAAATTCAAGGGAAGAAAGAATTGATGACTGGTAGGCCCTATAGATCCAGCAGTGAGACTCAGCATGAATTTTTTATGTATATAAATGTCGCATCCGGTGCAAGTATTTAGACCATCCATATTGAAAAGAGGGATTCGAGCTAAGCTACCTACTCAAACTAGAAAACTAATAGCTACTATGGAGGTAGTTAATGAAGAAAGAGTTTCATAATTATTGAGGAGATTGGTAGCCCAAAAGTCATAATATTACAGTCATTATCGTAGGAGGGAGAGCAGAAGTCCTCTGAGGAGGGATCGTAGGTCAAGATTTTTTTTTTTATTTTAACAGTTTAACGTCCCTTTTTAACAATGTGGTCTTTAGAGACGGGAAAGGATGGGGGGCAAGGAATAGGAAGGAATTCGGCCATGGCCTTTTGAAGGAAGCATCCCGGCATTCACCTGGAGTGATTTGGGGAAACTGTGGAAAACCCAAATCTGGATGCCCGGACGGGGATTCGAACCGCCGTCCTCCCGAATGCGAGGCCAGAACGCTATCCGTTACACCACCACGCTCGGTCGTAGGTCAATAGATGGTAGCTCCAGGGTAAGAGATAATGAATGGTATTTATGGAACAAGAGATACTGATGAAATGTGGGGAAAAAAATCAACAGCCTGACAGGAAAAGTGTGGGGGACAGACAAACTAAAGACCGCCACTGCACTGGATCCCACAGTGGTGGGAAAGAGTTTGGGTTCAGGTACTATTTCCCATGAGGTAAACTTTATTTTTATGAATAGTGTTGATTCAAATGTTTATATGAATTTGGGTAGTGGTAAGTCAAATGTAAGTGTTCATAAGGAAGCAATTGGCTCAAATAGTAATAAGATAGTCTGAGAGACAGAAGTCATTCCTAATGATGACCAAGTAGGTGATTTGAGTGTAAGGGAAATAGTTTCTGATTATTGTGCATCTGTAGTATCTCCAGTATGTGACAAAGTTGCAACTCTGGGATGTGACGAAGAAGTTAATGAATTTGACTTAGATAGTAATCTTATTATGGTGGACAATGTAACGGACGAAGGAGCAAATTGAATTTCGTGATAGAGGTGTAGCAATCAGGGATGTAATTGATGATCCAAGGGTAGATGATAGGGTAGAGCAGAAAGGTGACCACCAGAGTACCTTGTCACTCTTTTCAGTATGTGAGAGTAATAAATTTTGTGTACAAGATTTATGGAATGGTCACAGTATAACCTTCTGTGTTCATAAAATCTGTTTGCCTTTGTGAAGGATTCAATCAACTGTAACTATGTAAAATAAAGTGAATTCTGAGGAAGGGTTATAATGGCCCTCAGGTCCAAATCTTTAATGAAATTGTATTTAAAGAATGATTTGTATCAAGCTGAGAGTTGAGTAAATATGGTTTTGTATATTTTTTATTTTCGATTTTCACATTATTCTATTACTCATGAACTTAATTCTGCAGTTATTTAATCAAGTCTTGCTTCTAGGAAGCAAGGTTTATTTACTTACTTCAACAGTCATGAAGCTCAATAGTTAATGCAATGACCTAAAAAATTCAAGGTCCTTAGTTTGGTTGCTTGTTCACCAAAGAATTTAAATTTGTACTTAACCTAAACTTCATATCTGGCAAGGCTCTATACAGGTAAGGCCATGACAGTGGTGAAATACATGGCAAATTGAAACTGTGATTTTGTGTATTTACAACTAAAGAGAACTAAAAATGATATTAGCGGCTAAACTCTGTTATAGTCTGAAAAATATGATCAACCCATTTTGTTCTCTTGTTGCATGACTCATTTAACTTTTTTTTTTTTTGTTATTACAACCAGAAGAGTAAACATCAAAATCAAAGAATTTAGTGCATGGCTCCCCTATGACAATACATTATAAAAATAATGTATAGTAATATTATTTGAAAGATTTATAATCAACAACTTTTGAAAGTTTTTCTCCTTTTTTAGTTCCTGGCATCTTCTGGTTTTTATTTTATTTTATTTCATATGGCACAGCATACAAAAACAGTAATAATATTGAATTATAATAGACAGGATAAGACATACATTTTCTACAGACTGATGTAGAGAGGTTGTGGTCATTCAATTGCCTCTATAATTGTTTCATGAAGCTGATGAATAGTTTCACTGAATCTGCTAAGGTGGTTGATAGTTTGCTGGTCGTTCCCATGGTGACAAGAAGGATTTTCTATTATTTCCACACTTGTGCATCCAATAATTGCATCTAATGTAATCTGTTCTCACATGGTTCAGTGCTGTACAGGTTTTTCTAGCTAGGCTGAATCCAGGAGGCTGTCTTGCAGGGTCTTGGATTAGTTCTAGTTTTTCAGGATTGGAATTGGTCCTCTCAGCATGCCATGCTTGCTTTATGTTGAATACCTTATTTTGGGCCAACATCTCACCAAACTTCCATCTTAAAATATTGATTTTAATCTGTTTTGAATTTGTTGTTGTTGTTGTTAGGGCTTAAGGGCGCGTCAACGGTATGGTCATTAGGGCCCTAACTAATAGCAAGAATGACAATGTGGCATAAAATACAATTGCCGCCTGTGTGGCCGACTGTAAAGGGGTCGGCCACACAGACAGAATAAAATAGGATTCTAAAATACAAACTGAAGTGCCGTCTGCATGGCCAACTGTAGAGAGGTCGGCCACACAGACGGCAAGATAAAACATAAGTCAGGAACTATTGCTGTGTAATGGGCATCAAGAATTTGAAATGTTCGCGTTTAAGGGCCAACCAAATAATAAAATGGACTACCTGTCTGGCTGTATATGGGCCAGACAGAAATATGGTAAAACTTAAAACATAACAATGGTTCTTGGATTGATGGTTGTAAAATACCAACAATCCAATCTAAAACCTAGGCCGATCTGCCCAAAATTTTTGGGACAAGACCAGCCAAGCTACAAAACTTTAAAACCTTAACCACGTTGTGACTGTCATTGTTTAAAATTAGGAACAGATCGTTGGCTAGTCCAACGTCTGCCCTTAAATCTAAAATATAACACATTCACTTAAAATGTTGCACACTGTCAAAAGTACGCCACAAGCATCACATTCCTGGAGGGTCCTCTCGGCGGAGAAGGAAACCACGAGTCAGAGAACAGTGTCCTATGTGGAGGCGAGTAAGGAAAACTTCATTCCCCCTCACCCGCTGGAAGGAGCTGCTCCACAGCTGAACGGTCAGTTTGATCAGCCGGAGCTTATTATGCTCTATTTCCAGCCACTGCCTTTGCCAAGCACCAAAAATGAATCTTCGCCGCCGAGGCAAGGTCTGACTTTGGGACCAGGTCAAAGTCAGTTCTGCCCTTGTCGCAGGCTAAATTGGCCGCTAGATCAGCTGAATTGTTCCCCGATTCCCACATGGCCCGGTACCGAACAGAATAAAATCTCCTTTCCACAAGATTGGAGGTAAAGGAGGGCGTCCTGGATGTCCTGGACTAGACAATCTGCTGGGTACATGGTTGCTAACACCTGAATACAGCTGAGGGAATCACAGCATATGATGTACTTCATACCGCGGCTTTCCTTCATATGCTGGAGCAACTTTAACAGGGTGTAACATTCCACAGTGTAAACGCTGCACCTGCTATTAAGCTTGTAAGTCACTCGAGGGAACATGACGGAGCAGCCAACTCGATTAGTCTGCTTAGACCCATCCGTATATACCAGGGTAAAGGTGTGATATTGATTTAAAATATCTGTAAAAATATTAATAAAACACTGTCAGCGATTAACAGTTTGTTATGCCGGGACAGTTCTAAAATTGTTCTGGGCCTCTTTAAAAGACAAGGAGGTGATTTACTCCAACCCTGGTGATAAAAAGAGGGAAGCTCGAATCGGTATTGTTCTAAAATAGCCTTTGTACGGTAGCTGAACGGTTTAGTGCCTTTATGCCAGTTGGTATAGAGCCGCTCGTAGTTGGGATGTAGAACTATATCGTACACAGGACTGCCAGGTGTTATAGCAATGTGCAGGTAATGTCGCACCATGAAGAGTTGCCTGTGGATGGTAAGCGGCGGCTCACCCGAGTCAGCACAAATGCGGGTGTGATATGCACCAGTGGCAAGCCAAATTCCAGCATGGTGGACACTATCCAATATACGGAGATAGCTGTCCCATGCCAAACCATACACAATACAGTCGTATTTCAACCGTGACCATACAAAGGCTCTGTAAAATTGTAGCAGACAGGAGCGGTCAGCATCCCATGAAATGCCACACAGACATTTCAAAACATTTAGAGCTTTTGAGGCTCTGGCTTTAACATCTTTGAGATGTGGTAGCGAAGTTAACATGTTGTCTAAAATGAGGCCCAGAAACCGAACTGTTTCAGTAAAACGTAAAACAGTATTCCTCAAGGTAAGTTGGGGCTCTGATAAAAGGCTTATGTCACGAGTAAAAAGTACACACCGGGTTTTCTCGGCAGGTGTGCACTGACCATTCATCCAGCCTGTTCAGCGTGAATTGCAGCTACCGCTCAGCACTTCTCAGGCTGGACGATGCACAAAAATTTAAAAAATCATCCACATATAAGGAGTACTCTATATGACTCCTCATTATGGCTGCAATGCTATTAATAGCAATCGCTAAAAGAGTCACACTTAAAACTGATCCTTGAGGAACACCGTTTTTCTGAATAAAAAGATCATATACTTCACTGCAGACTCTATACCGGAAGCAATGCCCTGATAAAACAATTTAAAAAAAACAGGGGAGATTTTCCTGAAATCCCCATTCATGTAACTGTCTTAAAATCACATGCCGCCAGGTAGTTTGTAGGCCTTTTCTATGTCGAAAAATACACCCACAAGGATGAATGCATCTTGTATGGCCGCTTCCAGCAGTATCGGGTTGTCCAAGGTGGAACAGAACTTCCTGAATCTACACTGAAAGCGACTCAGAAGGTTTTGGAATTCTACACACCAGATGAGGCGGTGGTTCACCATCCTCTCCAGTGTCTGCCCCGTTGCAGCTTGTAAGGGCGATGCTACCATAACTACCTGGCAACAACTTATCCTTCCCAGGTTTTAAAATAGGAATCAGTGTTGCTTCTTTCCACGAGTCGGGGCAGTATCCCTCGGTCCATATACAGTTAAAAATATCCACAAGGTATTCGTTAGCATCATTATCTCAGCATCTGGTACTGGAGCAGATCAGGTCCTGGAGCAGTGCCTTTTGCGCTGTTCAACGCCGACTCCTCCCAAAATGTAAATGGCCTGTTGTAGGCCTCTGTATCTGACGAATCGAAGCACAGCACGCGACTCTTGGTAGCGATCCTTCGTTGCTGGAACCGAGGATCAAAATTGGCGGACGAAGTGATGGCGGCGAAGTTCTCCGCCACGAGCTGCGCTATGCTTCATTCGTTGGTAATTAGACATCAGTGATCCAGTAATCCAGATACTGGTGGGTGGGAGTACCTTCCAGATATAAGGTGGATGGACTCCATACTTTCGATGAAGGTGTGGAATGATTGATAGTGCTCAGAAAGTTCTACCATGACCTTTTCTTGCTCTCCTTAATAACTCGAAGCACCTTAGCTCTGGCAATACGGAACGCTGCTAGGTTGTCAGATGTTGGGCGCAACCTAAAATGACGCAACACCCATCTGCGACCCTGGATGGCAGAACGATATTCATCGTTCCACCAGGGGACGGGCATCCTTCGCAGTGTTCCAGAGCTTTTCGGCATGGAGACGTCAGCTGCACGGTGAATCACATCTGTGAAGTGATTCACATTTTCCTGTATACTGCCACAGGGTTGTAGTAGTACAGAACAGCAGAAGAGCTGCCAATATGCACCACTGACGTTCCATTTGTGCCGGTTATTACCTCCTCCACGTTCACACTCAATGTCCATCCAAAAAGGGAAGTGGTCGCTTCCGTGTAGGTCACGATCCACCTACCACTGCACGGAGTCCGCAATTGAGGGAGAACACAACGAAAGGTCAATGGCAGAAGAATACTGGAAGCAGTGGTGAAATGAGTCATTTGCCCTGTATTCAGGACACAAATTTCCTCCTGCTCTATCAATCTACCAACCACTCTGCCCCTGGGGCAGTCGGAGGTGGAACCCCACAATGCACAATGGGCGTTGAAATCTCCCAAAAGGAGAAAGAGCCGAGTGAGTTGTCATACGATGATAACCAGGTCGTCGTAATCGACGGACAAACTGGGTGACAGGTAGAGAGAGTATACGGTCAATTGGATTGGCCCGTGTATTTTCAATGCTACTGCTTGTAATGAGGAGGTGAGAGCAATGGGTTCGAAGTGGGCGTGTTTCAAACCAACACAGCTACTCCTCCCTTAGCTCAATCACCTTCGGTATCGTCCTTTCTATAAATGTCGTACCCTCTTAGCACTGGTTGGTGCAATGGCCTAAAATGTCTCTCTTGGAGACAGAGACACAATGGATTAGACTGGACCAGTGTTGCCACCCTACGAAAACAAAAGTCGCTAGACCTGGTCCCAAAACTCACTAAATTGCGGGATATTTAGAAGTAAAAGATCCGCTAGAAATCGCTAAATAAAATAAAGGAAAATGGTAAGATAAGTAATATAAAATATTTTAATAATTAGTATTTTCATTAAATTAAACATAACATTGTAGTAAAAATCAACATCAAATTTCTTCAATCAGTATTTCTTCTTCATCATCTTGGTCTATCGTTGGAGTTGCAGAACTTGCAGATGTGGAAGGATGAGGTGAATCGTCAGTCTTAGATTTAAAATAATATTTAGCATCTTTACCAATTGCAGCAATCATATCAGCCGGAAGTTCGTAAGTGTACTGGTTGTTTTTGCAATTAACTTATTCCTTATATTAAGAGTATTTGTAGCTACCCTATTTCTCAGATTGTTTTTAAGAATGTTCATTGTACTAAAAATCCTTTCAAATGCGGTATTCGATTGAGAAAGTGATAGGATATGGCTAAATCAGATAACTCCAGAAAGGTATTTATTCCATCAGCATTCTTGTGTTTGTTAAACCATATTCCGTTTTCAGTATAGTATGTACGCCATTATTTATCCGAGTCTTGACGGAGACATTACCTACCCCACTTCTAATTAGGTTTTTCGAAATTCTGCAAGGTTGAATGTCACTAAAAATCACCAAATATTTTTTTAGCGATAAAACATTTAAGAATATCGCATTCGAGCATCAAAATTCACTAAATCTAGCGACAAAATCGCTAAGGTGGCAACACTGGACTGGACCTCCTCTTTGTAAGCCCGAAAGCCGTTAATGTTCCACTGAAGTATGGGAGCCATCCGACCTATTTAACCTCACCCGCCCCGGTTCGGGTGGGTCTTCGGTCGCAGTCTGCTGAGAAACGGGACCGACCTCGTCCACTATCATTTCAGTATCTTCTGGTTCCGAAGAGACAGACGTTTCTGACCCAGAGGACTCCTCAGGTGCCTCCTTATTCTTTTTCTTCCTCTGCCTTTTCCCCTTCTCCCTTCTGCTTGGCAGTCTAGGAGGAGATGAAGAGGGGGGTTTAACAAACTGGGTCGGGTCCGTCTGCCAAAACTTTGGGCCCTGGATCTTTTGATCTCCTCCATTGGGAGCGGTAGCAGCTGTTGTTGCTACCCCCTGCACTGCACGTGGAGGAATTGGAGGTGCAGCGACTACTTTAACTGCTGCTGCTGGTGGAACATTTGCTGCTGGTGGTGTGGTCGAGGTTGCAGTCGTGTTGCTACCGACGTCCGCGGTCCTAGATGTAATGACCTTTACGAGTTTCGCACTGCATTTGCATTGACATGCGCATGTAGTACTTGTATTCATGTCTGCAAGGACATCTGGGTAGGAACACTTTGTTTTCTGACAGGAGCTGAAGCCATCTTGGCAAAGCTAGCAGCGAAAATGGGTGTGGCCAAAGCCTTAACTTTCTTCTTTGCCTCACCATAAGGCATTCGCTCTTTTGTCTTCAGCTACTGTATCTTCCGTTCTTCGAGATACACTCGACACTCCCTGCTCCAGGCTGGATGCCTATGAGCAGTTCATGCACACCTGTGGCAAGGTGCACTCAGTACCTGGCTCGTGTGTAGCCATTCCACGTCTACCACAGGTGGGGTTACCCTTGCAGTTCGCCGTCCTATGACTGAACCATTGGTACTTGAAGCAGCGCATCGGGTCCGGTAGATACGGGCGAACATTAAGATTCAAGTAGCCAGCTTTTATTGACTTTGGTAACATTGGAGTGTTGAACGTCATGATGAAGGTGGCAGTCTTTTCAATACTGCCTCTCACCCTTCGTGTGATCTGACATACATCGACCACTTTTTCAAGCTCTCACTCCTTAATGAGTTCCTCTGTCCCTAGGTCCATTATATCGCGGCAGGTTATTATGCCTTTACTACAATTTAGGGACTTGTAGAGTTCGCATTTCACGGCGAACTCCCCGAGGTTCTCACAATTAAGGATTGTGGAGGCCTGCCTACTGGTAGATGTTTCCAGCAGCAGTGTCCCATTCCTCAGTTTTTTTACCGGTTTTTGGGGTCCCTACCAGACCTTTTTTTATAATAAACGGGGATACTTTTTCAAAGGTTCCCTTGCTCCTAGACATAATAATAAAAGTGTTTTCAATTAAAACAGTTTTTCTGTTACTCTGCTCTGAGTCGGTTGCAGCAGGAGGGCTAACAATCCTGGCTCTTTTCTTTGTTGGATGGGTGTTAGAAGATCCTTGTGGTCCACCCGAGCCACAACGGGGGATTTTAGAATTTTTAGCCCTCATATTAGTCCCACAAGTATGAGAATATAGGAGGAAGCACTAATACAACAGGGATGCGCTGGTGCCCCTGAGGTTGCAAGTTAGCGAGTGTTCTACCTCTCCTCACCCATGCACCACCTCGGCACGTGTTCAACCTTGAGGTTGAGGTTTTTTTTTTTTTATAGAGGTTTGTACCGTCCTCGCAATCTGAGCGTGCAGGGGGACCATTGACTGATGCATCTAGAAATTTCTATGGCTATATCAGGAAACTGAGGGGAAGGGAGGATATAGAGACACTTATAGATAAGGATGGAGAAGAAGTTACTGACGATTTGAAAAAGGCAGGGATTTTAAGTAACTGGTTTAGAGAAAGCATTAGGGAAAATGAATCAGAAACAGGAGGGTCTAATTCGGAGAACGAGCTTAACAACACAATTAGAAATGACGATAGTAAAAAATTTGATATCCATCCTGAGGAAATCATGAAGGAAATAAGAAAGCTGAAAAAACATAAAGGGGCTGGTGAAGATAATATTACTACAGATATCTTAAAGATAGCCGGATGTGACATTGTACCTTATCTTGAAATATTATTTAAATTGAGTCTAGACACTTGCTGCTTACCACAGGACTGGAAAAGTGCAATAGTAGTACCGGTACATAAGGGAGGGGTGAGAAATAGAGTTGAGAATTACAGGCCAATCAGTTTGACATCAGTGGTAGGTAAATTAATGGAAAGATTGATATGCAACCACATCAGAAATATATGTGAGGAACGTAATTGGTTTTCAAGCAGGCAACATGGTTTCAGGCAAGGATATTCATGCGAATCTCAGTTGGTGGGATATATGCAAGATATTTCAGATGAAATGGACAAGGGAGGCCAAATTGATAGTGTAGCACTAGATCTGTCTAAGGCGTTTGACAGAGTAAGCCATAAAATGGTAGTAAATAAGGTAAAAACCATTGGAGTGGATAAGAAAGTGATTTGTTGGGTAGAAGAATTTTTAAAAGGTAGAAAACAGAAAGTTAGGGTAGGAAATGTAGTATCAAAAGAAGTGGAAGTAAAAATGGGTGTGCCACAGGGTAGCGTATTGGGACCATTGCTATTCATTATTCTAATGAATAATTGTGTTGCCTGTTTACTATCTGAAATTAGATTGTTTGCAGATGACATAATGCTGTATAAAAGAATCAATACGATAGAGGATTGTAAACAGTTGCAGGGTGATCTGGACAGGATATCTAATTGGGTTAGTAAACATGGAATGAAGATAAATGCAAAGAAGAGTCAGCTTATTAGATACACAAATAAAAAACAAAAGGTTAATTATGAATATAAGGTGGGGAAAGAATTGCTTGCTGAAGACTTGAAATGCAAATATCTTGGAATTACTTTTGATAACAAACTTAACTGGGCAGGACACATAGGACAGGTGGTAGGAAAAGGTTTCAGAGTTCTGCACTTGTTGGAGAGAGTTATGAGGGGATGTACGAGAGAAGTCAAGGAATTGGGTTACAAAACTTTGGTCAGACCATTGCTCGAATATGGTAGTGTAGTATGGGACCCTCATTTTACGTATCAAATACAGGAGTTGGAGAGGGTGCAAAGAAGGGCTGCTAGATTTGTTTCTGGAAATTATCGCAGAATGCAATCAGTGACAGATATGATAAAGGAGCTGGAATGGGATTCATTGCAAGACAGGAGGAGGATGAGAAGGGTCATGGGAGTGTACAGGGCATATACTGGTGATGAGGCATGGAAAGATATTGCAGTAGGTATGAAAAGTAGTGCATGGAAGGGAAAAGATGACCATGACCACAAGCTGGCACTCGATTTCAGGCACAAGGGTGTAGGAAGATTCTCTTTTTTAGGTAAGGGTGTCAGGGATTGGAATGAGTTACCAAGAGAAACGATGAATAATTTACCGAAAACTTTGAAGGAATTTAAAGAAAAAAATTGTAGAGGGCAAATGTAGGTGGGTGCAGGATAGGGGGAAGATAGCTGTGTAGGGAAATTGCCACCGGAGCCTGTGCTCCATTGCAATTAAATTAAATTAAAAAAAAAAAAAAACTAAGCCAAGATCCCCGTTCCTAGGCACACAAAGTTCCACTGCCATGCCCTACGGTGGTCATTGAAGCATTGTAGGAGTTTACGGTGTGGGAAACTTGCGGCACTCACAAGTTTCCAGCTCGAGCACCACGGGTTCGCCAAACCCGTACCTGGCACTTGTGTACCGGGCCACTGTGGGGTTGTATGCAGTCCTGATGTACTGGAAATTGTGGATTTCTTAAACATTTCCGCATTCCTTTTCTAAAGCTGCTTGTCTTTTGGTTTCAAAATTAAATAGCTTTATGTATCTTCA
The DNA here is from genome assembly GCA_031002005.1 of Vandiemenella viatica. NCBI lineage: Eukaryota > Metazoa > Arthropoda > Insecta > Orthoptera > Morabidae > Vandiemenella > Vandiemenella viatica. The sequence continues at coordinate 139,850,029 of JARYHS010013630.1, read as the reverse complement.
CTTACTTCAGTTTCATTTGTGTATGCTCTATTTAAAGTTTAACTGAACTGAGTGCAGTATGATTAACATTTACAATTCATTCAATTGATGTGGACAGTAATTTTAGAACCCCAACTACTTGTAATTTACATGGTTAGCTTTCTGCAGTGTTTTCTTTTTTTCCATTAAAAATTGATATAACACAACTTTTGAATGTATCAAAAAATCTCTTGGGTTCTTTGTGGGTGGAAGAACAGTTTTGTTCAACCAAATTCAACATGGAATCATTTAAGAATGTTCACATGTATCAAGCCGTGATTTAAAAATGATAACAACCAAAACAACAACAACAAAAAAACCAGAATACTGTAACCTAACCAAATTGTTGGCAACAAAGAGTATTTTAAATATGAAGCATAAAAAGCAATACAGTATATCATGAAATTGGAGAGGAATGAAAATAATAACCTTGTAGTCAACTCCAAGCTTTTGCATTGCGCTCAAAACATACTCTGGGAAACTGTGACACTTTGCAGCCAGGCGTCCCACTTGACCTTCAGGAAGACTGTGTCCACATTTTGAGACGAGTACCACTTGAAGAAGTGCCCTGTACCACAATGCTTCACTTGGAGCCTAAATAGAAGATTCTAATTAGTTTATACAGGCTATCATTATATTATAATTTTAAAAAAGTAAAAACAACAGGAAAGGAAAATCCATCACTTACCAAAGTTCATGATAGGATGACATCAAAATGATAGAAAATAAAACAAAAATAATTTACAATATTTTGGAAGAACCCTTACTCATAAACGAACATAATGAAAGACACCAACTCCTTGGTGGGAAATAAAATGGCCATTTAAAACGTAGTAAAGTTGGGGAATGGTGAATAAGTAAAATATGTTTGTTCATTTTGTGTTTTTCACTTCCACATAAGTAATAAAAAGACCCTGCTTGCTCAGGAGTACAAAGTTAACAATTCAGTTGTTGACACTGTGGATTCCCTGAAGTATCTAGGCGTAACAGTACAAAGCAACATGAAATGGGACTTGCACATAACTTCCGTTGTAGACAAAGCTAATTCCAAACTACGATTCATAGAACGTATTTTGCTCATACAAAGGAAATACCGTACAAAACACTAGTGCGTCCGCATTTGGAATACTGTTGTGGAATTTGGGATCCATATCGCAAGGGATTGATTGACACGTTAGAGAAAGTACAGAGAAGAGCCGCTCGATTCGTGACTGCTAGTTACAGTCCTTACGTAAGTGTCACAGAGCTGATACGTGGGTTGGGCTGAGATTGTTTGGCGGACAGACGACGTCGTTTTCGTTTGAATTTGCTGGAGAATATGCGAAAATCTTTAAGTTACGAGTGCAACGAAATACTTCTTCCGACAACCTATTTAGGTCGCAATGACAGGAGGGATAAGATTACAGAAATAAGATGCCGTACTGATTATTTTATGTATTCCTTCTTCCTTCGATCTGTTCAGGATTGGAATGCGCAGAATTAGGATTGGTGCTTAGCACCCTCTGCCACCAACAGTATTTGTGATTTGCAGAGTATAGATGTAGATGTTCCTGCTGTCGTTAGGTCTTATTTCCTTATCTTTCCTTAGTTTAATTTTATATATTAAGGTAAAAGGGATATAGTAAAAATAAAAACAGTTAATAATAATAGTAATAAAAATAAAGAAAGAACAAATAAGTGATGAGTTTAAGGATGACAGGATGTTAACAGAGTTTGCCACCAGGTGGTTGTCTGGTGTCAAGGATATAATGTTAAGTTAGTTTCCACCTAAGGAGTACAGCACAGCTGATAGCTTATGGAGACTCTGCTCTTAACCGTAAATAATTGCTAAGGTTGTTGGTGTTCTGGAAACTGGCATGGGCACTACATTTAGTCAAGAATTTTGTCTAACTAGTTTGCCAGTGGCCTGTTATCCTAATGAGTAATTGGCTTTTAACCCTCAAGGGAGAGGCTGGCATACAGAGTACACCAATGAGCTATTTCTGGCTGTGAATAATTACTCATTCCTTAGCCCTTGTCCTCCATTTACCCTCCTAGTAACAATCCCTGACAATTATGTGCCTAGCCAACCCATTATGCCACGTTTACACTCTCGTGCGAGCTTAGACGAGGCGAGGCGAGACAGCGCGAACGCCAGAGTGTAAACGGTGCACTCGCGTAGTCTCGCCTCGCCTCGTCTAAGCTCGCGAGTGCCGCTCGCCTCAGTGGCGGTTTTTTTGGCGCGAGTCAAAGGTGCGAGCACATTGTTTACAGCAGAGGTAGTCAACCTTTATACCTACCGCCCAATTTTGTATCAATGTATAACTTATGAAGCAGACGTACAGCGAGTTAAAGCCCATAATAATAATTTGCCAAATACTTTGTCTGACTTTCGCTACGTTTGGCAGAATAAGTCTTTATAAAACCACTCATTGTAGTTAAATCTGTCTTTTTATTTATACTTTGTGTATATAAAAGCACGAAGTTTGGTGAATTTAGCTTTTATTATTTGATTTACTTATGAGATTCCTAAGGCAGATGCTGCTAAAATAAAAACTAGATATCTTGGTCAATTTTGCAAGGAACAAACGAAGGTCTCCTCTTTAACTGCTTAACGTCTCTCAACAGCGAGGTCTTTAGAGACGCGAAAGGAGGGGAGGCAAGGAATGGGAAGGAATTCGGTCATGGCCTTATTAGGAAGCATCCCGGCATTCACCTGGAGTAATTTGGGGAAACCATGGAAAACCCAAATCTGGATGCCCGGACGGGGATTCGAACCGCCGTCCTCCCGAATGCAAATCCTCTTTCGGTTTCTTTCTTTGGCTATAATATGATTAACAGCACAAATGCCTGATTACATGAGATATGAAGGGAGAGGTTTCATTAAACTGAATATCAGTTGTCATACATTTTGATATCACAGGTGTTTTTTTATTATTATTTTGCCACAGGTTTTCATATCCATCACTATCGAATTTATGTTTACTTTCTGCGTCATATAGGATTTCTAAACGTTCTTCCTGTCAAGTTGTATCAGCTTCTTCAATATTTGCGGTAGAAGGATTTTTCATCCAGTCATACACCTCGAATTTCAAAATATCTTCAAATCGTTTCTCCATGTCTAAAGTTTGTTGAGGAGGGTACTGAATCTCCGGAGTTGTTATCGTTTATAGATAATAATTCAGGAAACAGTTGAAATTTTCTTCTCAATAGATTGTAACGCAGTAGTTAAAAGTTTTCAATAAATAATGACACACAGAACATTTTGGTAACCTATAAGAGAGTTTCATTAGCTCCTTGAAGGTGCAAGTCAACATCATTAAATCTATTTAAAAAATCTTAAAAAGTCAATTTAAAAAAAAAAAAATAAACGAAAGCGTTCCACTATTGGACCAAACCCCACAGCCCACCACGACAGTTGGCACGCCCACTCGTCAGCCATGAATGAATTCTTGCGAGAGTGTAAACGGCAGTTCGTGTCAGCGCTCGTGCACGAGGCGCGAGTGTAAATGCGGCATTAAGTCTGGCATCTGACTTACCTAGTTAACCTTTTCCTTATGAGTGTGTCACATTGGTGATCCCAAAACGCGGCCCCTCCATTTATACCAAGAAAGAACATTAGATGAAGAGGCACTCAGATCTGTCTACAGCACATCTGATATTGACGAACCAGACTTCATTGAACATTTTTATAATGAAAGTAACTCAGAAATTGTAGGAAATGACCCACCTCAAGTATCCTTGTCACCTCATGTTTCTCTGATACACAACAATTCTACCAACGCAGTTGTCAGTAATTCAAGGTAATGGCGACATTTTTGTAAAAATAATTTACATACAGGAAAAGGTAAGATGGATGATTTTGAAATAAGTAAGCAAAATTCATTTATGGAAAAAGTCCCATAACGAGCAAATTTGCAAGACTGTCTTGTAAAAATTTTGTTGAAGGTTCTTCTGTGATGATGTAAGTGATGAACTTTCTGCTTGTCAGCAGTTTATAAACAGCTATACGATTGATGCTTTCATAGAGTATATAAACATTTACCTTTAATGGAACAGAACTGCATATTATCCCAAAAAAATCTCTAAGAGAAGCATGAGTGATACCAATAGAGAAGTATTGTTAAGATAATTTATACTTGTGTGCAAAAAATATCCAAAATCAATCTTGATGAAGTGTGGACAAAAGACAGCACTGGAATTAAATTTTTGGCATAGGTCATGGGTCTCAAACAATTCAGAAACTTGTGCCTTTCCTTTAGGTTTGACAAAAAAGATAAGGACACACGCAGAAAATCTGATAAGTTAGCTACAATGAGCAAATTTTTTGACGATTTCAATGAAAACTGCGAAAAAATTTATAGACTCAATAGAGTAAGCCCGTGACCGTTTTTTGCGTATCGTCACGGATCTAGAATAATTCCAGTTTCTAGGATGAAAGATTATGACAGGTTGACCTGATTTGACCAAATATATAAACTTGACCAGTATTTCAGGGTGAATAAAATCTCTTGAGCTTCATGAACTCAGAAGCATTAAACACGGAAAGGGATGATAGCACAATCATATAATTGCTTAAATAGAAACTTACTTGTATTTGACCCTTAAAGTTCATTCTTCAAAATTTAAAAAATTCCTGTTTGCTTCAAACTCATCACGTAGTTTTTTTTTTATTGAGACTGGGCAAACACTCATAGTGTAATCATTTGTCATAGTATCTGTAAAAGCCATAGAACTTAAAACACATTCCATATTATTAAACAGTTGAGCAACTCCGAAGAAATGAATTTCCTTAATACTCGATTTGGTAACACATTTGGTCTGATGTCCACTTAAAATAACCTAATAACTCACATACAGCGAACATGGACAAACACCTTTAACGAAAGTGGTCAGAAAATCCCTAAACAGCAAATAAACCGTAATGCATAAACTTTGGTCAAGCAACAACATTAGTTAAAATTTTTCCAAGCAGGAATGACAATTGGTATTCATGGTTACAGTAGAGACCATGAATAATTTAATTTTTAATTTTTTTTTTAAGTTGCTTTCACTAGCAACATGTTATTGAATACCAGATCAATGTTTTTACAGCCACAAAATTTATCAGTATTTTTTAAACAATAAAACGCTACGAAAAGCAAACTTAATGAATGTATTATGACAATTAATTTGGTAGCAGTTGCTTAGCTATTAAATTGTGAACATAACCACAAATTTCTACTAATGGTATCTCTGGTCGCTGCTTTGCGAGCGAAGACTGACACGTGACATCGTTCTTCAGCCAATAGCTATCGAGGTGAGTGAATGAATGAGCTTACGAAATTATATAGTAGATTTACAATAACATGATCGAAAAAAAATAAGAGTTCCTTCATGAGAGACATTCATTTATTTAATATACGCTGAATAAGAATTTTTAAAATCATTTTCTTAATTTCTTTTGAACATGGTTAATAAACATATAAATGTAATAATCTATGAAAAGTAAGCATAAATTTGAAGCAGAGAATGTAAAAATAATCTGGCGTATTCCATACGCCGCCCCTCCAAAACTGCACTGAACCTCAGCCCTTCCAATTGAGGATTGGAGAAAGCTGAGGCTACCAAGTCCACTACAGCCCACTTTAGAAGTAGCAGATTTGGGAAAATAAGCCTTATTACAGGGCAGGGATGGAGAAATTCATAACACAGCTGCAGGTTCTGTTTTACTCTATACACAAGTCTGTAAACATTTGTTACCTCTTTACTGGTATATTGGGGAAATTCTGTTTCTATTTCAAATTTCCATACAATACTGAACAGGAAAATTGACAAAGTAATAACAATTTCAAAAAATATTGAGAAAGGAAACCCGCATAAAACAATATAAACACAAAAATAAACATTATAGCAGAGAAAAATAATTATATGGTGAGGAACTCTTGGAATTGCATGATACAAAAGGCTGATCATACCATACAAGACTTTTTTTAAAAAAATATCAGTGTTAGCAGTAGAATATGTCAAAGGATACAAATTGTGAGGGTAATTAAATAAGGGTTCTTCATGGAAACAGATGTGTCTGCCATGGATGGTTGGCTAAAGAACATGAATCTTTGGTGGGAAGGGAGAGAGAAGGCTATTGCTGTAAATTTGTGGATTTGATGTGGGTAGAAATGTGTTAGCAACCTTTTTGATGCCAAAATCCAAGAAAGTGATATATTTGAAAGAGTAGATCCAACTAAAGGCGAGGAAATTGAGTGGATGATTTTCATCGCGAGTTCAATTTATGAATATATCATCAAGGTATCTGAACCACACATGCAACTTGAAGGGAATTTGGTTCTCGAATATTTCTTCCAGATGATCCAAAAAAAAAGGATGGCTTGAGGGGCCTTATGGGTATCCATAGCAGAGTTGTGTATCTGGTGGTTTACTTAAACAAAGGTTTTGGAAATAATAAAATATTTCTGTGAGCTAAGTAAGGGAGTACCAGCAGGTTAGTGGGGATGCATACACGTATAGCAAAATGTTCCAAGGGCACTGAATACCTGATGATGAGGGACACTGGTATAATGGGAAGTAACATCAATGTTCCCAAGAAAGAAATAAGAGGTGTGTTAACTCGGTGTTAGAGGCACTTTCCTAAAAATTGAATGTACCAGGTTCTAATACCACGCAGCCAAGAATTTTTTGCAGGATACATTTTGTTCATTTGTCATGTGTTTACTTAAACCCCAGGTCTGGCCGCAACAAATGCAGATTACATGGCAAACTGAAACTGCCACCAGTTCATCTGACCATGAAGCAGGTCAGAGGTAGAGGGATAGGAAATGTACACAGATGTACTACAAAATGTGGAGTATCTGTGTTGTAAGAAGGGAAGTTTTATCCACATACGCTGGCAGAAATTAAAAGTGCAATACCCAAATGGAGTTGCGATAAATAAAAGAAATATGCCCCACGTATCCCCATATGAAGAGTATTTAATGATTAAAAATTGGAAGTTTTACATGTAATAGTATGAGACTTACAGGGCCATTTGCTACGCAAAATTGCTATGTATTTTAGTGTATAATTGGTGAACCTTGTGGTATAACATGACACTTGTTGACCAAGTATGCCAAGACGTTGAATGATGGCCCTCTACACCCAAATGTCTAACTGTGAGAGAGGTAAGAGAATTGACGTATTTGGAATCTCCCAAAGGATTGGCTGTTGTGCAGTATCAGTATACAGACTAGTTATACAGTGGATGAAAGAAGGCTCTAGTATTCCTAGAGCAGGCACAGGTCCATACAGAAGGACAACAGCATTTGAAGACTGACAAATTGTGTGGATGGCTGTTGCTGCAGACGGTTCACTGCAGGCCAGACCCAAGCAGTGGTTAGATAGTGACTCACCTCCCAGTCAACTGTAAGCAGTTGCTTAAAGCTGGGTTACTCTCTCTCTGGCCCTTATGCATGTGTTCCATTAACCTGACTTAATTGCCAGCATCATCTAACTTGATGTAGTACAAAATCCAAATGTGCATGTGAATGACATACCGAGGTGTGTTCTCATGTTATGTTAGTTTGATTGACACGATTTTTTGATTGTTGTGTTGGCAACCTTGTCGTAAAACTATCTATACATTTGAGCTATATTGGATGTTTATTCTCTTTCCAGCTGTTAAAAGGATAACGTGTTTTGACGCAGTAAGCGATTTTTCATTTTTATAAATTATGGATCAGAGAATTGTATTAAATTTTGCTATAGAAATGGAATTAAGTGCAACAAAGTTTTGGAAATGTTAAATATTGCTTTTGGTGAATCTACTATGAGTTTATGATAGTATAAGCATTTTCAAGATAGCCATGACGATATTGATTGATGATGATCGAACGGGTCATCCTAGAACATCAATAACCGATGAAAGTGTGGAAAAAGTGAGATAAATTATTATGAACAATCACAAAATCACAATTAAAAAGATGTGATCATGGTGGCTCATGCCATTAAATTTTTTCATCTGTTTTGGGTATGAAATATGTTGCAGCAAAATTTGTTCCAAAATGTTGAGTTTCGAATAAAAACAGCGGCGAATGGAAGTTGATCAGGAATCGCTAGATGACAGCAATGGTGCAGAATTACCGAGACTTGTCTCAACAGGTGACGAACTGTGGGTTTATGGGTATGTTGTCAAAACTACAACTCGATCATCTCAGTAGAGGCATTCTGGATCGGCGAGACACAAAAAGCTGGAAAAGTTCAGTCAAATGTGACGGTTATGCTCACTGTGTTCTTCAATTTTAATGGCATAGTGCAACACAAATTCTTGCCACAAGGTCAAATGATCAATAAGGAATAATACCTTCAAGTTCAATGCTGTTTGCATGAAATAAGTCAAAGAAAACTGCCTGGTTTTGTGGCAAAACAATTCATGGCTTTTGTATCACGATAATGCACCTGCTCACACATCATTGCATGTTCATGAATTTTTAGGCAAAAAACAACACTGCAATGATACCCTAGTGTCCTATTCACCTGTGTTACTTTTTCTGTTCCCAAAAATGAAGAGAACCTTGAAAGGCCGCCATTTTATAAACACAGATGATATTAAAAGTGCATCGCTGAAGAGCTCAAAACTATCCCAAGATTGAGTTCCAGAAAGTGATTTTGGGATTGGAAGAAGCATTGGCATAAGTTTATAATATCTAATGGGGACTATTTTGAAAGGGATAATATTGATGTAGACAAGTAAATAAAATTGTTTGCAAAAAAATGAAAATTCCTGATATTTTTTTAACAGACCTACTACTTTTGTGTTTAGAAATGAGTCTCAATTCTGTCTGTGGCAAAGCGATAATCAACAACATGTACATAGATGTAGTGGAGAAATGGCTTACCCTGCTGTGATCTCAGAACGTCACACAGGTCCAGCAACTGGTGTCATCGTTTGGGTGCAATCAATTTCGACAGCAGGACCGAGTTGGTTGTTGTTGAAAGCACAATGTCAGCACACCACTATGTGGACAGGGTGCAGCACACTATTAGGGTATCCTTCATGTCCACCAAACAAATCTTATCTTCCAGCAGGATAATGTCCATCCTAATACTGTGGCCAGAGGCGGCCTTAGGGGGTGGCAAACAGGGCAATCGCCCAGGGCCTCGCTCTTGGAGGAGCATTGCGCAGCTACCCGAGTTGATTAAAGTTTTTGTTCAAAAAATATTTTATCTTTAGATATTAGTGATAACAATAAAATAAAGTAAGTTAATTGTTAGTGTAGAATATATTAATAACTACCTAATCAAAATGTCTCATTTTGATATATTCAATGTCACATTTGTATAACAGCAGGAGAAACATCTGACATTGATGGACAATAATTGCATGAAGAACTGAATATGTTTATCCGTGTATAAGAAGAAAACGGCAATGTTATCTCGGTGATGAAGCAAAAATAGAAAAAACATTAACTGAATTACTGAAGTGTACCCCACTATCGAAGTAGCCTTGAGAATTATTGTCACCAGATGTAATTCAGTTGTGTCAGCAGAAAGAAGTTAAAAATTATTAATGCATATTTGAGGAATTCGATGCCATAAGATCGGTTTTTGGCCCTTTCTATTATTGAATTGAAAATGACATAGATCATTCGTTAGATTCTTGTGCTTTAATTAAATATTTTAGTCTCAGGAAAAGCTGCAAAACATAATTTTAAATCCCTGCGTATATCTTTCAAGGTCATAATGTACTTCAGTTTATCCTTAAAATTTGTCCTCTTTATGTTTGTTAACTTTTAATAAATCTTCTAATATAATATTTTAAAACTCGAAATATATTTTTTATGGCATTTGTATTTTTCGTCGATCATCATAAATACCTACTTGCGATTAACATATTTTGTACACAGGACAAGGGCCTCGCAACGGCTAAAGCCGCCGCTGACTGTGGCCATCACCAAACTAGCCTTGCAAGGGGTTACGAGCACAATTTGAACTGCACAGTCCCCTGATTTGACCTCAATTGAGCATGTGTATGCCAGGAGTAGACAGATTTGATCACATGGTCACCCAGAACAAACTGTGCAACACCTGACTACACAAGACATGCAGTTGTAGAGACACATACCTCAAGAAGACATCCGAACTATTATTGATTCTATGCCAGCAATGATGCATGAATGAATAGGTGCTCAAGGTGCACAACCTTCTTATTGCAACTGTATCTGATAGTCTTTATTAATTCCACGCACTGTTAATTAGTTTTGACCGTGCACTGTCTAGCTTTGTGTGGTGCCTAACGTACGAGTTAAAAAATTCTCACATGATGAGATGAAGTTAGTGCTCAGGTTCAATATCAAATTTACCATCACCCATATTTCAGGAAACACAGTTCCCTTTTTTCAAATAGTTTAATCAGAAAAGGAAATACTAGTCCAAAATAGAGAACACAAAACACTTGCAATACAGTTATTATGAAATTTATTCACATCTTAATGTCACAGGTCGATACCAGACACATTCTGTTACAATAATGGACACTCAATCTTAAAATTCTTGCAGGTTGGTACGCTTAGAAACAGCATGTTACTGGCTCTCTTTTTTTGCCAACAAACATTCTCATGACGCAGTTCACAGTTTATGAGGACACCCTTATCAGATTCATTACATGTCCTCCGACACTCACAGATTTAGAGTGCTTCTAATGACAGCTACCTTCACCATACTTATTACTTCCGGCTGCCACAGACAAACACCAGGATAATACTAACTTGAACAAATATGGCTCTCCACTACTTCCAACCAATCATAAACACCCTTTTCTGTCACATGATTTTTTCTGGCCTATCCTGCCTTTCTCCTTACTAGACGTTGCACGCTTTTTCACTTTTCTTGTTACTCAGACCTGTATTCACAGTTACTTAATATTCCCTCTGCCTGGCTGTTACCCGGATCAAAATAATCTATCCTGTCTCACTCATTTAGTTGTGATCTCAATGTTTGCGTTGCACTGTCTGGATGCTGCACTTTTAATTTCTGCCAGTGCAGGCCAAAATCCACTCTCTTATTAAAGTATAGTCTGTAAGTATAAGACGCACAGGATTGTCAGACTTAGGCAGAAGATAAAGGGAAGAAGCAGGTGGACACTCTGGAACAAGCAAGGAAATGGAATATCATAAAAGGCCTTGTACGGAATCTTGTCAGCTGAGGAAAGTGCCTATTTCCTGGTAAAGGAGATGGTGGTATCTGTAGTGTGTGAGCTATAAGTGGTGGTTTCTAGGAACTGTATCAGAACTTCAGCTTTGTATTCACTTCAGCTTGAGCCCTTGTCAGGTGGGAGGATGGTGACCTAGTTTTCAGATAGGTGTACCACTGCTCAGATTTACAAAACATGAGGTTGTTGGAGTGAGGAACAGAATTGAGGAAAGGGGGTGAAAACATGGTGGAATAAGGAATTACTTGAATAGAAATCTTAAGGGGACATTATTAGGTAATGTATGGCTAAATCAAAGAGGGGGGTCAAAAGTGCTGAATAAAGGGGTCAATATTAATGGTGGTGATGGTAACTGCACTTTTTTTACATGGAGAATACCAGATACTGTTATAGTAGCCATCAGGAAAATAGACCTGCGAAGGTCAATGCGTCTCCATACAATGTTGCAAATTCTCAGAAAAATCAACTTTCAGTAATATGTGCTGAAAAATTCTAAAAAATAATACCGAATATGTGGAACAAGGTGATGTGATTTTTAACTCGAAATATTTACATGACTAATTAAAAAAATAAAAACTAGTTCCCATGAACTTTACGAATGAAAATACTTTCTTCACTTCAACCAACCGAAAAAGCTACACCAATGATAAAAAATACCTGAAAAAATGTATGCAGCTTCCCGAAAGTTAACAGATTAGCACAGAATATTTTATATTCATTATATAGCGAAGAATGTTATTAAAAAAATTTTATAAGTTATACGAATCTCTTGTTTGTCCCTTTTGTGTAATGTAAAAAGTTGTCGCTGACTAACTTCCGATCTGTTTGTTCACGTAATAACTTCCAGCGAGAAAATTTGTGAGAAAATATTGAAATTATTTTTAGAAAAAACAACAGCATCTTTAAACGAATCCTTCTGGTTTGTTTAATAATTTATCTGCACGAATGTTATCGTGTTGCGCTCGCGTCCAACACTGGCCGACAGCTTCCGTCAATTACGACGCGCGAGATACTCGTAGCTACCGTACCTTCTCAAAATATTCAAATTCAGGCTCATGTAAGAAATATTATCGTAACAGAGAATTACATGACAAAATACACATAAAAATTGTTTCCTGAAAAATCTTTTCACCTTAATAAAAATAAAGGTAACGCAATGTCTGCTTTCAATAAAATTACTAAAGAAATGATTGAAAAACTTACAAACTGGCTTATTTTCAGAGCTGTGAGCCATTATCCTCTCCGTAACTTATTCATTTTCGGATTCATTGGACTGAAGATCACTGTCGCTACTTTCTCCCAGCTGTACCACGAACTGATCCATTTCTGTGTCCCTCGCGCACTGTTTGACATAATCAGTTTCTTGTAATCTTTCCGAATGTCTTACACAATTTGCCCAATCTTATTGAGTAACGCTGTCTAAAGTTTCGTGTGTAAGTCATTCGACATCGGCAAGTTTGAAGGTCGTGTTCTTCTTAGCGACATCCTGTTTTACTTGTGCCCAGATGAGTTTGATTGGATTATAATGGCAATGATAGGGTGGCAGGCGAACTATTTGATGTCCCATTTCATTTGCCAATTGATGCAATTCGAATACCTTCTTGGCATTTCGAACTTGTTCTTTACATCCCTAGTTTCATGGGGAAAAAATTCAACACCATTCTTACGTAGCCATTCAATAATATCTCCCTTAAGCCAGTTTGAAGATGGTGGTTTGTCTGTTTGAATGGAATGATAACTGGCATTGTCCACGACGATAATGCATCCTTCTTCCAGCAAGCGACATATATCACTAAGCCACCTCTTAAAAACCTCACCGTTCATTTCTGTATGGTAATCCGATAGAGACGAACTTTTTCCGCCACGAAACACAAGTTTGGCTCCTGGTATGAAACCTTTATGCGCAGAACCAGCACAAGTCGACTTCCTCGGCCAGTAGGAACTTTAAGACCTCCGTTACCTCTCGAATCATGCCAAATATATTTGTTTGTATGATTTTGGTTAATGTAAGTCTCGTCCAAATAAACAATTGGCCTTGTGTCGTTTGTACGCAATGAGTTCATTGTTCGCAAAAACTTTGCTCTTGAAGCCGCAATATCACTGCGTTCCAATAAAAATTTTCGTCTGTCGTTGAATTTCCTAAATTTGAAACCCAGTCTTTTCAGAAGACGAAGAACGGAGCTTTCTGAGCCTGAATAGCTGATTTTACGGGCGAGATCAGACCGTATTTTCATAGCCGTTGGGTATTCTCCTTAGTCGTAGTACTCTAAAACAGTTCTGCGAACTACTTCTTTATTAAAATCATCCAGTTCAGTGCATTTGTGTTCGCGCCTATACTTCTTTCTTGGTGATTCAAAAACGGGGCTCAAATCTTCGGTTTCTGCCGAACTTAATATACCGACGATACGTTGTACCGACTTCTTCGAAATATCACAAGCCTCTGCTGTCAATGCTTGTACCTGAGCAAAGTTAATGTTTCTTCTGGCTTCTTCGTTGTGGGAAAGGTTGCTGAAATACTTGAAAACATTTGCCACGACAACTTTACTTTGCTTTCTGATATCTGGACGACCTGCACGAACACCGATATTACTTCTTTTCGGTAACGCACTGCACGTAGAATTCTGATTCTACAACGTCACTCATCATAAAGACAAAATAATAATCTTTAAAGTAGCAAAACAAAACCGACCGCAGCGAAATCTACGAACCGACTGGCAGTGGAAGAACATTTGACAACAACGCCAGCTCAACTGAGGGTGAAGGGGGTAGTGCCGGCAGGGAATGGAGGCAAGACTGTGTGACCTTGAGTGGACTAAATTGGTGAAGCGGACTATAGTAGCAAACAACAATGCACCTGAAATAAAAATACAATATGCATTAGGTTTCAAATTTAATTGAAATGTGTAGTGAAATAACACTGCAATAAGAGTAATCTAAGCAGGGCCGGCGCTAAGATTCACGGGCCCCAAGTAAGCGATTTTGACCCCCCCCCCCCCCTCCAAAAAAAAAAAATTTTTACTTTACACTTTGGTTATTTTCTGATTAAATTCAGAACATTTTAATACAAAAATGTTCAAAATTATTGGTGCAGATTTTTAATTTGTGTTGGATTTCTATTTAGTTAGACACCCAGGCCGGCGGGCCCCCCTTTGGTGGCCCGGGCCCCGGGTACTTTTGCCCCGCTTAACCCCCCCTAACGCCGGCCCTGAATCTAAGTAGCCATTTTGGCTTTTATTTTCCAAAATGTTACACATTTATTCTTATTCAAGCTAATAGTGTAGAGTTCTGGTTTCCACCACTTCTGTGTGAAAAGTTTAATCAAACAAATATCTGGGAAACATTTTAAAGCAAAATCTTAAAACTGTTCTAATATCATGCTGAAATGAACCGCAATAAGAAATAAAGCATGAAAGAAAAGCAATGATACTTAAAACACATGTTGATACAAAAAATTTAAATATTTTTAAAAGTTAACACAGAATGATAGTTTCTATTACAGGGACGATACAAAAATTAATAACGTTTTCCAATACAAAAATGTTTTAATGGCAAATATATTCTGAATCACAAGTAACTACTGAAGTTAGATGTAACTTAACAAAAACTAATATCATCTGCATTTTGAAAAAGGTTTAACACATACCTCCTTCTTGTTTAGAATTCGTTCCATACTTTGTGATGACAACATACGTGCATTACGTCCCAGAACAGTTTTTCTATCTGTTAAAAATTTGCTCATTGGAAATCCACAGTCAGACCCATGTTGTTTTTGGTTCTGCTCATATGTCACAGATAGACCATCACAAAACTGTTCAGTAAGAAGATGATGGCAGCAGCCAACAATGCACAATGCATTTACATTATTGTCTTGCACAAACAATCGTAGACATGAAGTTGCAAGGTTACCACAAGTGTGAAGACCTGTTAAGAGAATATTCTTGTATGCTTCACAATTTCCAAAATGTTCACCAACAACTGCAGATAAATTTGTGTCTTGCGTGACAAATGCAGTAGCTTGTTTGTAACGAGTGAAAACATTTTCAGAGGTATTATCAATTATTCCTTCACAGTGGTGCTGTGAACAGCAGCCCGTACTATGGGCTAAGTGCTTAGCTTTCCAATGCTTCCCATGTCGAACAGATTGTTTGCCATTCTTCAAATCTCCATGCTCCACAGAAATATGATTCCATACTTTCTGTTAAAAAGGAAAACATAAACATATGTGTATATTGTACAACAGATCAGGAAACAGTGCTAAAAGCTGATACAAATTCAAACATTTAGGGATTTACACCTTGTCGATGTCAGGAGAGGATGGGAGGCAAGGAATGGTAAGGAATTTGGTCATGGCATTTTGTGGTGCCTAACCCAGCATTTGCTTGGAGTGATTTTGGGGAATCATGGAGAACTGAAATCTGGATGGTTGGACAGGATTTTGAACCAATGGCCACCCAAATGCAAGTGTTACCATTAAGCCACCAGTCTCAGATAACAACAATACATAAAGTAAATATATTATTAACAATTTCCTCAGTTGCAAGTTAATAAACTCGTATAAAGGTTAATAATATACCAATGCAATTGAATTTTCATTTATTTTTTTGACGTCCATTCTTAGAGCAGCACATTCTATTTTGTGTTCTCTTCATTTCAGTCAGAGTTTGCTTCATCACAAAAATTTTGAATTTTTTCCAAGCTTCTCTTCAGTGTGAAATGCAACAGCACAATACAATGACATGATTTCACAATATTAGCAATGGGTTGGTATATTAGGAAATTCAAAAACTGGATGTGAATACTACATCACACTTTGTTTTTCGCACATGCAGTTTTTGAACTTGCTAATAACCCAAACCCACTTGTAATACTGTGTTACCAGGTCAGTGTAGTGTAGTGTTATTCCATTTCATGCTGAAGAGAAACTTGCAAAAAATTCAAAATGTTCGAATTAAAACAATGAAGCAAATCCTGACTCTGGGATGAAGAATCACATGTGCACCTGAACATGATCTAAAAATGGAGTGAAAGCATACTGCATAAAAATATTAAGAAATCAACTGCATTGGTGTACTATTAATCTTTATACAAATTGATAAATACATCATGCTGAAGACACTTTTTTGCAAAAATAAAAATACGACAAACTCAAAGTTAGAGAGTAAATGAGGCACAAGCAAAGATAGCTAAAGAAGAGCAGCAAAGAGGAAAAAATAGATTTATTTTCTTATTAGGGTCAAAGCAGGAATTTTGTTTGGAGAGCATCAGGTAAACAAGAAGTATTATTGTTAAAAATGGTGGTATGTAGTAAAAATTAAGCATGAGTTGATCTATTGTGCTGAAGGTTCTATACACATCATAATTCACTTAAAACAATTACTGCACAATTTAAAAAAAAAAATGCAGTAAAAAGTGTTTTCCAAATGATGTGTGTAAAACACAGACAAAAACTTTAATGGCAAAAGCCAGGATAGTCTCCACCTTCCACCTCATAAAAAAACAAATGTTATTATACAGAACACAAGTTATACGTTTTTCAGACAGATGGCAACATTGAACTCCACCATCAGAATAGGATCACCAATCCATCATTGAAGTAGGTGTGGTGATTAAAGCTGCATGTCCTTAAGAGTTCATGATATTTCCAAACTCCACACAGGTCACATCAGTGATGGGTGAAACTGGCTAAGCCTGTTGAGGAGCAATTCCTCCTCCACCTTATAATCATATAAAACCTTAATTTTTGGAGCTTGAAGGCTGGTACAGCCTCAACTCATGAGGGATGGGCTGAGACAATAAAACATTGAGAAATACCTCTGCAATCTATTTTATCAGCTCTGCCAGCAAATCCTACTTCCACATCCGCAAAGGCAAAAGTCATGTGGCCCCTGGGCAATTCACTCTCTGGAGTGTATCTAATGGGATAGGATAGGACATGAACCCGAATTACCTTAAAACTGGGACATTCTGGCTAAGGGCAGGAAAACACTGAAATGAAACCCTGGTCCGCCAGAGTGGAGGTTGTACAATGAGCTGGAAACCCATTTATATGAAAAACCACCTATTCATAAGTTTCATAGAGTAAAGCTGGATAGATCTACTGGTAACAACCAGGTTATGAAATACGGGAAGAGAAAAGGTTTTGGTGTTTCAAATAGTCTGCAGATTTCCACCTGGAACATGATGGGTCTCACCACAAAAAGATTTAGAATCAGAAAAACAAATGAGTCAAAAATATAAACCTGGCAGTAATCTGTGAGACAAAGGAAAAATTGACAGGCACCAAAGACTGGAATGAATACATGTTAATTTACTGTGGAGTCAAACAAGGAAACCTGGGCAGCTGCAGGGGTTAATAGCCAAAAGTGGAAGACAGCTCTTGTAAGTATAAATATGTAAATGAAATGATAGTGGATGATTTAAGGTCCCTAAAGGATATCTTGCATTGTTATAGATCTATATGCAGTGGAAGAAAGAAGAGAGTATGATACAGAAGTATTTTGCCATACCTTACAGGTGGAGATTGGCTGGATTAATAAATCGGACTATTTTGTTTTAGCAGGAGAGCTTAATGCCAGAGTAGGCAATCTTGAAATTCAAAATTTGGCTGGAATCTTTAACATGAATAAGGTTTAAGACCGAAATATTGTGTATTTTTTGTGTTCGTGATATATGTGCTTCTCCCGTCGCTGCCTTCAACTTTAATGAGTGATGAGTCATTTTGCCTTTCCTTGTGATTTAAAATATATGATATGAATGACAAGACAGGGGAACATAGGAATAATTAGAAAGACCATCTGTATAGAAAGGACGATGCTCAATTACCAAAAGTAGTAAACCAACATAGACTGAAAGGTAGAAGTAGTATACGTAGACCAAGAAAGAGATGGGAATAGTCCTTGAAACCAGAACAGGTCAACTAGCCTAATCTTTGACTGCGAAGAAGAACCTTTATTTTTCTGTCATCGTATGTCGTACGCTATTTTAATCATTTATCCATTAACAGATATTCTCTACCGATCCCTGCTCACAATCATCTCTTGTTTTAATTCTATTATACATCATGTCACCTGTAAACAATCTAACTTCAGAGTATAAAACACAAAGACAATCAATCAACAGAATAATGAACAACAATGTACCCAATAAACTCCTGTTTTCAACCACCTCTTTTTATACTATTTTTGCTAGCCTAACTCCTTGCTTCCTATATCTTAAGAATTGCTCCTCCAAGCAGTTAATTTCTTCATCCAGCATAATGTTTTTTTTTTATTTTCCACCATTTTAACTGGATAATGGTGACAATGAAAACTGCAGTCAGGCAATGAAAATAAAATGGGACTGGAAAACAACCTGTCACTTACCAAAAAATGAAGGCAGGAGTGTCAGACAAATACAACGCACTTTACAATATTTTGGTTAATAATCTTACTCATGTAGGAAGTGAGGCATGTGGCAAAGGAAATGATGTGTACATATCCAAACTAACCACATGGATGAACCGAAGGTGAAACGAGAGAAGGGTGGGGAATGCACCAGTGGCAGGAGGAGAAAAATGAAAGAAAGAAAAATATGAATATATACTTTCAAACTGTGATAAGATATATTAAACATTTGGATAGGAGAATAACCACCGCTAACTACAAATGAAGGTTGCTGCAGCATCGAAACATAGAAAAACACATACACATATAGGGCCTTATAATATTCCAGCTCATAACACCCTTCAACAAAAGAGAAATGTGCCTCATGGAGGCTGCAGCTATATATATATATATATATATATATATATATATATAATATAAGTTATATATATATATATATATATATATATATATATATATATATATATATATAACAATGAGCAGGAAAAAGCTTTAAGGCAATAAAATTAAGGAAGGATAGGGAAATATGACCCAGCACTTATATAATAACAATGGGCAGAAACAACTTTAAGGCAATAGAACTAAGGATGGATAGGGAAATATGACCTAACACTTACCAAAGATGAAGGCGGCTGGGATGACGAACACAAAAAAAAACACACAAAAGAGCGCAATATTTCGACAACAGCCTTATTCGTGCAGTAGTAAGGAGTGAGACACCAGGCGGAGTCAAATGTGTACACAGCGACCAGAATATGTTGATAGACTAGTTCCCAGCTACAGAGTCCAAAAGAGGTAGTTTGGCAGTATAAGCTATTTTCCTGTCGTCAATCATTCTATAGGGCAGTCATTGAGTAGTGAGACCAATGTAAGAATCAGTACAGTGAAGAAAGTTGGTAAATTAGGTGAGTGGCAGTGCAGGTGGCATGTCCAATAATAGGGAAGGATTCCCCAGTTATAGGATTAGAATATGTACTGGGTCTATTACAAGGGGAAGACCCATGAGGAAATCTTGGAGAGTCAGAAGGTAAGTGCTTGTAGACCAAGATATTGTTCAGATTATGAGGTCTGCTGAAGCAAGCACTGGGATCAGTGGGTAGGATTTTGGGAAGGATATGCATTACTGGGAAGGAATGAAGAAAGTCACTCTCTCTGCGAAGAATCTGGTTAGTCAATTCAGGCCAGCAGATAACTGGATGATGAATACTGGTCCGAGGTTAGCTTTAAGAGAAACAGAACAGGAGCTGCAGGTGACTGCAAGTGAAAGTTGCTTTTGCACAAGATCAGTAGGGTAGCAGCGGAAAATGAGGGCAATGAATGGAGATGATCGTCTTGTTTTGGGTGAAGTGTATAAGCCCATCATTCACAATCTGTAACAGTAGCTCATAAGACATGTGCACTGGAATAACTCCAGTGAGAGGGTCAACATGCAGTGTTCGTTGCAGGCAACATGTGAGCCCTATATGCGGTGGCCAATGGCAAAGTAGTTTCCACAGAGGGCTTCACATGTGTCCAATATAAATCTTCAGAATCACAATCAGGGATGTGTTGTTGCATTAACCACACGATCAACTACTTCAACTGATTAAAACAGTGAAGGTAACTCTCGAAACATCATGAATAGCAGATTCCCTGGCTGAACAACCAAGAAAATTAGGATATTGTTCAAGCAGTAAAATCTCACAATTAGCCAGCGGATTTATTGTATAAACAATTCTCTCGTACATAAGAATGCCTGCTACAGGCCATGCAAACGGGCATCGAATCACGTTGCGACGACACAGGGCCCCGGCTACGACGGGTTCCAAAGCCAACGGCGTGGCAGCAGGAGTCTTGCTCGGCTCAATATGAGTCAGGCCCGTAACTGATATGATCGACACAGCAGATTGATGAGCAACTTATGGCAAAGGCTTTGTCTTCTGACATATCCTTCGAATAAGTGACGCCTTTTGGCCCATTTGCTACAGGCCATGTGAACAGGGGCATCGAATCAAGCTGCGACGAGACAGGACCTTGGTTATGATGGGTTCCAAAGCTGACCAATCATGGCGTGGCAGGAGGAGTCTTGACTGGCTCAACAATATCGCATGCACTCAACCGCCGAGCATCCGGCACTTCAATAGAAGATGTCAACAGTGAATGTGAACGCCGAAATATCGTTTGATAATAAGACTTCCCTTACTCGGCTAGTTACCAGTGAGAATTTCATATAAACTCTTTCGTACTACTTCCCTGACAGTACAGCCCAACAACCACCATAAGCCTGCCAAGTTCAATCACAGTTTACTTCCCAGGCTTTGAATCTATCAACCACATACTGTAACATAGCCACAATTTCCTTAATCCTGACCTGAAATGATTTTTATCCTCCATCCTATTCCCAGAATTTGCTCCAATAGAACCCTCCTTCTGTCAGTACCAATTTTCTTAATTAATAAGACAGTCATATGGACCCTTCTTTGTATCAGACCCTACTGTAAACCCTGTAACATGCACCCAGCTGCTACCACCTCCACCAATCACACCACGGGGAAGATGTTTCCTACTGTAGGGAATACCACTATTGAAAGTTTCTACATCATTTACCAGATTACTTTCAACTAATGTACCACTTTTTACAATATTCTGACTGCCAACTGATTATCCATCAGAATGAACACACACCCACAAACAGTATTTCCCCGAAACCCTGACCATCTTCTTGTGCTACACACCACACAACTGTAACAACTTTAACTCTTGTATTGAAGAAAGTATTTTTGTCTCCCTCTAGACTTCTGATGCCTTCTGCAATATATTTTATACAGTTTCTTATATTGGGATTTATGGAAAATAAATGTATTGTATTGACAATACCTGCTATCAGAATCCTCCTCTCTGCCAGTGGAAGTCCCTATGAATTTATGCAGTCAGAGCGGGCACACCAGTACATGCTAGATACTAGGGATCTATCAGGTCTAAATATGCAATAAACCTATTTGGATTTTGCTCTACACTCCTCTTTTCTGACATGCAGGAATCATAACTTATTTTTATTAGTTTTTATACTTTAATTCATATTTTTATATACAAACTAGCTAGTGCCCACGACTTTGTTTGCGTTTGTAAAGAATTTTGATTGATAGCTACCAACATACAACCATCTTAAGCCTCGTATCCACTTGAGCACACTCAGGCGAATGAGCCGCTCATTCATTTGAGCGCGCTCGTTTGAGCGTGCTCAAGAAAAAGTAAATTTTGGTCAAACGAGCCTGGTGCCAGTGCTCAGAAAACACTCGGCTATTGACATGTCGTCACGTGTAGCTGCGGCCTTTATTATTATCCATGCGATGTCAAAACAGAAAAGAAAATTACCAAGTTGGTGGATTAGAGAAATTCATCGTCAGCGAAGAAATTATCTTAATAATTTAATTCGCGAATTGACTTTAGGAGGAGACAATCAGCTATTTCAAAACTTTACGAGATCGATTTTGAACATTTGCTGTCATTAGTTGGACCTCATATTAAAATGCACAATACGCCTATGCATGAGGCGATCCCACCACAAGATAAAATTAATAATAATTTCACAATTCCTAGCCTCAGGAAGTCCCTACTCAAGCCTGCAGTATATGTTCAAAGTATATAAACAAAGCATCATCCGTTTAGTAAGGTTAGTCTTGGATGGCACTATTGAGTCACTCCAAAATTATATGAAGGCTGGTACCTATTTTTAATTTGTGTTTACAAATATAGATTTAAAGGTTATTTTTATGTTTTTTTTAAATTATGGCATTGATTTCAAGATTTTAATAAAAATTGGTAAAACAATTATATTTCCTGGCACAAAATCAATATGATTTTAGGCACTTAGGATCTGAATTTCGTAACACCAAATTCAATCAAAATCCATTCAGCTGTGAAAAATACTATTAAAAAAGACTTACCACTTCTTGTTATAGAAGTTCTCTTCTGTTTTGATCGTTTTCGCCTGAATGACTCTAGCTGGCTTGTTATTTTTTCATTTACATCATCAATACTAAAGTTTAATATCTCGCTGATTTCACGCCATGCACCTTATTTTTTAGTTCGATTATAATACTGGAGCTATCCCATAACACCCTCTTTAATTCATATGCATCAATTAGAGCTAAGCAAGTTTCATTGTCCCACGTGCTCGCGCTCATTGTAGAAACCGCCAAATACCGTCCACACTGAGTGCCGAACAAACACTGGCTCGCCTTTGAGCATTCCAAAATACCGACAACCGATTGGCTCGCCCCGAGCGCGCTCGCTGTCGTTCGTTGCAAGCGTGCTCAGGCGTCCACACTTGAGCCGCTCGCTTCACTGAGCGGCTCATTCGCCTGAGCGTGCTCAAGTGGATACGAGGCCTTAGTGCATGAAGAGAGACTCGAGGCTAATATCACACACAAGCACAAGTGATCTGTGCAGGATATTTATGGCTGCGTAATTAAATACAGAGACACACATGTCTTTATTCAAAACATGCAAATTCCCTCTGTCGACTAATTTCGAACTTCTTATCCCCCACACCACCACAGCTATCAACATGTAACTACCATAATGAATCATGGGAGACTCGATGATTCATTATCTGTGCTAGGTAGTTATGTTTGCAAAGTAAAATATAAGGACACCCACATCTTTGGTCAAAATAACAAAATATTCTCAGTTCACCACTTTCAACCAATACATCCTCACAGCCAATGACATGCAACCACCATAGTGCACGATGGTAGATTGAGGCTGCTACCAAACAAACACTAGCAGTGTGTGCTAGGTAGTTGTGGTGGAAAGTGGAATATAGGGACACGTCTTTCTTCAAAATATGAAAATTCCCTTCGTCGGCCAATTTCAAACACCATACCTCCCATGCCCCAACAGCTACCGACACGAAACCACCATGGTGCATGAAAGGAGACTCCACGCTGCTACCACACACAAACACCAGTGGTCTGCACTTGATAGTTGTGGCTGCAAGGTGAAATATAGACACACACGAGTTTGACAGAAATAAGAAAATGCCCTGGGGCTACCACTTTCAACCACCCTTCCACAGCTAGCAACATCTAACCACCATAGTGCACAATGGGAGACTCGAGGCCACTACCACACAAACACCAGTGGTCTGCGCAATGTTTGTGGCAGCAAAGTGAAATATACGGATACACATCTTTCGTCGAATACTAAAATGTCCCTGATGGACCACTTTCAACCACTATACCACCCACGCCCACAACACTACTGACATTTGGTCAATGATGTGCATGAAGGTTGACACCATGCTATTATCACATATAAACACCAATGGTCCGTAGTAGATAGTTGTGGCTGGTAAGTGAAATATATGGACACACGTCTTCGGTCGAAATAAGAAAGTGCCGTAGGCTGACCACTTTCGACCACCATAACTCCCACACCCCCACAGCTACCCACATGCAACCACTATAGTGCACGATGGGAGACTCATTGCTACTACCACACACAAACACCAGTGATCTGTGCTATGTAGTTCTGGCAGCAAAGTGAAATACAGGGTCACACGTCTTTGGTCGAAATATGGGGATATCCTTGATCGGCCACTTTCAACCACCATATCTCTCACACCCCCACAGCTACCGACATTCAGCCAATGTTGTGCATAAAGAGTGACTCCACACTACTACCACACACAAACACCAGTAGTCTGTACTAGATAGCGATGACTGCAGGGTGAAATATAGGGACACACAAGTCTAGTCTTACACACACACACATTTATATATAATATTAATAAACATTTTTTATTTCATTTTTGATCATATATACACATATATTAATTTCCACAGATGAAGGCAGTAGGGCAAGCATAAACACTAGGATGTCCTTTATAAGAATTTTTTTCCGAAGATTCAAACGCATACCCTCTAATTCTTTTTAAATCACTATAGCTTACTTACGTAGGAAATTTTATCCACCTATGACAACATTAACCCGTGCCGAGTTGACCTGAAAAATGCTTATTTTGACTATCACTTGATATGTGATTAAATCATTAAAAAAAATTTATAATTCTGATTTAACTATGAAATCCAGACAACAAAAAATAATACTTCACTTTTTAGTAAGACAAAAGTACGAGGCATGTTTATTAAGTAAGTACCGTTTTGAAATTAAAAAAAGACTTGCAAATATTTCTCAATAATTTTATTTTCACATGAAAGCCTGTACCTTACTCTACTTTTCTACATAATTCCCTTCAATATTGAGGCATTTGTCATAATGTAGTACCAGTTTTTGAAAACCCTCCTCATAGAAGTCTGCCGCCTGACTTGTTAACCACTGCATCACAACTTCGTTATCGTCTTCAAAACGCTGGCCGAACAGGTGTTTTCTTCAAGTGCAAGAACAGATGGTAGTCACTGGGCACCAGATCAGGGCTGTACGGAGGATGATCTAGAGTTTCCCATCGAAAAGATGTGTTGAGGTCTTTGGTCTGATTAGCCACATGTGGACGGGCATTGTCATGCAGCAAAACGATGCCCTTGCTCAACTTGCCACGTCTTTTGTTCTGGATTGAACGGCACAGATTGTTCAATGTCTCACAATAAGCTGCTGTATTGATTGTCTCATTACGAGGCTGAAATTCCACAAGCAATACTCCTTTTCTGTCCCAAAAAACTGTGCACATGATTTTCCGGGCAGAAATCGTTTGCTTGAACTTCACTTTTTTGGGTGAATCTGAATGCCGCCATTCCATGGACTGTTGCTTTGATTCAGGTGTGACGTAGGCCACCCATGTCTCATCGCCCGTAACAATTTGGCTTAAGAAATCATCACCATCATTGTGGTACCGCTCAAGGAATGTCAATGCACTGCCTAAATGTTTGGTTTTGTGCACATCCGTTAACATTTTCGGTACCCAAAGTGAGCACAATTTTCAGTAATTCAAGTGCTCGGTCACAATGCCATACAAAACACTACGAGAAACATTAGGAAAGTCAACACACAAGGAGGAAATCGAAAAGCGTCTGTTTTCTCTCATCTTATTGTCCACTTTCTGCACCAAACTTTCATTAACGACCCAAGGACGCCCACTCCGTTGCTCATGATGCACATTTGTGCGGCCATCTTTAAATGCTCTCGCCCACTTTCTCACCATTCCATCACTCATAATGTTTTGTCCGTAAACTGCACATATCTCATGATGAATATCGATTGGTTTTAGTTCTTTAACACAAAGAAATCTTATAACAGCCCGTACTTCACAGACGGCGGGACTCACGATTATCGGAGGCATCTTAAACACTCAGTGAACAATGTAAACAAGGAAGAATTGGACTGTAATGACGTCAGTGCGTAGGCAAGAGATGCAGGTACCCAGTGTGCATGCGCGGAATGCCGACCGTAGCGCTGCAGCCACGGTGTGACAAAACGGTACTTACTTAAAAAATACGCCTCATGTTAAAATTATGAGGGGTACTTTCTTTTTGAGATTTTTTTTCAATGCGGGTACAATTTTCGGTGTTTTTGCATGAAAATTGTTTTTATTCTTCATCAGCTGTAATTAAACCATGAAATTCATGAATTAATTTTACAGCTCTTTCAGCTGTGTCATTCAGATAAAATACCTTTCTTTTAGGTTGTACATAATTCGGAGTTTCTTCTTGAAGAACACTGCTTTAAATTTTCACCTGAGAAAACAAATGTTTGCTCTTCGCAGATATACGTGGGTTATTCTGAAAGTAACCTCCGTTGTAGTGTGGCGCTAGTAGTTGTGCACAGAGCACCGCCATTTTCACATCTGCGTGTTCCCCGATTCAGTAAGCATCCAGCTGTGACACTACGAACCTCGTTCTTTTGCGCATTGTCTTGTTATAACCTTAAAATATGAGCACTGCAATAGAAAATCCTGTGAAATGCGTGCTGCAATAAGATTTCTTTTGGCGCAAAACATTTCAGCAGTAGACATTCATCATCAATTGTGTACTGTATACGGACCGAACGTTATGGGTGAAGGTGTTGTGCGACAGTAGGTCCGGTTTTTTAAAAGTGGTAGAACAAAGATTCATGATGAAGAGAGGAGAGGTAGACCTTATGTTGTGAGTAATGATCTTGTCAAGAAAGTTGACGAAAAAGTTTGTGAAAATCGAAGATTCACAATCTCTGAACTTTCTGAACAATTCCCACAAATTTCTCGTACAGTTTTGTACGAGGTTGTCACCGATAAATTAGGCTACTGGAAGTTCTGTGCTAGGAGGGTACCAAAATTGCTTACAGAGGTTCAGAAAACCAAACGAATGGGCTCTGCCTTTAACTTCCTTTCACGCTACAATGCGTAAGGAGAAGATTTTTTGAAGAGGACTGTGACTGGTGACAAAACGTGGGGGGTGTACGTAAACGCCGAAACAAAATAACAGCCGTTGGCCTGGGGCCATAAAAATTATTCATGCAAGCCGAAGAAAGCCCAC
Source organism: Vandiemenella viatica (assembly GCA_031002005.1). Taxonomy (NCBI): domain Eukaryota; kingdom Metazoa; phylum Arthropoda; class Insecta; order Orthoptera; family Morabidae; genus Vandiemenella; species Vandiemenella viatica. The sequence goes on along the minus strand of JARYHS010013630.1, from coordinate 139,823,018 downwards.
CAAATGTTTTCAGCGAGAAAGGTTATGACTACTGTTTTTTGGGATGCCAAGAGAGATTTGCTTGTTGAATTTATGTTACGTATCACCACAATCACTTCATATGTCTGCTGTGAAACTTTGAAGAAAGGGAGCCATTCAAAACAAACGTCGTGGTAAGCTGTCATTCCATGTTGTGTTTTTGCATGACAACGCTCGTAGTCACTGTGCCCGTAAGAACTCAAGAACTTCTTAAGCAATTCAAATGGGATGTTTTCAATCATCCCCCTTACAGCCCCGACTTGGCGCCAAATGATTTCCATCTCTTCACTCACATGAAGAAGCGGCTTGCGTCACAGCACTTCGATGACAACGACGAACTTCAAAATGCTGTAAACGATAGGCTAAGTGCCCAGGACACTAAATTTTATGAAGAAGGAACTTGTAAATTAGTGAAACTCTATGACAAATGCTTAAATTTAAATGGTGACTATGTTGAAAAATAGTAAAAAGCTGTATTTTTAAGATGTATATAATAAAATATTTTTTACTATCCAAGTTTTTTATTTATAGCCAAATGGAGGTTACTTTCTGAATTACCCTCGTAAATTCACCAGGGTTCTTCCTAAAACAAAATGTAGGCAAGCACTCATCAAGTTGCAAAATATACGAAATAATGTACAATGTACATACAAGACAAAAGAGAGCAGGATATTTCTGGCATCAAAGGAGTGTACCTTTCTACAAAGTCAAATATACTCTCCTTTTCTAAATTATGTACCATTTTCTGTTCCTTGCTCAGTTTAGATTGAAAACTTAGGAAACTATCCTGCCAAACATCATGCTTGATGCACTGCACGAGGATGTCTTATTTTCAGTTCTTAGCCACTATATCCATCCAAAAATATAACCCACAGCTCAATTAGTTCTCTGTAGTCGTCTCTTATGAAGGATTTTTGTTTTAATTCAGCCAAACAGAAATATAACAACTACTCAATTTGTGTGTCATTGAAATATTTTTTCAGAGTACTTATTTATATATATGATTCAGTCTAAAATTTGCTCCAGAAGTGCCCAGGCACCATTGAGACGACCTATGTTAGATGGTATTGTGTCACAGCTTATTATCTGCATTTCATCACTTACTCAGAGCATTCAGAACAACTTCACCTTGGGCTTTATCACAAGAAGTAGTTCCCTATTATGAAATTGATTAGCAGTCGTTTTTCTTTGGAACTTCTTACGGCCAGACCAGGCCACTACTCGCCATTCCACTGAATGGTCACTACTTGGGACACATCATTTTAAAATCAGTTATTATAGCTTCTGCTCATTCCCTCCACGTTTGTGTGCTCATTCGTTGAACGTAATATTTGTTTAAAGAAAAATTGTCAATGCTAAGTCCAAGTGCTTCCACGATAACTTGAAGAACGTAAACTGAATATCTTACACTTAACCGACAACTATCCAATGCAGCTATTAATTTAGGAGTAATATCTTTTCTTCTGCACTTTGTAGCAGTTCCTAATTGTATTATTTCGGGTGGGTTTGTTAAATACTCTTCCTGATGTTCTCCGGAGCTAAAAAATGTGTGGTTGACTTGTTCAGATTGCACCAACAAATCATAGGATGCTGCAGAGCTTGACTAATCGCCGGGCAACATCTATTTAAGTATTTTTCTTTTTATTTATTTTCATTTGTTTTACCCTTTATTCGTTTTCAGCTATTTTTCTACAAAAACCAAGCCACCTGGTCTCCCTGGCTCTCTCTGTCATTTTAAGAAGAAAGAAGATTTTGCCCTTCTTTTTTTACATCATTTCGAGGGCGTAAGCGTGTACAATACCACAAACATTATTCAATTCACATTTGAAATTCTCTTCCCTTCACTTATAAGCATCCAAATATTTACTTGCATTCTTTTTGAAATGTATCCATAATATTCCCCAGAATATAATGCACTCCCGTACAGTGACATTACAGCTTTCACTTATAGTCAATATGCCTTCGTGTATATTAAAAATAAAACTAATAGCACTCATGCAAATTGGTTGTTTGCCTCTCCTAATAAAAAAATATGCTCTTTCTGGCACTTTGTAATCCTATAACCATCTATTAGAACATAAAAATATGCGATACCTATTCAAGAACTGTAATGACAGTAACAACAACATGGGTGTGCGCCACTACTCTTGCATAACTTATATGAAGATAAGTCGGTGCAAGTCGGCACGGGTTACAGTTATCAAAATGGCGTAAAATTTTATGTGTGAGTGTTTTAGGGTAAAATGAAAAAAATTATAACCTATGCATTACAAAATTTTGACTTTGATAAATAAGGGATACCCTAATGAGCACACTTTACAATAGTTTGATCAATAACGTTACTCATGTTTGATGTGAGACATAATATGCCAAAGGAAAATATGTGTACAAATCCATACCATTTCCCTAGCCACATGTCTCACTGAGTTATTATAAATATAATTTTAAGGACAGGGAAAATGACTCATCACTCACCAAAATTGAAGGCAGCGACGAGAGAAGAACATATATAAACACACAAATAAACTCAATATTTCGGTGAGGCTCGGGAGGTGTGCACACGCCAAGGGTTGCACACCTCCCGAGCCTCATGAATCAGTTTCTCCATCATGATTAAGGTTTAATAACCGAAATATTGAGTTTATTTGTGTGTTTATATATGTTATTCTCTCGTCGCTGCCTTCAACTTTGGTGAGTGATGAGTCATTTTCCCTGTCCTTACAATTATATTGCCTAAAGTAGTTTCCTTTTTCCTTAGTTTAATTATTGAGTTATTATAAAGTATGTTTGTGTTATGTGTGTTCATGCTGGCCCTCCTGGCATCGTACGTGGTAAGTGACAGATTATTTTCTCTATCCTTTCTTATTTTCATAGCTTAAAGGCAGTTTTATTGTCACTATTATCCAATAATTTTAAATTTAAACACACAGATTTTTTTCTGTGCATATATTTTTGATGTCGCCCCTCTCATTATTGTTCCTATCTCGAATTTTTCTCTACTAGTTCACAGTTAACTCCCACTGTGTCATGTGTTCTCTGACTACCACCCCGTCCACTTCATGATCTACTGCTGAACAGTGAAAATTTCTATATGTCAGATATTTGAGTTTTTGCTGATTTTGCACTGCCATCTGCAGTAGGCAATGGTTCCTCTTTCTCTTCCCTTATTTGTATCTATATTTGCTAATCAGCTATTTCCCCCTTGACATAACTGTCAAAGACAAACACATGTAGCACAATATTTCACAATTTAACCTAATTCTTGCAAGTATATGAGACACCTGGTGAGATATGAATCACTCAGCGTGCATCAGTGTGATCACATCTGATCTCCTTGTCAAGTCTCTCATCTATGTGCAAGAATAAGGTTCAATACCGAAATAATGGGCTACAAGTGTTTGTCTCTTTTGTGCCATTGATTCCAGCCACCTTCATCTATGGTACAGGTTGTGATTACTTTCCCTATCCTTCCTTTATTCCACACATGGATTAAAATTAAGGAGGCCTTTCATCAAAAGCTCAACAGTTATTTCAAACTGAATGACTCTTGGTAAATGCCAAAGTACTGCAGGTATTAAAACAGTTGGTTTTTAGGTAAAGCATAGAGAGAGGAAAGAAAGAGAGCATGTGTATCCATGCACACTGGCATTTGTGGTGACATACAATAGTGAACAAATGACAAAAAATTAAAACACCATCCAGTGAGTTATAATTCTGTTCATACATTGATTATATAGCTCAATTACTGACATGATGTGCTATGAAGCAATAGCACCATTTGAGGTACCTGCCCAGCTGTAGCGAAGTTAGCACCACTGGCAGATAGCAGCTACTGTAGCAACCTCTGGCTAGAGGGAACCTTCTCCTCCACTTGGAACCAGATAAAATGTAATCCTTCCTACCACAATGGCACTCTTCTAGTGCCAGTCTGAGGAGAGCCTCTACTAGTATATACCTAGCTTCCATGAGAACAAAGCCCAACAGACTTAGTGCACAGAGACGCATGTCTGCAAACTGAGGGAGAGATGTCGACTAACATGCTTAACTCTCTTTTCAGGTCTTTGTCCTCCAGTCAGCAGGCTTCAAATACAGACCATTTCAAAATGTAATTTATAATTCTCGGATGCCACCTATTACCAAACTTGGAAGATGTTTTTACATGAAAAACTTATGAATAGGTCAGATATAGATGTTCTTGGAGACACTATAGAAAATATAAGGAGTGGTGGCTAGGGAGATGATAGCATAACAAGAACCGGCGAGCAATTGGGTTGAGTGTGAGCACTTTCGAGCTGACGACATCTGGTTACTGTATATCGAGAACCTTTGTAATCTTCGGATTCTTCTTAATCAACTTTAACAAAAATAAAGATCAATGAATTATAATAAAGTTTATAATCACTCAAGTGTTTAAAGATTAAGTTTTCATTGAAATTTCGCATCAAGACCTTGGAAGAATGCCTATGAAAATAACAACAGGAAGTATATTAAAATACAATATTGAATATAAATAAAATACGAGAAGGATACATAAAATACGAGAAATGCAATAGAATTTAATACTGTTCCCAGTAAATAAGGCGTTATTAATTTCAGTGATGATAAAAACACTTAGGCATTATTGGTAGAAAGTGAAGAGGAAAAGGAAATAATGACACAAGTGCAGGTTTTCAAGGAAAGAAGTCAGGATCGGCAAGAAAATAAAACTAAGCAAATGTCATTTTGAAACCTGCGGCAATTAAATAAATAAAAAAAAAACACACATTGATGAGAAGTTGGTGCTATATTACACTCACAACTATTAACTTGGCTACTGTTGTCAAGTAAAAAATTTTTGCTCTTGGTAAAATGTGTGTGACATTATTTTAAAGGTACATATCTTTAAATTTCGTCTACACTTTTTCCTCAATAGTAACATCCAACAAACTTGTGTACAGAATATCAGCTCAGAACCTCAAGTGATTACTGTGTCTTCTGTTTGCATCTCCGCCAATATTTTATTTTATTTAATCCGGGGCACATTATTTCATAACTCCCAAAGAGGAGAACTACAACGACTTTCATGAACTGTAAAAAGAATATCTTTCGAAATGATTTATAGGACCTACATTAATAAATAATAAAGTATTCGCCAATGTGGCCCCATGCAATTAAGACATGAACACACTGGATCAGGGAGGTACAGCAGGATCATGTTCAAGTCCTGGTACCCACACAATGGCCATCCTGATTGTGGTTTTTAGTCTGTGTCCCACAATCCCCTAGGCAAATGCTGAAATGGTTCCCAATTTCCATCTAATAAATTACACATTTCACAAAAAATGCACCTGTCATAGAGAGTATAAGTTACGTGAATTGCCGACAGATGGCAACACTTAAGCTACTCCCATTAAATTATACTAGGTTTCTTCCAGCAAGTGGGAAGATGTCCAATCTGCCAGTGAAGCAGTGACTATGCTTTAAGTCCTTAGAAACTCATAACTCGGCAGTTCTATCATTACCGTGGTGCCTCAATCTGATAATGAATTCAACGAAACAAATCGAAAATAAAGAGTAAAATTTTTTAAATTTTTTGATATCTCACTTAATTTTAGAGATATAGCATGTCAAAAAATCAGATATAGGTATAGTTCCCTGTGTTTTTGGTGAAGTTTCTGCTAGTTCAGGCTATATTTCAACCGAACAACAACCACTAGGAATAAAATGAAACACCTATAGTGCATTTCCACCATGTAGATATAATGGTTTTGGTGATTTTTTTTTTTTTTGTTTTGGCCCAGGCTGGATCTCACTTTTGAGATACAATATCTCAAGAACTAAGCGAGATATCAAAAACATTTACTCTTTATTTTCAATTTGTCTCGCCAATTTACAAACAAATTCAACATCACCTTTGGCTATGGCGAAATTTTTCTTCTTGTACAGGCCGCATTTCAACCTAACCACGTCAGTTTTAAGAATTAAGCGAGATATCAGCATTTTGTATTCTTTACTTTCAATTTCTCTCGTCGAGTTACATAAGAATCCATCATCAAATTGCGGCGCCACGGTTATCATAGAATCCCCCATGACTTTAAGAGATCTCATCAGTTCACAATCAATTGTGAACTTATGAGACCTCTTAGTGATAAATTTAGAAAAGTGTAAGTAGGTTAATTTAATTGAAACTGAATAATTTAAAACAAATAAGCTGCTGTAAATCCACATGTAATATACAAAACAGAGTGTCAATCAACAAATTTAGTTAATAAACTCTATGGGCTTGAACTTCAGATATAAGATAGTTATACTTTAACCAATAAAACATACCTGCAACTTTTGTGTCCTATTCGCTGCACCATGGGTATTTATTTGTGATGAATCAATTCCCAAAACCTTTAATCCATGATTCATTGCAAGCATTGAGCTTAAATAACCTTTACCACTCCCAACATCAACAACACAAACTGATGAGGACTTAGAATGCAACATGTTAACTACTTCTGCCATCACTTGAACTTCATGCATCTTTTTAGGTGACATAAACTGATTTTGATTCAATTTGTTTGAAATGCTCTCCCAAAGTCTTAGCTCCTTTTTTAGCTCATCATGTGACACACACACTTCTTTCATAACTGCAGAGGACATTTTATTTGCATCATGCAAATATTTTGTCAAGGAAGGTGAAACTTTACTAGAGCCACAAGAGCTCTCTTCAAAACAATGCCAAAAGACATCAAAAGCTTCTTTAATGCCTATATTATCAATTTCTGCCTTAATATCATTTGGCACATATTTTTCCCACAGGTCATCAGTAATAAAGTTAACTAAATGACAATTCGCCAATTTAAAATGTTGATTTAAGAAGTCCAGCATGTCACTTAATTTTGATTTTAAAACAACTGCACGTGGCTGTGTCATTGTTCAAAATGATAGTTTCACAGATGTAGGAATTACAGCACTAACTTTATAGAGTGAGCAAAGTTTCTTGTATCTAGCTCTTATTTGGTTTAGGAGGTCAATAATATCTTCTGTCTCTGAATTCATTTTAGGGAAAGATTCACACAGTGTAATTAGTTTCTTTACTTCGCTTTCTGCTTTCACAGATTTACCACTCATGTTCTGTACTTTATAAATAGTTTTCATCACCCCATAACAATAACCAACTTCAGCTCCTATCTGCGCCCCTTTATGATAACCCACGTGAAAACCTTCTACCAAACCCTCGGTTGAACCTTTTTGTAAACCTTCTTTGAAACCCTCAGCCGCTAGTTGTTCTTCGCTTAATAATATAGAATCAAAAATCTCGTTAATATCTGGCTTATCTGCAGCACTGTCCATATCAGCATCTAACATTTTCACAATGCCTCACTTGAAAATTTTACAAAATGTATTTATATTTAAACTCCAGCGCATAAAACATGGGTTATTATACACCATTTTGTTTCATAAACTTATTTTTCCAACTACATCTAGTTGCATCAACGCAGGAAAGTCACCACCAACAACTAACAGAGAACACTCATTTTATAAACAGACCACATATGTTATTTATCTTCCTTACACAGCAAAGATTCTGGACCAGAGACAAGTGCTCTGGACAACAACCATACATCACAGGGTCTCACACATTAGTAACCAGAGAGGATAAGAGTAAGGAAAGAGCACTGTTCTCGCGCCAGAAATGTTTAAGGCCGCCACACACGGACGAGCCAACAGGCCAAATGTCCTCGCGCCGATCCAAAACTCGTCGTGTGTGGGGCATCTCGGACGGACTGGCGTGGCTCGGCAGGCCGTGCTGGATTTTCGGCCGCTCCAAAATCCACCGAGCCATCGCAGGTAGCCGAGGGTCTGGTAGACTATCCCCACCACGACTGGAGTGGGATAACCCGTGCAACGAAAAGTGGGTACTAATTTGTAGACACTTTTGTCTTAAATATCTCAGCTTTCCGACATCAACATCAAACTGAAACTTGCCTTATTTTACTCACGGGACCACGGACTGTACATTAAGCGAAACCCCGTCAAAATCTGACAAATATTTTTTTCTTTAACCCTGTTCATAATTTTCAGACAGACACAAATTTTAAAAAAAATACAGCTCATTTCTTTTCTGTAGCGCGTTAATAGTACGCGAACTCATTTTTTAAAGAATATTTCATATGTGCAGACTTTCCCGTTTATAGTTTTATTATATCTATAGATTAAACCCAATAGTTAGTTTAGAACGGCTAATAAATTCATAGAATTTCATCTGTTCGTCTTTTTCACCCTAGTCCTTTCATTCTTGTACACAGAGATTTAAAAAAAAATCAGTATTAATAGCGAATTAGTGTAACGCCAAAAACAATTATGAAAGATCGTAAATATGAGCTTTGACCACGGCTTCAAATAAGATTACGAAGTTTTTTATCTCACGGAGATAGGTTCGATTTGGAAGGGTTTAAGTCACAATGGTGTAGGTCAGTCACATTTTCAATAAAAAAAGACACCGAATACATATGTAGATAAATCAATCTGTTAGTAAAAAATATGAAGCAAGTCAGATTTTCATTCAGCTTCCAACAGGAGGAACTGGAAATTCGACTGATGAACGAAATACGTGCTTTGCTTATCAGCAAAGTGGTATAAGTCAGACTTAAATCATTGGTTTGTAAACGCATCCTGCGTGCTCACTGTGTATCCTACATGCTGACTTATAGCGCACTTCCGTATACGCTTTCCAAAGACATAATTGATTTTAAAGAAACAATTCAAGATCTTCTTTCTTACAATTCAAGATTCATTACGCAATCTCACTATAATTATATCAGTTTTGGTTATAAATACACCCTAGTGTGTTCGTTCGGTTTTTTAATAAACACTAGTTTCAGTCATTTTTGTCAGCAGTAAAATGTAACCATTTTATAGACTTGATGCAATTATAACCTCGGTGTTAAATTTGATTCCAGGTGACATAACTAAAATGAATATATTACAACATCTATGTTCCTGAATTTATTACAGTATCTTTTGCATTATGTTAATTTCTATAAAGCAAGGAAAATTGACTTACACCACCGTATTTTGAATTTTATACGTTCTTACTAATTTTCATCGTTTAAGGCAATTGTTTATAAGAATTAATTTAAGAAGCTAATTTTTTCCCTGTAAAATAAAATTAAAAGCGAAAAAAAAAAAAAAAAAAAAATCAGTTTTAAATGACTGCTGATTTTTTTTAAAAAAACTTTCCATAACCTAGCGAAAAAAAGGCCTTCGATCTGTGCGACCATTTAGCCAGCTCCAGTTTATATTTTACTAAATATTGTATTTGGCTTCTTTCATGTAATTTTGGGACACATTTTTGAAGAAAAAACGACGCTAAAATGAAACCAACCAAGCCCAGGGCGGATTCGAACGGATGACCCTTAAAATGCCGGGCCAGCGTGCTAGCCCCTACACTGCCAGAGCCGGACTGGCGAAATTTGTAGGCACGCACTGGCCTGGCTTGGCTCTGTCGTGTGTGACCCCCTGATTTGGACCGAGTCTAAATGGAATGGTGCGAAATGGCCTGGCGCCAGATGGACTGCTCGTGTGTGGCGGCCTTTATTTGGCATCAAGCGCCTAATGGCAGAGCGGTTCTACATCCAATCGGCAGGTTGGACCAGTAAGTTAGTCCTCGGTACAACCGCTTGGAGCGCTAGCGTCGGCGATAGATCGTCTAGCAGTTATAGAATTCACCGCCAGATATCGCTGTCTCTGGCTGACACTGATCCCACGTGATATATTGTCTCTGCCTAATGGCCTCTGTGGGTATCCTGGATACCGTGCAAAATCTTCCCAATACCCAGCATGCGGAAGTGACGTCAAAATTACGAGACGCGTATGTGGAAATTAGATGCGCGAAACGTGAAAGATTTCAGTGGGTTTTGTAATTCTGTCAAAGATGCTCGCCCATGGTTTTGTTCACTGTGTCTTAGGGATGATAGGATGTGGGAGATGGGCGAAACGATTAGGGAGTTGCGTGAAAGGATCAGGGTTCATGAGGCTCGTCCTGTGGAGGCTCAGCCTCTGCAGGCGTTGTCTGTGGTGGCCTCGCCTGTGGAGGTTCAGCCTGTGGGGGCTGAGCTTGTCGAGGCTCAAGCTGTAGAGACCGAGCGGGGCGGTGTAACGGTTAGCGTTCTCGCCTCGCATTCGGGAGGACGGCGGTTCGAATCCCCGTCCGGGCATCCAGATTTGGGTTTTCCATGGTTTCCCCAAATCATTCCATCCGGGATGCTTTCTTCAAAAAGGCCATGGCCGAATTCCTTCCCATTCCTTGCCCCCATCCTTGCCCCCCATCCTGTCCCGTCTCTAAAGACCTCGATTTTATAAGAGACGTAAAGCAGTTAAAAAAAAAAAAAAAACAAGCTGTAGAGGCAGAAAGTAGAGATAGTGGGTTGGAGGAAGTTGATAAGGATGGGTGGGAGCTGGTAACAGGTCGTAGGAGAATCATGGTTAACAGGATGAACAAGCCAGACACTTCAGTAATTGTGGGAAAAAATAGGTTTGACCTGTTGCCAGAGTCAGGAGGAGAAGAGCCTCATGTAGATGTAGGAGTAGGTAAGATGCAGCAGACCTTTAAGAATAAGGGCGTGCAGGGCAAGAATAGGAAAAAAAGGGTTCTGCTGCTAGGTAGTAGCCATGGGAGAGGTGTAGGCCCTCTTCTGCAGGATCAGTTAGGTACAGGATATCAGGTCACAAGTTTTTTCAAACCTAGTGCAACATTAGGCCAGGTAATAGAGAATATAGGTTCCCTTTGTAGGAGTTTCACTAAGGATGATGGATTAGTGATAGTGGGAGGTGAGGGAAATAGTATTGATAGAAACGCGAGTTATAGTATAGAGAGTGACCTGAGGAAGGTGGTGAAGGGGGCACAGCATACCAGGGTGGAGCTCATGCAGGTCCTAAGTCGCCATGACCGGCCATAATTGAACTATGCTGTGAGGCGGGCTAATGTGGAAACGGAAGTGCTACTTGGGAAAGGCATTAGTTCTGTTTTGGTGGTTGTGCCTGTGAACACCATTGGTAGGTGGGGTTTCACTAGGCATGGCCTACACATAAATAGAAGGGGGAAGGGAGTACTTTCTGAGTTGTTAGCTAAAGCAGTGAGGGAGCCCGTTTCTAGTGATGATGGGGTCAGGACTATGCCTTTTTTAGGTTAGGGGCTGCTGGTGAAGGGACATAAATAGATTATCAAAGTGATACTGATTGCAGATTCTCGATGGGGGAAGTCACAGATATTAAAGAAATAGTTGAAATGGCTGAAACAATAACTGACTGCGGTAAAAGAGGGAAAGAGGAGATAAATTCTGAAAATGTAAAGCTATTAGTAAGGGTATTAATGGTAAACTGTAGAAGTATAATGAACAAAGTAATCGAATTTGCAAACTTAATAGAGATGCATGAACCACAAGTAATAATTGGGGTAGAGAGTTGGTTAAAAGAAGAAGTACTAGACAGTGAGGTTTTTCCTGATGGTTACAGAGTGTACCGCAGAGATAGAGGAGCAATTGGTGGAGGAGTCTTCATACTAGTTAGCAAAAACTACCACAGTTCACTGGCGTTCATAGATCAAGACCATGAGTTACTTGGGGTAGATTTCTGGGGTAATAAAAAAGAAAAAATCAGAGTGTTGGCTGTTTACCGCAGTGGAAGAATGACAGAAGAGGATGAGGCTCTTGGGGAGAAATTAAATTCATACTCAGATTTCAGAGGTGAGAATATAATGATCAACATCGGTGGGGATTTAAATTTACCAGGTGTAAACTGGGAAGAGAATAAGATACATAAAACAAGGGAACAAAGATTTGCAAATATCTTAATAAGGGAAGGAGGATTTACACAAGTGGCTGAGCAAAACACTAGGGGACAAAATATTTTGGATATACTTCTAATTAAGCCCGATGAAAACCTTTTGAGGTATCAAGTAACTCAAGGAATAAGTGATCATGAAGCAGTTCTGATGGATATTAGAGGATTCAGTAAACCAGCAGCCAAAATTGAAGGGGGAAATAGGTACAATTATAAAAAGGCACAGGTTTCAAATTTGAAGAGATATTTCAGAGAAAAATTCAGCAAATGGAAGGAAGGCTCAGGTACAGTAGAGTCAAGGTGGGAAGAGTTCAAGGAGATAATAAGAAAGGGGGAAGAAAAATTTATTCCAAATCCGAATTTTAAGAGAGGTAGAGAACCTATGTACTATAATAGGGACGTGAGGAGGTTAAAGAGGTTGGTAAGAAAAGAACATAACAGAGTTAAGAGACAGCAGGGTAGTAGGGAATATTTAAAACAACTAAACAAGGACTTAATAACAGCAAAGAAAATGGCTAAAGATGGGTTTATGAAGAGTATTGTCAGTGCAGGAGGACCATTGACTGATGCATCTAGAAATTTCTATGGTTATATCAGGAAACTGAGGGAAAGGGAGGGTGTAGAGACACTTATAGATAAGGATGGAGAAGAAGTTACTGACGATTTGAAAAAGGCAGAGATTTTGAGTAACTGGTTCAGTGAAAGCATTAGGGACAAAGAATCAGAAACGGGAGAGTCTAATTCGGAGAACGAGCTTAACAACACAATTAGAAATGACGACAGTAAAAAATTTGATATTCATCCTGAGGAAATCATGAAGGAAATAAGAAAGCTGAAAAAACATAAAGGGGCCGGTGTAGATAATATTACTACGGATATCTTAAAGATAGCCGGATGTGACATTGTACCTTATTTTGAAATATTATTTAAATTGAATCTGGTTAGTTGCTGCTTACTACAAGACTGGAAAAGTGTGATAGTACCGGTACATAAAGGAGGGGTGAGAAATAGAGTTGAGAATTACAGGCCAACCAGTTTGGCATCAGTGGTAGGTAAATTAATGGAAAGATTGATTTGCAACCACATCAGAAATATATGTGAGGAACGTAAGTGGTTTTCAAGCATGCAACATGGTTTCAGGCAAGGATATTCATGCGAATCTCAGTTGGTGGGATATATGCAAGATATTTCAGATGAAACGGACAAGGGAGGCCAAATTGATAGTGTAGCACTAGATCTGTCTAAGACGTTCGACAGAGTAAGCCATAAAATGGTAGTAAATAAGGTAAAAACCATTGGAGTGGATAAGAAAGTCATTTGCTGGGTAGAAGAATTTTTAAAAGGTAGAAAACAGAAAGTTAGGGTTGGAAATGTAGTATCAAAAGAAGTGGAAGTAAGAATGGGTGTGCCACATTGTAGCGTATTGGGACCATTGCTATTCATTATTCTAATGAATAATTGTGTTGATTATTTACTATCTGAAATTAGATTGTTTGCAGATGACATAATGCTGTATAAAAGAATCAAAACGATAGAGGATTGTAAACAGTTGCAGGGTGATCTGGACAGGATATCTAATTGGGTTGGTAAACATGGAATGAAGATAAATGCAAAGAAGAGTCAGCTAATTAGATACACAAATAAAAAACAAAAGGCTAATTTTGAATATAAGGTGGGGAAAGAATTGCTTGCTGATGACTTGAAATGTAAATATCTTGGAATTACTTTTGATAACAAACTTAACTGGGCATTACACATAGGACAGGTGGTAGGAAAAGGTTTCAAAGTTCTGCACTTGTTGGAGAGAGTGATGAGGGGATGTACGAGAGAAGTCAAGGAATTAGGGTTACAAAACTTTGGTCAGACCATTGCTCGAATATGGTAGTGTAGTATGGGACCCTCATTTTACGTATCAAATACAGGAGTTGGGGAGGGTTCAAAAATGGGCTGCTAGATTTGTTTCTGGAAATTATCGCAGAATGCAATCAGTGACGGATATGATAAAGGAGCTGGAATGGGATTCATTGCAAGACAGGAGGAGGATGAGGAGGGTCATGGGAGTGTACAGGGCATATACTGGCGATGAGGCATGGAAAGATATTGCAATAGGTATGAAAAGTAGTGCATGGAAGGGAAACGATGACCATGACCACGAGCTTGCACTCGATTTCAGGCACAAGGGTGTGGTAAGATTCTCTTTTTTAGGTAAGGGTGTTAGGGATTGGAATGGGTTACCAAGAGAAATTATGAATAATTTACCCAAAACTTTGAAAGAATTTAAAGATAAAATTTGTAGAGGGCAAATGTAGGTAGGTGCAGGATAGGGGGAAGATGGGTGTGTAGGGAAATCGCCACCGGAGACTGTGCTCCATTGCAATTAAATTAAATTAAAGATATAGATGAGCTTCTCAACAAATTAAAATTCAAGGGATATTCGTATTCTGTGAGAAAGTACACAAATGTGAATAACTGTCTTAATTTCGTTATTGCTGTGGTTTACTGTAACTAGTTGTTTGATGGAATTACGTTAATTACGTCATTATGTTTGTAATGAGACGGCTGTGTCAGACTCGTACAATACAATACAATACAATACATTCGTTTTCCATTGATCCCAATATAAGAGACTGGCACTGTGGGATGTGGAAAGTTGTCAATTTACAGATAAACAGTTGCATAACAAAGTAATAAGTACACCACTAGATGTACAGTCATAGTATACATGGTACATTAAACACTTCCATTACAAAATAATACATACACCAGAAGATGTACAGTCATAGCATATATGGTAGGTTAAAAAAAATCCATAACAAAATAATACATACACAACAAGATGTACAGTCATAACAGATATGGTACCGTAAACAATTACGTAACAAACTTAATACATACACCAGGAGATGTACAGTCATAGCATACATTGTAAATTAATTATGTGAACTATATTTACACAAGATACTGGCAGTTATTTTTTTTTAGATACATTACAAATAAATTCTTCGACAGAGTAGAAGAAGTTGTCAATTAAAAATTCTTTCAATTTTTTCCTGAATTTATTCTTATCATCTACTAGACATTTAATATGTGTTGGGAGCATATTGAAGATAAGTATCCCTGAATATCGGACCCCTTTTTGAACAAATGACAATGACTTGTAAGTCTTGTGAAGATCATTTTTACTTCTAGTGCCATAATTGTGTGTTTTATTATTTGTTTCAAACAAAGTATTATTTGTGACTACAAAGGACATTAATGTGTATATATACTCAGATGCTAATGTTAAAATCCCTAACTTCTTGAACAGCTCTCTACATGAAGTTCTATTGCTAACCCCACACATAATTCTTATTACACACTTTTGGACTCTGAACACTTTGTCTCTATGGGTAGAATTCCCCTAGAATATTGTTCCATATGACAATAAGGAGTGAAAATAAGCAAAATAAACTAGCTGCCTCATACGGAGATCACCTAAAGCTGAAATTGTTCAAATTGCAAACGTGGCTGCTCCCAATCGCTTTAGTAAGTCAGAAACATGTACATTCCAATTTAAATTATGATCAATATACAAACCTAGAAATTTCACACTCTCTATCTCTTGAATGGACTGGCCTGCAAATTTTATGTCTATATCAGGTGTTAATTTGTGTGATGTACTGAATTGCATATACTGAGTGTTATCAAAGTTGAAAGACAAGCCATTAGCTGTAAACCATTTATTAATCAATTCAAAGACATAATTTGAAATATATTCTGTAGATAAATCTGGAGTGTTTTTAATTCCTATGTTTGTGTCACCTGCAAACTGGACAAATTTTGGTGTTTTAGATGAAATACAGGGAAGATAATTTATATGCATTAAAAACAATAGTGACCCCAATATAGAACCCTGAGTTACTCCACATCTGATTAATTTCCACTCAGAAAACAGTGGACCTTTTAAGGCAGCCTTAAAATTCTCCATTGACACTTTCTGTTTTCTATTTAGAAGGTAAGAACTAAGCCATTTATTATTAATGCCATCTATACCATAATACTTAAGTTTCTGTATCAGAATTTTATGATCTACACCAGGTATGGGCAACCTTTTCTTAGCTGAGGGCAGAATTGCGGAACTTAATCAGGTCGCGGGCCGTAGGTAAGAAATAGTAGGTAGTAGGGTGGTTGGTAAAATCTCTCACGAAATATCATCGGGGGGGGGGGGGGTCGACGGAAATCTCACGTGAGATTTTGTGAACTTTAATTGACTGTAGAGCTAAAAAAAAAAAAAAAAAAAAACTTAAATACCTATTTACGGGATAAAAACCGTCTTTTCAACGTTTTCGGGATCGCGAGAGCTAAAAAAAAGGCCTCAAAACTTTCCCGCGAAAATCTCACCTCACCGAGGGGGGGGGGGGGGAATCGGTATTCCGAAAAATCACCTTACCTAAAATGTGGACGCTCCCTTGTGAATAAAAAGCCAATGAAAATTCATTTTTATTTATTTATCAGAATTAGAATAGCATAACATACACAAAGTAAATGAACAAAAGCAGGTAGAAAAAATCAAATCAAGTTTAATGAGAGACTTGAGTTTGAAGCTGAGAAATAAGATCATCGATATTGGGGTCAATAGCACTAGTACAGAGGCGCAAAGTGTTTTCTAAATTAACATCTGTAAGTCGAGTACGATGCTTATTTTTATTAATTTTCACGATTGAAAAAAGCTGCTCACATTTATACGTGCTTCCAAATGTGCAAATCATTTTTCGTGCGAAAACTCTCAGCTGTGGATATTTCTCTTCGGAAAGGTATGTTCTGTAAAATTCACTTAGTTCAACATCATCAAATTTAGACTTCAGATATAAGTCTTCTTGAAGCTCGATCAACTCCAGTTGTAGGTGAAGCGGAGCATCTTCCACATTACACTTACACGGATTTGCAAAAATATTGAAAGTGCTGTCCACATTCTTAAAATCGGAAAACCGATCATTGAATTGCTCTGACAATAGTTTTAGTTCTTCAGCATAGCGACCGTATTCAATGTTTATATTACTGGATAATGTTAAAAAATGAAAACAGTTTTTATTTCTCATTTGTGTTTCCCAGAAGTTAATCTTTTTTGAAAAGCTTTAAGATGACTGTACAGCTGATTTACCAATTGCCCTTGTTTTTGAAGCTTCAAGTTCAACTCGTTTAAGTGTCCTGTGATGTCCACCAGGAAAGCCAAGTCACAAAGCCATGTAGGATCACAAATTTGCGGTAATGATTTCTCTTTCATTTCCATAAAATCAGCTATTTCTTTTCTGAGGTCATAAAATCTTTTAAGCATTTTACCTTTGCTAAGCCACCTTACTTCGCAATAGTATGTCACATCATCGTGCTGTGAAGAGAGATCATCCAAAAATGTTTTAAACTGGCGATGGTTAAGACCGCGGGATCTAATGAAATTGATGGTATTTATTACCACATCCATAACGTTCTTCAGTCGAATGGACTTAGAGCACAAGTTTTGTTGGTGAATAATGCAGTGCAGAATTATTAACTCACATTCTTGCACATTCATAGTGGTTGCTCTTTCCTTCAGAATTCCGACAAAACCTTTTCGTGAACCGACCATCGAAGGCGCACCATCTGTACACACTCCAACTAATTTATACCACTGCAAACCATATTGCTCAAAAGTACATTGCACCTCGGCAAAAATATCTTTTCCAGTAGTGGTCCCTTGTAGCGGCCGTAAAGCCAGTAGTTCCTCTGTCACTAGAAATTGTTCATCAATACCTCGTATAAAAATAGCTAACTGGGCTGTGTCAGATAAATCTGTGCTCTCGTCCAGAGCAATAGAAAATGCTTGAAAACCAGCTAATCTGTCAGTCAATGTGTTTTTGATATCACTAGCCATCATATCTATACGTCGAACTACAGTACGTCGCGATAAGCTCACTTTCTCAAACACTGTCTTTTTTTCTGGGCACAAAAGTTCTGCAACATCTACTAGGCACTCCTTAACAAATTCTCCATCAGAAAAGGACTTCGATGTTTTCGCTATTTTATAACTAACTATAAAACTAGCTTTAACAACACTGTCTAGATTTGATCTTTGTGAATGGAACATTTGTTGCTGTTTCCCTAAATCGGTAATGAGTTTTTTTATTTTCTCCTTTCTTAATTGACCTGTAAGTAAATTATATTGAGCGAAATGCTTGCTGGAGTAATGCCGCTTCATATTGTATTCTTTTAAAACGGAAATTGTTTCACTGCACAACAAGCACATAGGTTTACCACTGTGCATGATAAAAAAGTATTCATAAGTCCATTTGTCTTGGAATTGACGACACTCTGTATCCACTTTCCGCTTTTTCAAACCAGACATCTTGATAGATTGTTGACACGTTCGCTGTACGGTTTACGTATTACCCGCAATAAGCAACTAGAACACACTCGATCGTACGCGAATATGCCGTGCAAGCGGTCAAAGTTGACTGAAGGATGAAAACATGCCGAGCAGCTAGCGGCGAAGATCAAAGGCGCGGTCGCGACAGTTGTTTCAACAATGTGAAACAAAAGCATTGTTAGTAATGAGTCAGCGCATGCCGAACTAACAGTCGCGTTTGAAGCGCTTAAAGGTCATCGGGAGGCTTCCTGAATGTTTACCATTTGTCTCTTTCTAACGATATTTCTCGATTTTAGTCTTTATGATTTGAATAAATACATTTTTTTTTGCACGTTACTTGAACTTACTGAATCTCTCGCGGGCCGGATTGAAGCTGGCGGCGGGCCGGATCCGGCCCGCGGGCCGGGCGTTGTCCATATATGATCTATTCTACACAGTCAAATGCTTTAGATAAGTCACAAAAAATTCCCACAGGAATTAATGTTTTAAATAGTAACAATAATTCAAACTGAAAGGACGGCTGGAATATTTTGCTCGAAAGTATTTTCGCTTTAAGCCTGGAGGGAGACACCTGTAGCGGCGGATGCGACCCCTTTCATACGTGGGATAAGTGGCAACATATTTCACAATAGGGAGTGAAGGCCCGCTAATCTCCGGCAGGTGCCAGCCTAACTGACCCTTCTCCGGGCAAGTGAATAATTCGGCTGGACAACCTTTTGTGCCGCGAGATGAGAGACGCCCGCACCTAACGAAAAAGTATGGCAGATCGAGGTGTGAGTCATGTGATTGTGAACTCCCAATCAACGTGAACGTTACAAAATGATAATAAGCTCTTTGGTGTGTTCTGGGTCCAAGTGTCTTACGAGCCCACGGATTGGATTTTCGACGGAGCTGGAAGGGGATTCCGATCCGACATCGAGAGAGAAGGGGGCTTGCGGTGGTGTCTGGCGGACAGAGAGGTCACGCTATCGCCGAGTCTCCGATTATGATGATACTTTTAACAGTACGGTTAGAGCCACCTCTGGCTTGTGGTACCGGTTGCTGTTGTCTGAAGGAAGCGACGCAACGCCGCTGCTGTATAAACGGTAAAGACATTCAGCCATTAAAAGTAACTCAGTGTTGTGCGTTTCCTCGACCCGTCAATGCCTCTGAGCGTTATGTTGGTTTTTCTCTTCCACCGTTTCCATGGCAGCGGCTGAATAAACAAACAGTTAATCATTGATATTTGGTTGAAAATGAAGGCAGAGAAGGATTCCTTCGAAACGTCCCAGAAATGTAACATCTTTACACGGCTGGAAGCCCGAGAGAAGTTTATTTATATACAACGCCTTGAAAAATTACGAACTAATACCATTATTCCATCGTAGTTTGTTAAATATCAGTGGTTATCTTCTGTGAAACTAACTCCAATATGGATTCTTCTTTCTCTCTGCTACCACATTACATTCTTTCTCCTACTTCTCCTAGCGAAATAAAAAATTTCAAAAGCTCAAGATATGTATCTGGCTGTTTGCTTTGCACAGGCACCACATACAAGTATTACAATTTTTCAGTTTCATGTCAGTGACTTCTTAGCAAATACATTAGAAATATAAGTCCCTTCTGCACACAACATTTGATGCGGTACATCATTTTGATATAACTTCCCCAGGTAAAAAGGTGAAGAGAGTGCGTTCCCCCCCTTCCCCCCCCCCCTCCCCAGCACAGTACGTAGTGGCACCAGCTCACTCGCTACTGCGCACCAGTGCCGCCACTTGGTGGACGGAAAAATAAGTAATAAGTAGAAATATATTTCAAGACCTAACTTGCGTCTGCGAATAACATTACGTATTATGTGTAATGACTACTGCATATTACTTATGAGAAGTAGTACTAGTACCAGTAAATTTAGGTATATACATCAGGTACGTATGGTTTGTCTTTTATACTTCAATGCTGATTTTATTTCTGTATTCAGGTAATTCGAAATTTTTGGTGAACGTCCTAAAAATAATGGTAAAGAACGAAAATGAATCATACTTTTACTACCGGCAAGGTGGTGAGAAAATTACAGTTTTAAAACTGTGACTCTGTAACAAATTAGGTAGCTAATCTTAAAGGCAATTAATAATGGGATGTCTGAAACACTAACAGAGTACCAACATTTAGTGCATCAAAAATGTCCTCAAAAATGTTATCAAAAATATCGCAGTGGCTCTGTAACAAAGTAGATAATTAATTTTTAAGGCAGTTAATAGTGGGATGCTGCACTGAACTTGATAGATGTGACGATAGCGTCTTCACAAATTTGAGTTAAAACCCTTGTCACAGTATGTGCAGATTTGCATACTTTCTTCCATCTTCCGTGCTGTGCCGTGGTGGTGGGGAGATTTGCGCACGGCATCGAGTGTACCCACAGACGCTCATGGCTTTAGAGCCATCAGCCAAGAATGCATAATTTACAACATATGGAACTTCCATCAAATTGTCACATTACAAAGTTAAAAAAAAAAAATATGAAGAACTTATACCTCTAAACCTTAATATTACTTTTTTAGTATACAATCCATTATCAATTTATATGTAGTCTCATTATTGCCGCTAATATTGGTCGCGAAAGATATTTCAAGGCTGTAGAGTTGCCTCAAGAATTTAGGTCTTTGAGTTAAAATTAGTAGAGGGAAAAAGTAGGTAGGAAATGGAAAGGTGAAAAATGGGTGTGTAGGGAAATTGCCACCGGAGCAAGCATTCCATTGCAATTAAATTAAACTAAACTAATTGGTTAACATCTCCTATTTCTGAGTTGGCAAATTCACAGATTTTTTTTTTTTTGTTCGGAATCCGGAACTGGATAGCAATGTAATATCGTCCTTTTGTTTTGTTACCGATTACTCATTCACCTTGCCAATGGTTCGCTGTCTTGATCTTTATTTTTGTCAGGTAGTCTGTGCCTAGTATCCGAGTATTGAGAATAACTCCATTTCTAGTTGCCTCTTTTGCCATTTGCCATTAAAGCTAATCCAATCATAAGCCTTAAACAAGAGAAAGTTGATGTAACTGTTTCTTCAATCGTATTCAACTACTTCCTGCACCATGTTTATTATGTACCGTTTCGTTCTCAACGTTGTCAGTACATCTGTGAGTCTGAAATGATTAAATACTTTATTTCAGCTAGTGTTGATAGAACTCAACTGTCTTTAAAATAACTATAACTTCTGAAAATAGATGTAGATGAAGGCAGTTATAAATTCCTTGATGTCTAGTGTTGTGGTAGAAAAGGGGCGTCCTACATAGCCTCCTGGAGCAATTTTAGAAACGCTAATATAAATATGTAAGGTGTTACTACCATTTTTCTCCACATGTCTCCTTACTGACTGATTGAGGTTAATGTACTGACTATACCCAGGAGTCAGTTAATATTTTGGTAATTGTATCATGGGAAAGGTGGAGTGGTATTCATATGGAGGAAATCGCTTTTCTGGAATCATTCTATTTGTCAGCTCTTCACACTCCCTATAATTGTAATGGATTTCTCAGAGTTTTCTAATAGGCTACTTAGCTCTTTACATTTCGAGATAATAACTGGGTGGTTCCAGTACGATAGACTCTCCACAGTGTATTTCACCGACATGCGATTTCTTCTGATGTTCAAGAGGCGTCTCTCGGGCCTCCACCAATAAAGCATAGTTGACGGTAAATCTCAATGGCTCCAATACAACTGTACTGGAGCTTGTCTAGATTGGAAGAATTCCGGAACTAGCATTGCTATACAGAATACGTCCATAGGCAATTTGGTATCGTATTAGTATCAGGGCTCTTTATTCCATTAAAAGGATATTTGCATTTTCACCCCAACAAACACGTGTCACAGAGCGAATGATATTTAGAGTTTGATTACAGGTATTGGATACTTGTTCGATGTGAAGTTTCAAACTGAGTCGAATCGAAAATTAGATTTGCCCGACAAAGAGAAATTTCCTATCCTGACTATTTTGACCACATTGAGTTTTATCCGTTTATAATATTTGTGCTCTTTACTAACCTTCTTGCTAGTGTTTAAAGTGCCAATATTTCTTCTTTATACCTCCAAAAGAATAAAGATAACCAACAAAAAAATTCACTTGGTTTTTATATTAACTTTCATTAATTTATTATTTCTTTTAGTGCACAGATACAACTCGCAGTTTATCCAAATCGTCCGCCGTGTATACATGGAGGAAGGAAATATATGGAGGAGAAGTGACGTTAAATCTGTGAAGCAGGCTCGAAACTCTCGCCCATGCGCAGTGGTGGCAGCGGCGATATTGCGATCCCAAACAAATGCGATGTTCACATTGTGTTAGATGCTGTGATTATTTTATTTTGTAATGTGTATAAGTGCCATGTTGTGTTGCATACGGTTGCACAAATAGGCAAGAGAGGAAAGAACCTGGAATATCATTTCATAAGTATGTTGAATTCTAATTATCGTTGTTGAAGTGGGCAGTAGGTTATGCAAACTTTGGTGTCTCTCTATAAATATTTAGTCATAGCTCTCAAAGGGATGAATTTTTCTCAAATTTTTGTTGGTGTAGTGTAGAAAATCAGCATACCTTGCTATTTTGCACATAATAGACCAGCATTACTTTTTAACGAGTGTTGAAAATGAGAATTAAAGAGGTGTGATTTACATCGCGATTCAGTGAATTTAGTATTGCTCTTTCTTTCGTCACGTTGCAGTTTATGCTGACAGTGTATGATGAAATTAAATGTGTTAAATTATGCTATGAAATCTAGGAATCTTGATGAAGCAAACGATGTTGTTACTGCAAATATAGTTTGCTATTCAAATACGCATGTGTGGGTATGTCTACATTGTTTGATTCTGTAGCTCCAATTTAATGGAGATTGTGGTTAGGTCTAAATGCAGTCAGTACCAGAATGGTTTTGTTGTTCCACAAGGGACAAAGAATTTATCTATTACTGTTAGTAATTTCATGAGAACCAAGTTAGTGACAAAACGTGTATCGCGATATAAACTGCTTCCAGGAATTCCCAATTAAGCTTACGATGTATGGTAACAAGATAACTATTTTTAATCTGATCTAGGCCGCATTTCAACCTAACCACAAGTGGTAGTAAAAAAACTGAAATATCCATTCTGCATGTCCACCATTGTGGCTTTGGCAGAATTAGTTTTTTATCGAGGCCGCATATCAACCCAATCCAAGTATATCCCGAAAACTAAGCAAGATATTGAAAAATTTTATTCTTTATTTTCGATTTGTCTTGTCGTGTTACATAAGAACCGATCATTAAATTTGACTTTTGCGAAATTTATCTTCTGTATTTCAACTCAAGACACCTCACTTTTGATAAAGTATATCTCTAGAACTAGGTGAGATATAAAAAAATTTATTCTTTATTTTTTATTTGTCTCGTCTTTTTAAATAAGAATCCGTCATCAAATTTGTCTTTGACCAATTTTTTCTTCTGAATTTCAACCTAAAACATTTCACGTTTGAGACGGAATATCTCGAAAACTAAGCACGATATTAAAAAATTTTATTCTTCATTTTTTATTTCTCTCATCAAGATACATAGTAATCCATCAGCAGATTGCGGCGTTATGTTTATCCTAGAGTCCCCTTGAGGTTTTTGTACATATACCCCGAGTCTGTATGGGTTCGGCCTAGCCCCCCACTCCTCCTCCGCCCGGCTTCACGTCAATGCGTGGTGAAGGTCTCTTGCGTCGCCTCCATATATTTCCTTCCTCCATGCGTGCATACCGCTTTCAGATCTTTGCACAAAGATCTTCTTCTTGTACGGTTTATCGTCCAGAGATTTTCATGTACTTTTTTCATCTGGTAATAACGATGCGTGGAATTCTGTGACACAATACTAATAACACGATATAAAGCATTTTTCAACAACATACATCTATAATCAGCTTTACATAAATCAGAAACCAAATAGTGATTCGAAAATACCACTATCAATAAACACTTCCCATTGAAATAATATAAAACGGAAAAAAAACATTAATTAAAAGTCTTTAAAAACTAAGAGATTGTGTTTCTTTACACATCCCCTCGGCCAATTTGTCACAAAAAATTGAATTTTGTCAAATTTTTTTGTGATTTACTTCACACCATGTGATGAGAGTAATTTGGTACTAAAAGTGTAGAGTGGAAAGGCTAGTGCATAAGAATTAATTGGTCATCAAACTGCCAGAGCGTAATTGTAACAATAAGACTTAGTCTAGCGACAATGAGAGGGTTTGGTAGAGGGAGGCCCGGCAGTGAGCATACAGAGTCAGTGGAGACCGATCGGCGCATGATGTAGTAAGCATGCGAATTTGTGTATGTAGCATAATGCACGTGGGACGGTAATTTTAGCTCCTGAAAGACGAGTGGAGTAACTTTACTGTTATAGTTGATGAGTATTGAAGGTTTTAAGCAGTCTGGAGAACTATACATGAAGTTGAACTGTCTAAGTGAAGCGCTGACTTAGATCGGGAAAACATATTGCTCAAGCCTGGGTCTACGTTACCGTAGTCGGATCTGTATCTTTGGCGACCAGTCTGTATTAGCCTTATCCACGGTCAAATTAAGTGATGTGTGTACTTTAGTAAGCGGTCATATCAGTTGAAGTTGGTGGTTGATTATGTACAATCAGCAGAAATAAACTTATGCATTCCAGTTTAACAAGAGACTACAACTTTGATTAAACTAAGTCCCAGCTCGCTTTTCCCGACATGGCGTGCGTGTGGTGACCAACGGAGGAGACAATTAAAACGTCGACTTCGAACTACGGTAACGACGCAACAGACGCAGGCGTCAATATTCAGTCAACGAGAGTCGAGCAGTGGGCAACCATTTCGGCAGTATACATTTCGAGGTGCAGCCGTTTGCAGACAACGAGTCGGGAGGAGCAGCCGTGAAAGCAGTTCCAGTGGGGTCCAGGCGATTGTAGTTCTATCATCAGCGATCAACAGAACAGATAAGTCGCCCGCTTAAGTAGAATTTTGGCTTCAATAACTACAGCAGCAGCGGCGTAGTGTGTGACAATAAGTGCAATTCATAAAAGTAATTTCTGCAAGCAATTCCGTGTTAACAGTTAAATTCAGTGTTTGATTTGACCACACGTGTGACAAAAAGATCAATTTAATTCAGTAATTATAGGCTTCAAAAGACGTAGTAATTGCTAGTGGTATCACATGAACCATACGCCATGTGTTATACAGTAAACCACTAAGTTCATTAGATTTGTGCGGCAATTCAGATCAAACAAGGTTAATTATTACCAACAAGTAGCATTTTATTCCGCAATTTCATGGTTTCAAAGTCTTTTGATAATTTACCTAATGTTCCGACACTGCATTTGGTTGCATTGTACATAAGCTTAACATTAAACGTGTAACTACGTGGCTTGTTGTTAGCAAACTTTATCCATATTGTTCCAAATTTTCTATTATTCATTTCATTCAAACTTTAATTTCAGATACCTAATTTTCTGTATTGTAGCGATGATTCTCTCAAATACAGAGTGACGCCATATTGCTTGTTGACATTTGCGGGCCAGAGACCACAGACGCCACAAAGAATTAGATGCAAAGGTTCTAATCGCTTGATCCGCAGTGCACAGATCATGGAGGAAGGAAATATATGGAGGAGAAGTGACGTTAAATCGGTGAAGCAGGCTCTAAACTCTCCCGCATGGCGGCAGCAGCGGTATTGCGCTTCCAAACATTGCGATGTTCCCAGTATATCCCGAAAACTAAGCAAGATATCGAAAAATTTTATTCTTTATTTTCGATTTGTCTCGTCGTGTTACATAAGAATCGATCATTAAATTTGACTTTTGCGAAATTTTTCTTCTCCATTTCAACTCAAGACGCCTCACTTTTGATACAGTATATCTCTAGAACTAGGTGAGATATCGAAAAATTTTATTCTTTATTTTTCATTTGTCTCGTCTTTTTAAATAAGAATCCATCATCAAATTTGACTTTTGACCAATGTTTTCTTCTGAATTTCAACCAAAACCATTTCACATTTGGGACGGAATATCTCGAAAACTAAGCAGGATATCAAAAAATTTTATTCTTCATTTTTTATTTGTCATATCGAGTTACATAATAATCCATCACCAGATTGCGGAGTCACCTTTATCCTAGAGTCCCCTTGAGGTTTTTGTACATATTCCCCGTGTCTGTATGGAAGCGGCCATGCCCCCTCCACTCCGGCCATGCCCGCCCACTCCTCCTAACCCTGCTTCACTTCAATGCGTGGTGAAGGTCTCTTGCGTCATCTCCATATATTTCCTTCCTCCATGGCACAGATCATGGAGGAAGGAATATATGGAGACGAGATAACGCGAAATCCGTGAAACCTCGTGAAAAAACTGTGCCTGCGCGGCGGACATCGTAGGAGTACCAAAACATTGGGCTGTTTGCACTGTGTCAGCTGCTGAGAATATTTCATTTTCTAATATTCTAAAGTTTTCTATAATTCCAAGTTGTGTTGCATATGGTTGCACAAACAGACGAGATAGGAAAAACCTGGAATAGCGTTTCATAAGTAAGTCACATTGTAATTATCGTTCTTGAAGTATCTGACAGGCAACCACAACGTTAGTGACATTCGCTATAAATTTATTCATTGCTCTCAATAGGATCATATTATTCTCAATTTTTTGTTGGTGTAGTGTAGACAATTAGCATATGTTACTATTTTGCACCTGAAAAGCTAGCCTTATTGTAGACAAATGTTGGAAATTTAATTTAAACGGGTCATGTTTACATCGCGACACAGTGAATATGGTATTCTGCATGCATTACTCACGTTTAAGTTTACACTGAAATTGCACGATGAAATTAATCGTGATAATTTGTGCTGTGCGAACTACTAAACGTGATGAAATAAACTTTGTTGACGGAAATGTAGTTCGCGATGCATTTCTTGTGTTTAGATGTGTCTACATAGTTTGGTTTTGTAGCGGCAATATTAATGGAAATGTTGTCAGGTTGAAACGCGGTGTGTACCAGAAGAGAACAAACAATTTATTTATTATTAGCTGTTAGCTTCTGATTTTTGAATGTACTGATTTTTCTAGCAAAATTATATAGGCCCCTACCAGTACAATATCTTCTAAGTAAGCTCAGAAACTATAAGGTCTTATGAAGTATTAATTATTTTTTAAGCTCAAAACATTGACTTATGCTTTTTTTAAAATTTCAGATATTACTTGTTTCTGTTTGTAAATATGTCAACAAGTATATTTCTAGATTTTGAAATCTTCTTTGTCAATTACTGAAATAGAATGTGAAAATATAACCTATTTGAACATCAACTAAAATTTATGGACTGTAGAAATAAACAGTTTGTTATTCAAGTTAAAAAGAATTACCTGCACATTAAGTTACGTCCGAATTCATCATCAAATATGGATATGGCGATAGTTTTTTTTCTGATCCAGGCCGCATGTCAACCTAACCACGTTAATTTTAAGGTACAATATCTCGAGAACTAAGCGAGATATCAAAAAAATTTATTCTTTACTTTCAGTTTCCCTCATCGAGTTACATAAGAATTCGTCATCAAATTGCGGCGCCACGGTTATCGTTGTAATCCCCTCATAACCTAACAACCTCACTTTTGAGACAGTATATCTCGCGAACTAAGCGAAATATCGAAAAATTTTATTCTTTATTTTCGATTTGTATCGTCGTGTTACATAAGAATCTATCACCAAATTTGACTTTGGGGACACGTTTCTTCTGATCTTCAACCAGAAACTCCACTCTTCTTAGACAGCATATCTCGAGAACTAAGCACGATATCAAAAAAAAATTATTCTTAATTTTTTATGTGTCTCGTCGAGTTACATAATAATCCATCATCAAATTGCGGTGCCACGGTTGTCTTATGATTCCCTTGAGGTTTTTGTGCTTATTTCCGTGTTTCTCTGGTCAAGCAATATGGCGGCCTCCCCTCCCCACTTTTCTCCACCCGGTTTCACTCCAGTATGTGGCGAAGGTCCCTTGCTTCGTCTCCATATATTCCTTCCTCCATGGCACAGATCAACTTGCTATTAAGATCATCTTTGCATTGAACATATGGTACCATCCTTGAGGTTTAGTTGGGTTTGTGACGTTTGTTTTCATAAGCGACGTAATTTGATAATACAAGTGGATCATTAATACAACCATACGCGCTTATCTCAAACCATATTAAGCAATTTCTTTTCAACCCTAAACATTACTAGTGCTTTAGATTTTGTGTTTCTGTGGTTTTATTATATTTTTTGTTCATGTGTATATGTGAGGTCTTCTATTTGGGCAATTTGGCGCTTAATCATTTTGGAGAATGTGAAGACGTCTTCGAACTACTGCTATTGGCAATGCTATTCAACGGTCCATGCACCCCTTCTCTGTCATTGTCTAACAAGCTACAGTGCTGTATATCTCACTTCAAATTCATTCAGTGACATCATATATGCTGAAGTTGCCTTTCCTGGCCCATGGGTGCCTCAAACACTGGAAATTTAGCCGACTTCAGACTGGTCTGCATTGTCCTTTTCGCAGACGAAGCCACTGGTCTGTTGAATGACGATTTGTTTTCAAACTTTCTAGAAGCATGCCAGCCCTATCCTTCATAAATCTCTGCTTCTGCTGGGATGAGACCTCTCTGTGGACGATGTTTTGCCTTCTAACTAACAACAGTACGAAACATTGAAAAGTCAATACACCTATCTACTTTCCACCACAAAAACAAAATTAAATATTCACTTGGGCCTATTTTCTACATCTAAATTCTCATTCTCAAATAAGTCAAATGTCAGCACCACAACTAGTAACATCAACATTACTATGACACCAAGGTTGCATGCTACATTTGCTGACGCTGCAGGGGAGCCACTAACATACCGATCGATCAACCTGTCAGCTTCCCATGTGAATTACGAAATCAGTAAGAACTCATTTTAAACTTCTCTTTAACACTTGTAGAAGATGCGCCTTCTTTCCGGACTTTAGTTCGATCGAATTCTCACACCACGTGGTCTGGAGTTCTTACTGCACTACATTCGCAACTTTTTGTTTCCGCAATACCTCACCTGTTATAAGGACAGTGGCCGGATATAACTCTGCAACCCCTGAAGAGGTTTAAGGTAAGTTATGTTTGTTCTCTCTCACACAAAAGGAATCATGTCGAAGGTCACTCGGCAGTCTAATCGATCCAACCGTTGTAACCATTTCTCCTCCTATTAGAAGTTTACATGTTCTCGCGTTGGAAACGGTACGTTTTTAAGTACAGGCACCTCCTTTTTTAGATTAAAGACTGATGGTGAGAGCAGTGGCGTAGCTAGGTCAACAAGGGCCCTTGTGCAAAAAATTTATTTTGGGCCCTCAGGCCAGACGGGCGACCTTTTTTTGCTTTGTGTGCTGGTAGGGGCCCCCTGAACTGAGGATGAGGGCCCTTGAATTATTCTTTAGGGGCCCCCCTGAGCACAGGGAGGGCCCTTAGTGAGGGGCTCTTGTACTCTCAGGGGCCCCTTAGACGACGGTAGAGCTAAAAAAAAAAAAAAAAGGTCGCCAGTTTGCCGTGAAGGCTCGTGGGGCCCTCTGAACTGCGCTTGAGGGCCCCTAGAGGTGCGCTTTGGGGCCCCTTGAGGTATGCTTGGGGGCCCCCTGAGCGTGCACCGCCTAGCCCCATAGTAGCTACGCCCCTGGGTGAGAGGATAGTAATAGACGACTAAGGGAGTATCCATTAGAAAGGAAAGTATGTTTAATACCAACCGAAAAGGGAAGACGCAAATGAATAAAAATGATAAATTATCAAAATAGTTATCAGGCTACTACTAGTAACTGTAGGTGTGTGATAATCAAAGTTAATAACATGGTCTGTAACAAAATTTAAAACTTTTAATGAAGCTAAGTACTTCTACATGTTCATTCCATCCTTCCGTTACTGCATTCAAACTCTGGCAATTCTGCCAGGAGCGCGGTCTTTTCCAGCGTCTCCTGTACTTCCATAGTCTTCAACAACAGTCCAGTTCGCTAAAACTCTCTTTCCTTTTACCTTGATGCAACTATCCGTAACAAATTCAAATTATACGTTTTATTCAACATCCTTTCGTCATTCGTCCTCTTCATGTGCCACAAGGAAATATGTTGCGAACACTGCTGTCCATTATATTAATCTTTTTGAAAAAAAAAACAGAAGTTAGTTGGCTTTTGAATGACATAATGGCGTAAAATAGGTTTTAGCGAGAGAGGATATGGACAGCATAGGTAACATGGAATACTAAAAACAGACGCCTACTTAGATATTCAGGTTTGATACGACTAAAAGGTGTAAAACAAATTCTCCTTGAAGGCATAAATTATTTGGCTTAGGACTGAAGAAAACAGGGACAGAGGCAGACCCAAAGCAAGCCGGCTGGATTTACTAAATCAGTAAGTACAAAGAAGTAGCCCCATTGGAAAATAATTAAAAAGGATTAGCGGTGAATGGAGAGAGGGATATTGGAAAATTTCATACTTTGCACCACCCACCTAGAGCTGGCTAAGATATTCTGCTGGTGGTGGTGAAGGCCCATAAATTCCAGTCGCCGACGCATCGAATCCTCTCTCCCCAAGGAGAAAGATGTATATCCGTTCCGACATAATACAGAGTCCTTTAATTCTGAGTTGATGGCTTGTTGGGACAGCGGGGTGTTGTTGGTTCCCGGTATTGAAAAATCTGACTTCTCCATAAATTACAAGGATGTTACCGCTGAAACGTTTGCGAATACTCCGCAGTGCAACCAAATTAACTGTCTTTGCTCAATTTGCTCTAATTTAAAGTATTACTGTAACACAATCACTTCCGGTAACTACTAAGCCGAATTCCTTCCCTTTCCTTGCCCCCAATACTCATCCGGGTCTAAGGAACTCTGTGTTGTAGATACGTAAAGCCTTAAAAAAATACATGGAAAATACTAAAAAAAATTATCGAAACGCATTATACGATTTTTTAAGTAAAACTATGTAAATTGCTTTTAAGTACTAATTATAAGATAATATTTCGGAAGATTAAATCTGTTTTTAAAGGTTATGTTGTAGATACATTATTTTTCTTCCTGAATTTTTTTTAGCTGATTTATTAATTATTATTAAATACTTGCAATGCCCGAGTGCTACTCTTAAGTCACATATATTTTTAATTTAAAATTGTTTACAATTTGAAATATATCGTTCATCAAATCTAGTTGCTTCTCTTTGCGCCCTTCACATAATGTGGGTCATATATCATTCCACAATATTCTCGCAAAGGCTTCATAAAATTTTTGTAATCTGTATCTCCTACTTTCCTGATACATCCCATCTCTATGCTTTGCAATAGGTGCAATATTTTGAACCCTACAACCTCTTCAAAGTGTCCTGCCCAGATTAAAATTTACTATCAATTAATATTCCAATATATTCACATTTAATGTTCTCAGTAAGCAATTCCTTTTATACTGAATAGTCATAAAAGAACTTTTCCCAGTTGATTATAATGAGGAAGTCAAATATAATTACAGAATGACTAATAAAGATTTATTCAGAGATTTTACAATACTAGCGATCGCCCAGCGATCGAAATTCGACCGTAATTCATTAAGTTGTTTTGTTTCTTTCATGTAAGAGTAATAATCTAGTAATTCTCTGCATTACCTATAAATTTAAAACGATACACTCCATTCGTGACTGTATGCTAAATTTGAGCTTCTAATCTAACCATAGCAAATGATGAAATGTATTTACCGATGGTTCATTTGAATTCAAAATATTCATTTTGACTTAAGGCCGGAAAACTGCTTTAACTTTATGAAACATGCGCATTTAAATGTATCTATCAAAATAATTTCGTCATTTTGTGTGTTCGCTATTTAAATTTGGTCTATTATCATTTAGAATTTCACGCAAATAAGTATTCCTTATTTCTAGTCTCTCTCTCTCTCTAATGAAATTACTGAAATTAAAAAATAAAAAGACACTTAACCAAAGTTTAACATTTTAAATAATCAAATGACCATATAGTATCTGGCAGAATCGCTTCATTCCTTTTCGAAGTATTCCTTTTATAACTTCAAACATTAATCTCTACTTTATCCGAGTCTTTCGTTTTATCAAAGACACAGAGTGTCTCAATGCGGGGAATTCACGTAAAGTTGTAGGCTCTTATCGTATTTCACGCACACACACACGTTCGCAAATTAATTTTTTATTTTAATAATCTATTTGTAATATGTATTAACTATGCTTATTATATTTTTGGGTGGGGTGGGACATTCTCCACCAGTGAAAGCTGTTTCTGACCTTTTGAAATTTGGATTAACTGCTTTCTTATAGTGTCCTCTTCACGTTTTACATTCTCCTTTTCCGGAAAAGTCGACACTAATTAAATTAAAAAGCCGAAATATGGGATGCTCCGCAATCGCGAAATGTTAGCAGCACTGTAAAATTGGCACAAAAATTATCGGTACAGGCATCATATCAACCTAAATAGGTTCGTTTTGTCATAGTGATCATGGTTAGGATGAAATTCGGCCTGGACCAAGAGTAAAATGTTTACGGGAAATTCGTTCAGCGGCAGCCCTTTTCACAAACCAGAGACAAACTGCGCATTTGTTTACAACTGAAGTAATCGACTATCTCTGACTGCCTATATCGATTCCAAGATGGTGAGCCTTATAATACTGCATTTCGGATAAAAATTTTGTATCTGTTAATTTTATGCGACGTTTTGCAACGGAGTGAAGCTAAAACGGAAAAAAATTTAAAACAAATAATTAAACCAACATTTCAAGAGATTCTCATTGTTTTCGCAACGCCGG
Source organism: Vandiemenella viatica (assembly GCA_031002005.1). Lineage (NCBI taxonomy): Eukaryota > Metazoa > Arthropoda > Insecta > Orthoptera > Morabidae > Vandiemenella > Vandiemenella viatica. The sequence goes on along the minus strand of JARYHS010013630.1, from coordinate 139,789,987 downwards.
CGGCAACTAATAGCAGCGCTGCAGTGTCGTATTTAGGCATTTTTAATTTCATTCGTGGTGACTTTTCCGGAAAAGGAGAGTGTACAACGTGAAGAGGATACTATAAGGAAGCAGTAAATCCAAATTTCAAAAGGTCAGTACCAGTATTTCGCTGGTGGAGAATGTCCCACCCCACCCATATTTTTTTCTTTACTGCTGACTAAGATCACAGACATCGGCAGATTCGCTTACCACTAAAAACAAAAATGTAAACAACGAATTTTTTATTTAATTTGATATATTTGTAACACATATTATCCACAGATTTTAGCTTTCTGCACTTCTTCGCCATATAAAAATTAACTATGCCAAATCTTACACTTTTCAGGGCGCGATGCATTTCTTTAAGTTCACGGCACTTTTTCTTAAAAATGGATCCGAAATTTTCGCTTAGCATATTAATTTATAGGTTTGTAAAATATACTGTATATAATTTTAGCTTTCTGTATTTCTTTAAGTTCCTCCGTTCGCCCAATATTCTGGCCACTAGGTGCGCTATCTACCAGCCCTCGAAATGTTGCTTCTTGCTTCTATATAATTTCAGAGATTAATTTCGACTGTTTTGTTTCACCAAAGACCACAAAGTAAGGCCGCTAGCTGCGCCATCTACCAGCCATCTGAGCGAATTACGTAGGCGAGCGAGTGTTTTATTTTACTTAATTTAATATATTTGTAACGCATATTATATATAGATTTTAGCTTGCTTCACTTCTTCTCCATATAATCTTTAACTATGCCAAATCTCACACTTCTCCTTGCGCGCAATATTCTTAAAAATGTATCATAAGATTTCGTTTAGCGTATTAATATATAGATAGAGGGTTTATAAAAACTTCTCGGGTTTCAAGCCGCGTCAAAATTGAGCCATCTGGCGACGTTTCGGAAGCTTGTACTGCTCCCATTTTCAAGCGGCCAGACGGCTCAATTTTGACGCGGCTTGAAACCAGAGAAGTTTTTATAAAACATTGCCGCCGCGAGAACATGGAGGATGGAAATATATGGAGGAGAAATGACGTTAAATCTGTGACGCCTCCTCTAAACTCTCGGCTGATACTGCGGTGATACGCGGTGGTGGCAGCGGCCATATTGCGAATCCATACAAATGCAAAGTTCATATTGTGTTTGATGCTGTGATTATTTCATTTTCTAATGTGTCTAAGTATTTGATAATGCCATCTTGTGCCATCTAGGAATCTTGATGAAGCAAACGATGTTGTTACCCACAAATACAGTTTGCGATTCAAATACGGGTTTGTGGATGTGTCTACATAGTTTGATTCTTTAGGGGCAATTTAGTGGAGATTGTGGTTAGGTCTAAATGCAGTCTGTACCATGGAGGAAGGAAATATATGGAGACGACGCAAGAGACCGTCACCACGCATTGAAGTGAAGAAGGGCGGAGGAGGAGTGGGGGGGGGGCCTGGCCGGAGTGGAGGGGGCATGGCCGCTTCCATACAGACACGGGGAATATGTACAAAAACCTCAAGGGGACTCTAGGATAAATGTGACGCCGCAATCTGGTGATGGATTATTATGTAACTCGATATGACAAATAAAAAATGAAGAATAAAATTTTTTGATATCCTGCTTAGTTTTCGCGATATTCTGTCCCAAATGTGAAATGGTTTAGGTTGAAATTCAGAAGAAAAAATTGGTCAAAGTCAAATTTGATGATGGATTCTTATTTAAAAAGACGAGACAAATGAAAAATAAAGAATAAAAATTTTCGATATCTCACCTAGTTCTAGAGATATACTGTATCAAAAGTGAGGTGTCTTGAGTTGAAATGGAGAAGAACAATTTCGCAAACGTCAAATTTAATGATCGATTCTTATGTAACACGACGAGACAAATCGAAAATAAAGAATAAATTTTTTCGATATCTTGCTTAGTTTTCGGGATATACTGGGATTGGGTTGATATGCGTCTTGGACCAAAAATTAATTCTGCCATAGCTACAATGAATTTCATGCAGAATGGATATTTCAGTTTTTTTTACTACCACTTGTGGTTAGGTTGTAATGCGGCCTAGACCAGAATGAAAATAGTTATCTTGTTAACATACATCGTAAGCTTAATTGGAAATGGCTGGAAGTAGTTTCCATCGCGATATACGTTTTGTCAGTAACTTTGTTCTCATGAAATTACTAACAGTAATAGATAAATTCTTTGTCCCTCATGGAACAACAAAACCATTCTTGTACAGACTGCATTTAGACCTAACCACAATCTCCATTAAATTGTCGCTACACAATCAAATTGTGTAGACATACCTACACACGTGTATTTGAATCGCAAACTGTATTTGCAGTAAAACATCGTTTGCTTCATCAAGATTCCTAGATTGCGTAGCATAATTTAACATATTTCATTTCATCATACAGTATAAACTGCAACGTGACGAAAGAAAGCGCAATACTAAATTCACTGAATCGCGATGTAAAACACACCCCCTTAAATCTCAATTTCAAACCCGTCAAAAAGTAATGCTAGTCTATTATGTGCAAAATAGCAAGGTATGCTGATTTTCTACACTACACTAACAAAAATTTGAGAACAAAGTCATCCCATTGAGAGCTATGACTAAATATTTATAGACAGGCACTGAAGTTTGCAACTTCTATAGCTCACTTCAACAACGATAATTAGAATTCAACTTACTTATGAAATGATATTCTATGTTCTTTCGTGTCTTGCTGATTTGTGCAACCGTATGCAACACAAGATGGCATTATAAAACACTTATACACATAACAAAATGAAATAATCACTACATCTAACACACTATGAACATCGCAATTGTTTGGAAGCGCAATATCGCCGCTGCCGCCACTGCGCATACGCGAGCCTGCTTCACCGATTTAACGTCACTTCTCCTCCATATATTTCCTTCCTCCATGGTCTGTACCAGAACAGTTTTGTTGTTGCATATATAAGGGACATAGAATTTATCTATTATTGTTAGTAATTTCATGAGAATCATGTTTGTGACAAAATGCGTATCGCGATGTAAACTACTTCCAGCTATTCCCAATTAAGCTTTCGATGTATGGTCTATGCCGCATTTCAACCTAACCACGAGTGGTAGTAATAAAACAGAAATATCCATTCTGCATGTCCACCATGTAATTCATTGTGGCTTTGGCAGAATTAATTTTTGGTCCAGGCCGCATATCAACCCAATCCCCTCAATTTGGAGACAGTATATCCCGAAAACTAAGCAAGATATGGAAAAAATTTATTCTTTATTTTCGATTTGACTCGTCGTTTTACATAAGAATCAATCATCAAATTTGACTTTTGCGAAATTTTACTTCTGCATTTCAACTCAAGACTCCTCACTTTTGGTTCAGTATATCTTGATAACTAGGCCAGATGTCGAAAATTTTATTTGTTATTTTTTATTTGTCTCGTCTTTTTAAATAAGTATCCATCATCAAACTTGACTTTGACCAATTGTTTCTTCTGAATTTCAACCAAAAACATCTCACATTAGAGACAGAATATCTTGGAAACTAGGCATGATATCAAAAACTTTTATTCTTCATTTTTTATTTGTCTCATCGAGTTACATAATAATACATCACCAGATTGCAGCGTTACGTTTATCCTAGAGTCCCCTTGAAGTTTTCGTACATATACCCCGTGTCTGTATGGATGCGGCCTTGCCCCCCCCCCCCCACTCCTCCTCGGCCCGATGTCACTTCAATGCGTGGTGAAGATCTCTTGCGTCGTCTCGATGTATTTCTTTCCTCCATGCGCGAGAACGCACATAGTTATCTAATATAGAGGGTTTTACACATCTATAGGGCATTTCCGGGGCGGAAGTTCATACTGAGACTGCTCGAAGTAAAGGATGATCAACTTATTTCAAAAATATCTGCTCTCACAATGCAATACACGGAACGGAGGTACTGGAAACTGAAGCTGGCCCCTACTCTAACACTCTAACAGCCGCCTTTCGGGAAGTTTAAGAATATAGCAACATAATCTATAGATCACGCTTCCTTCCGGTACATCTGCACAGACTTTCGAAAACTAAGACGAGACTAGACATTATCCTAGACACAAAATTTATAGCGGAAGGTAATCACAATGAAACAATCTTAAATGACCGCATAACAAAGCTGCCAGATAACCCCATATGCTTATACATAGACGGCTCCAAATCTGAAAATCGGATGGGTTGCGCTTTCGCAGTCCTGCTAACGAAAAGAGGGGTCTATATCAACTCCCGGAAGAGGCATCGATCTATACCGCTGAATTACAAGCCATTTTAAAAGTCCTAGAATACGGCTTACATTTGCAGACGTACAGACTAGTAATCATATCAGATTCTAGATCCGCTTTACTGAGGTTATCTAACCTGGCGGCGGACAGCGGTAGAAGCTGGCTGATATATGAGATTGTACAGCTAGTAGCAAGACTCCGAGATAAAGGATCGGAAGTGACATTCATATGGGCCAAAGGTCACGCAGGAATAAGAGGCAACGATGTAGTTGACCAACTAGCGAAGCAGCAGCACTCAATGGTGAGAAAATTAAACAAATTCCGGCTTCGGACTTGACCCCTATATTCCGCAATAAAACCAGATTAGAATCGAACAGAGAGTGGCGGTCAAAAGATACACATAAAGGTGAATACTATCGAAAAATCCATCCACTTTTGTCTCTAGGCTCAAAGTCAACCACGGACGCTTCGCGAGCGACCTCTTTATGATTATTGCGGTCACATCCCCCATTTGTGAATGTGATGGCATTAGTGTCGAGAACGTGAATCATATATTTTTTGCCTGTGGACGCCGCTGGGCAGAATCAACTGAATTAATAGAAGAGCTGACTAAACATGGGGTGGAATTCCCTTCCAAGATACAGACCCTTCTCCACGAAAATAGGGTGGAAATCTTCATGATTCTCTTCAATTTTGCAATAAGAAACAATACAGCAATATGACATTCACATTTCTAAACCTTACATTACATTTAAAGGTTACCACTGCCCGTTTGAGATAACCAGTATGCTGATTTCTGTACCCAAAGGCTGTATATTTTATATTGTGTCTTAAGTGTACGCGTAACCACTGGTATTTACATGATGCAAATTATATGTTGTATTTTAAGTTGTAAATACTTTATGTAAAAACGGTATCTTATGAATTTTATATTGTATTTCATTGCAATATTGTATCATATTGTATTATTGTTTTTTATATTATATTTATATTGTATTACATTGTGGTATATTGAGCATGTGTTTTATGATGTCCAGTAGATGAACGTATTACAAATGAAACCAGATGACAGAACTATTCAAAACCCACATGTATAAATAACCAAATTGTAACCAAGCTGGCTGTATGGTCAGTACAAAAGGCCAAATAAATTAAATAATAATAATATAGAGGGTTGTCATAACTTTGGAGCGAACTTTCTAGATTTTGGCTCTTGTTTGTCTCTGGATGTTGGTGGATATCGTGATCTCTGGTCGTCGTTTAGAGGCATGGAGGAAGGAATATTCCTTCCTCCATTTTTATAGGAATGGACTTGGATTGTCTTTGTTAAGTTTGTTTAATGTAGATTTGTGGAACTGTTGGGAGTATGGAATTGAACTGAAGTTTCCAAACAGTTGTAGCCCTTCCGTTTTATGTGTGCATTTTTTTTCTAGTTCTCGGATTTGCAGAATTAGAACTTTGCTTAATGCTTATCGAGGAAAAGGGCTTCTCTATTTCTGCGATGGTTGTTGTAGTTACGAAGTGGTGGCACGATGTATTATTTCCCGTACCCTGTTTGACCTGTGTTAGTAGTACTTGTTTGTGAGGTGCTTGGTACTTTTGATGTGTGAAATGTATCTACTTTTGGACATGATACACTGATTTGACCTTAGAATTTAACATACTGTAGTTTTACTTGGTGGTTTAACCGACTTGGGAAGTTTATTTAATGGTTGCTCATTTCTTTGTAGTATTGATTTATTGGGTTTGTACGGGTCTTACAGGTAGCTGTGTTATAACACAATTATTATTGATTACTTAAGCTGGAGCACATGGCCCCCGTGAGAATTTTCATAACACATCCATTTTGTTTTTATTGAAAGTTTGTTTGATTTTCATCATTACTGGTTATTGATACGGTAACACGTCAATACGTCGGAACCTACAAAAATTGTCATATCGGTCTGAAATTTGGTACACACATTTCTTAGGAGATAATATTTGATTAAAAGTGTATAACGTAAGCTTGCAGTGTGTGGAAATAAGGTAAAATCACTTGAAATGTGGGTAGACGCATATATGTTATTACGCAAGAAATACACGTTATTACATGTCGATATTTATTCTGTGTATTTTTACTCTTAATTCTTGGTCCAGGCTGCATTTCAACCTAACAACAACTGGTATTAGCAAAAGATTAAACCAACTTAAATGCTGTGTATCAATCATTCGTTACGGTAGACGCCATGTTTTTCCCTGTAAGGTAGGCTGCCATGCAATGTATCTTAGCACTGAAAAACAATATGTCAGCCCGCACAGATAAATTGTAAATACTACATGATTTTCTACTTATTACTTATCTGCAATTGGCATGTGGAAAGCAGTTTTTATTCAATAATGAAGACTTAAAAACACGTGGAATTAATGTCAACAGCTAGTAACGTGAATTACTTGCGTAATAACATGTAGGCATCTACCCACATTTCGAGTGATTTTTCCTCATTTCAACATATTCGAAGCTTACGATATACACTTTAAATCAAATATTATCGCCTAAGGAATGTGTGTGCCAAATTTCATACCGATAGGACAATATTTGTAGGTTCCGACGTATTGACGTGGAGCCATTGATACGTTTTATTGCATGTAATATGGGTATTATCTAACAGGCAATACCGCTCGCTTCGCGCTGTGAACGTGTCGTCATAGTGACGTCACGTTCACGTACAGTCAATTTTTGTGACTGTTCGGCCGCTTGTAAGCGGCCGTAGACGTCCGATAACACATCAAACACTGGACATCTGGTTGTGTTATCGGACATCTGCGGCCGCTTACCAGCGGCCGCCTGCATCTGAACCACCTTCGGGATATCAGTTTATGTTGATATTGTACAGTTTTAAATTATTGTGACCGAGCGTAGCGAGGGCACAATACACACAAAAATTGACTGTACGTGAACGTGACGTCACTATGACGACACGTTAACAGCGCGAAGCGAGCGGTATTGCCTGTTAGATAAAACCCCTTAGAGGTGTAATGTATAGATACCTTACAAACTTCACTCGAAAAGTGCCGTAACGCTATACCACGAATGACTGGGAGAAGCCTTATAGCGATGTATAATGACCATGCACACGTTCTTTGAATGATATTATGGGTCTGCTGGAGATCGCGATTCCGCTACAACAACATACAGGAATATCGTTGGAATACTGCTGTAGTCAGTCGCAAGACGTATAATTCTCAAGCATTAATCCGTTGTAATACAGCCTGGACCATTATTTTCAAGTACAAATTAGGTTCTTACACAGCCTGGACCAGCATGAAACCGTTAAATGTACTTGGGGAAGAATTTATGGCGGAGTCTTGCGTTTGACCACTGCAGTATTATGGTGACAACTCGTGGCGGAATCGCGATCTCCAGTAATCCCGATATTATTTGGGAATATTTTGCTATAAAAGTATAAATATGGAAAAAATTAGTAAAAAACAACAACTTTGAACCATAACGGAACGTTGGTTGCCTCATTTACGTACAAACATATCCACATGTTTATGTCCAAGATGTTAATATTCAATGGCATTTATCAAAGTAGGTTGCGGCAATATGCTTGTTTCGGCATTAGGTCGAAGGAATTTAGTTTTTATAGTTGAAACGCAGCCTGTACCAAAATGGCATTTGGTCTTTGTTGTTAAAGCATAATTTGCTAGAAATTTGAATTATTAAACATTTATCATGATTTACAAGCAGAATCATTAGCGGCACCTGTGGGTAGGTTGGAATGCAGCTTGGACCCAAATGGACATAACACACTTCCTTTTGTAGCTTAATGGACTATAAATTTTGTTTTTATAATAAAGTTGGTTTTGTTTTCATTGTTGTTGGTAATTGATGTGTTTTATTGCCCGTAATAATATCGCTGCAAGTCGCATATGATAACAAATGGCGTCCTCCCATCGTTTAATGTATACTGTTACAGCAGTTTTTATTTTGCGTGAATATTGTGCATTATACACTATCCTCATGGGTGTAACAGAAACAAATTAATAAATAACATAGTCGAAGGAACAATAGCATTATCATTATACATGGCTATATGCTTTCTCCCAGTCACTCGCCGCCTTACGTTATGGTACTTTTTGAGTGAAGTTTGTGAGGATGGATATATTTTACAGCAGTATGAGCAACATTTATTAAATAATATCACCCAACGAATGTGTGCAATAATTTTCAGACAAAAACTGAAATTCCTTGATGAGTCCCAGTGACTGCGCTATTACCCAAGATAATTTTTAATATTAGGCCTACTCTTGGCGTAGTAAAATTAGAATGAGGTTAGAAGGAATTTCGGCAATAGCGCAATCACTGGGACTCGTCAAGAAATTGCCGTTTTGGTCTGAAAACTGTAGCACATGTTCGTTTGGTGATACTATTTAATATAGGCCTATGTTGCTCTTAGAGGTGTAAAATGTATAGATACCTCACAAACTTCACTCGAAAAGTGCCGTAACGCTATACCGCGAGCGACTGGGAGAAGCCTTATAGCGAAGTAAAATGACCATGACCACATTCTTTGAATGATATTATTTTGGAATATGTTTTATAAAAATATAAATATGGAAAAGATTACACACTAAAAAAAAAAACAACTTTGAACCGTAAGCGAACATTGGTTGCCTCATTTACGGACACATACGCGACTTCCTACGATAACTTGTTCATCGCCAAGAAACATATCTGCATGTTATTTCCAAGATGTTAATATTCTATGGCATTTTATCAAAGAAGGTTGCGGCAATATTAACGTAGCTTATGTTTAGGTTGAAAGTGCGGCATATGCTTGTTCCAGCATTATGTCAAAGGAATTTGAGTTATTAGTTGAAATGCAGCCTGTACCAAAATGGCGTTTGGTTGTTGTTGTTCAAGCATAATTCGCCAGAAATTTGAATTTATTAAACATTTATCATGATTTTCAAGCAGAATCGTTAGCGGCGCCTGGGGATAGGTTGGAATGCAGTCTGGACCAAAGTGGACATAGACGCTCGCGGTATAGCGTTACTGCACTTTTTGAGTGAAGTTTGCGAGGTATCTATACATTTTACACCTCTAAGAGCAACATATATTACATGGTATCACCAAACGAACATGTGCAACAGATTTCAGACGAAAACAACTCCTAGATGAGTCCCAGTGAATGCGCTATTACCAGAATTTTACTATTCGTTTGAAATTTGTCACACATATTCCTCAGGTCATACCTTTTGAGAAAAAGTGTTAATGAAATTAAATTTACAATATACGTGGTGCCACACAAATTTACGAAACGATGCGATGTTAACAGTAGAGACCGCCATTTCCATTCAAGTTGTTCCCGCCAAAGGTAGTATCTACTCTCGGTTCGAGCGCAACGTCAGGGTCCCAAGAAGTAAATGTGCTATCGGTCTGAAATTTACTACACACGTTCCTAAATGCATATTATTTCATTAAACGGTGCGTATGAAGCCGTCAAGCGTATGAAAAATGTATAAAGTTGTTTGAAATATGGGTAGCTCGTTACAAGTTATCACGCAATAAATGTTATTACCGCCCACGTTATTACATTTTGATATTTTTCTGCGTGTTTCTTACTTGCAACTATTGGTCCAGGCTGCATTTCAACCTAACCACAACTGCTATTATCAAAAATTTAAACTAACTTAAATTCTCTGTATCCAACATCCGTTACGGTAGCGCCATGTTTTACCCTGGAAGGTAGGCTGCCATGCAATATATCTTAGCATTGAAATCCAATATGTCGCCACGCACATATGAATTGTAAATGTTAATGATTTTCTTCTTGTCAAGTGTCGGCAATTTGCAGGTGGAAAGCAGTTTTTATCCAATAATGAAGACTCAAGAACACGTGGAATGAATATTAACAGCTAATAACATGCATTTATTGCGTGATATCTTGTAACGAGCTACCCATATTTCAAACAACTTTATACATTTTTCATACGCTTGACAGCTTCATATGCACCGTTTTATGAAATAATATGCATTTAGGAACGTGTGTAGTAAATTTCAGACCGATAGAACATTTACTTCTTGGGACCCTGGCGTTGCGCTCGAGCCCTACTCTCTATTGCAATGAATGTAAATCGCTGTCACGTTTTCGTGATAACAGACCAACTGGACCAGCTTCAAGAAATAAGTAAATTGTGACGGCAAAGAAGCGAATAATTTAGTTTTCATTAATAAATTAAGGTCGCCTGATTTTTGTGGCTATGTACTGGCATGGTTATTAGGTTGTAATGCAGCCTGGACCATAGTGAAAAAAACACGTTCTTTGTATGTGAGGAATTATTTTTAATTCTTCGCTGTATATTGCAGATACTAGTTGAAATGCATCTTTTCGTAACTTTCGTGAGGTGCCACGTCTAAGGTGTCTTTAATTTCGCTTTCATGTAAACTTTTTTTGTATAAAAAGTATGCACCCCCTGCCATGAAGGAAAATACACAGAAAAAGATAAAGAAACAAAAATTTTACTACTAAACTCAATGTTTGAATAATAACTTAAGGTGCATAGGTTATTGACCAAATTTTTTCAACATCTTGTCAATTAATTCAGTATCCTTAGTTTCATTGGAGATATGAGTCTTCTATCTCATATCAATTTTTGTCAATAAATTCAGTATCCTTAGTTAATAAGCGTTACAAATAATGTGTAAAAGAGATACAGATGCACCTTCCATAAAGTAATCCTGTCAGTGCCCTTTTAAGAATATCACATATTGTTTGTTTCATTGGAGATATGAATCTTCTATCTCATATCAATTTTTGAATAAGCTTACACAGCTAGTCGTATTGCATACAAGAACATAAATATTTCACCAAGCCTGTTTAAAATAGAAACTAGTTTCCATGAAAGTTATGAATCAAATTACCTTGTTCACTTCAACCAACAGAAGTAGCTAAACAAATGAGAAATAACTGGAATAGCTGAAAATATTTTGTCCGTTATATAGGAAAGCATGTTAGTATAAAATGAAAGGTTACACAAATTGATTGTTAACACATTAATATGTTGGAATCTTCAAAACTTGTCCTATTAGTCAGAATTTTGATGCTCCAATTCCTTAGGCAATAATATTTGACTGAAAGTGTATAAAGTAAGCTTCAAATATGTGTAAATGATGTAAAATAACTCGAAGTGTGGGTAGATGCATACATGTTACTACACAAGAAATACACATTATTACATGTTTCTATTTATTCTGTGTGTTTGTTACTACTCATTCTTGGTCCAGGCTGCATTTCAACCTAACCACAACTGCTCTTAGCAAAAAAATTGGGTAATATCTAGATTGCGTTACCGCTACAACCACTTACTGCCTCGTGTTATAAACACTTCCTTATGGAGAGAGTATGACGTGTTTAGCCTTCGGTCGATTTGTGAATACACGTGAGGCCATCGATCGTAACTTAACCAATAGTAATAATAATAATTACAGATTGAAAATGTTAAAGAAAATTATTACTTGCAAAATTAATATTATTAAAATATCAACAACATTCCATGCTGATAATTGATATCATTCATTAGTAACGTTCCATGATGTCATTAGTAACATTGCTGTAATTATTAGTCGCAAGTCCATTGATTAGTATTTGATTCTATTCTTCTATATGTCCTCGTGTGCCTAAAATTGCTATTGTAAGCATTCATACGACAAAATATTTATATAAAAAAAAAGATTTAGTCAATAACAGTTTGCATTTAGGTTGAAATGCAGCCTGGACCATACTAACAGAGATAGATGCTATTTGGAAATTGCGTATCAGCAATATCATGTGCAACGACTACGTTTCACTATGGTCCGGGCTGCATTAAGACGTAAATGATAGTAACAGCGATAGATACGACATAGAAATTCGGTATCCGCAATAAGGTGTTCAATAGTTACATTTGAATGTGGTCCAGGCTGCATTAAAATCTCATCGCTAATGAATTTATTCCTGTACTACTGGTTGAATATTAATTATTTCACGATATGAAACATATTAATGATGGACTAGTTTCTGTGGAAGGCCCCATTAGTGACATTTAAAGCTGCATGTGGAACGTATACGTCACATTCAGCATCATAGTGATGTCATACTCTCTCCATCTGAAAGTGTTTACATCGTGAGGCAGTAAGTGATTGCAGCGGTATCGTAAATCTAGATATTACCCAAAAAATTGGGTAATATCTAGATTACGATACTGCTGCAATCACTTACCGCCTCGCGATGTAAACACTTCGGGATGGAGAGAGTATGATGTCACTACATGTGACGTGTTTAGCCTTCGGTGGATGTGTGAATACACGTGAGGCCATAGAACGTAACGTAACCAATAGTAATAATAATAATAAAAAAATTACAGATTGAAAATGTTAAAGAAAATTATTACTTGTGCAGTTAATAATATTATTAAAATATCAACAACATTGCATACTGATCACTGATATCATTCATTAGTAACGTTCTGTAATGTCATTAGTAACGTTGCCGTACTTATTAGTCACAATTCCATTGATTTGTATTTGATTTCTTATTCTATATTTCCTCGCGTGGCTGAAAGTGCTATTATAATCATTCATACGACATAAAATATTTATATAAAAAAGATTTCGTCAATAACCGTTTGCATTTAGGTTGTAACGCAGCCTGGACCACATTAATAGAGAGAAATGCGATTTGGAAATTGCATATAAGCAATATCATGTGCGACGACTACGTTTCACTATGGTCCGGGCTGCATTAAAGACGTAAATGACAGTAACAGCGATAGATACGACATAGAAATTAGGTATCCGCAGTAAGGTGTTCAGTAGTTACATTTCAGTGTGGTCCAGGCTGCATTAAAAATCTCATCGCTAATGAATTTATTCCTGTACTACTGGTGGAATATTAACTATTTCACAATATGAAACATATTAATGATGGACTAGTTTCTGTGTAAGGCCCCGTTACTGTAATTTAAAGCTGCGCGTTGAATGTATACGTCACATTCAGCATCGTAGTGACGTCATACACTCTCCATCCGGAAGTGTTTACGTCGCGAGGCGGTAAGTGATTGCAGCGTTATTGCAATCTAGATATTACCCGAAAACTATTTTCTGCTTGTGTAAGAATTTATTAGTCATTATACTCAGTGGACTAAGATCTATTGTAGATACAGATTCTGTTACAACATTCACTAAAGATATATTACTATAGTCAGTTGCAATGTGTATTATTTTCAAGCAGTAATTCTGTTGTAATACAGTCCAGACCATTATTTTCAAGCAGAATTTAGGTTATAATATATCCTGGATCAGCATGACACCATTAAATGTACTTTGAAAAGTATTTCTAATTGAGTCTTTTGTTTAACTATTGCAGTAGTATGACACCAGTTCCTTGCGGAATCTTGATCTCCAGTAATCCCACGAACCATATATAATCTATTCCAAGAGAGAACTTGAAAAGTTATGACAAAGTAAATAATGTATCAGACATAAGGGACCAATTATACTTTGAAACAAATGTTTAGAAATACCTCCATGTCAGTGCTTGTAAGATAGCAAAGTTAATGTTTCTCTTGATATATTCACTATGTGTAAAATTCACCAAAAAATCGCTTTAATAACTTCAACTTGGTTTCCCAAGTACAGGCTGCCTGCAGGTTCGTGAATATTACTTACCATAAACCAGGGTTACTTTGGTACACATTTTGGACTTTTTTGAGAATTCAGAAAAACTGTACCAATTTAAGGAAATAAAGTGAGTTATTTGTTTAGATACGTCCTTCCTCTTTCAAATAATGTTATTGAAAACTAAATTAAGACTATTTTTAAACCTAGAAATTTTCCTCCATTTATATACCAAAGTTGCCACGTGAAGTGGGGAATCCTTGGGACAAGTCATTTTTCTGGTTAAAATCGTGACATTACAAAACATTACCAAAATTTGTAGATACAGTAGAGTCCCGCTAATCCGAACATGGCAAAGCATTGCATAGTCTTAATATAAAAAGAATTAAAACACCCTGAAAATACAGTTCATACGCTATATAATTGTGTGGTTAACTATTGTACATGTACACAATTTTAATTTATACAGAAAAATTAGCTAGAAAAGATTAAATTTAAAAAGTGCGTAACACTGAAAGAAAAACTGTCAAACTTACGATAGTAGTTACAACGGTTAGAAACACACATTTCATCCCTACTTTTTAGAGCACAGAAACTCAGTAATTGTTTTTTGGCGTAATGAAGACAGTCTGTTATATGACGCAAAGTTGCGCCATCGTCTGATAAACATTAAATCAGCTGGTGTAGCAGTGGTCTGTTGCTCCATATAGCGTAGCGCGAGATCAAAGGCTTCTGCCGCGTCAGTGTGTGACACCAACTTTCCTTTGTCACATTCCGTCTCATTGTCACTTTCGTCGTAACATTCCACTTCTACCTGGTCTTGAGTCACAGCAGCCACTAAATCAACGTCAGTAAGGTGCTCCAGTATTGAATCATCCGCTGCCATCCATTCATCTACGTCTGCTTCACAGGCTTCTTCACATCCAGGGATTGTCTGTACCATTTTTAGGAAACTCTCCTCTTCATTTTCAGCTGGTATGTCCTGAAATTCAAGAGATGTCCATGGTTTTCTCCAAGATTTTCTCAAAGTGTTTTCTGAAATTTTCTGCCATGCCTCAGCAGCCCAATAAACATCATCATTCAGATTTTTTTTTTTTTTTTTCTTTCAACTAAAGGAATGTTATCATCTTGGCTCAGCATTCTTAAGAATTGTTTTCTGTAAAAAGTTTTAATGTTTGTAGTACGCCCTGGTCCATCGGCTGTAGAAGTGGTGTAGCATTCGGCGGCAAAAACTTCGCCACGATTTCTCCATCACATAATTCCTCAGTGCTGGGGTGAGATGGTACGTTATCAATCAAAAGGATAGCACGGGGAGGCAAATTATTTTCCTTGGAAAACCGCCGGACAGAGGGAACAAACTGGTCGTAAAACCATTCTTTGAACAGCTTACCATCCATCCATGCTTTTTTCTGGTTGCGATAGTATACAGGTAGGGATTTCATGTTGCAGTTTTTGAAAGCTCTGGGGCTAACAGATTTGCCGATCATCATTAAAGGGAGCTTGTGATTACCAGCAGCGTTGCTGCACACTAGTAAACTCACACGATCTTTGCTCATTTTAAAGCCAGGAGCTTGGACTTCTGCTATTGATGCCAGGCTTTTTGTTGGCAATGCCCTAAAATTAAGGCCTGTCTCCTCAGCATTATAAATTTGTTGGGGAGAATAATTTCCCTCTCTTATCAGTTTATTAAATTCATGCACGTATTCCTTCGCTGCATCATGGTCAGAAGAAAGCTTCTCTCCAGTAATTGTTAGCTGACGAATCCCATGACGTTTTTTAAATCTGTCCAACCAACCCGTACTCGCATTAAAAGACTCATCACCATTCATTAATTTTTTTAGGTAAACAGCCTTTTCCTGAACCATTGGTCCACTCAGAGGAGTTCCCCTTTCTCTTTCCTGTGTAAACCAAAAGAAAAGAGCTTCATCCACTTTATCGTACTGGGACTGTTTCAGAGTCTGCCGAATCTCGAGTGTTTTTCCCGAATACGTTGCGCAGCACTGTCCAAGCTTCACTAGGTTCTTCTTCCAATCACAAATGGTTGCCTTACCAACGCCTAGTTCCGTCGCCAGCTTAGATACATTCTCACCACTGTCCAATCGCTTCAAAGCATCCAGTTTTTCTCTGAGCGTTAACGTCGTATGTTTCTGTTTACTCATGGCAATAACACGCTAGTGTACACGAATTTTGTAAGTGTGTTAGCGATCGATTGCTAAGATTAACTCAGCAGTTCGCGAGCCGTCTGAGAGTGCACTGACCACGAACACTTCAAACATCTCAACAATAAAGGGAGGGAGTGAGAGTGAGCCATTGTTCACCCAGTTGTTCCCAATTGTTACCATGCTGTACCTACTTATATGCTTGGTATACTTCATTGTAGAAATTAGTCACTGTAACTCCGGCTAATCCGAACAAGGCCCGGTCCCAATTAGTTCGGATTAGCGAGACTCTACTGTAATATATTTTTTTATTATTGTTTAAAACAATGGCTTGTTGTAGCTACCTGTTTTTTTACGTCTGCTCCTAATTTTTCATTGCTATATGAAAGTTTGCAGGACAAAAAGAGCACTTTGAAAATAGTCTCATAATTAAAAATGACTGCCTCTCATAAAATTTGTGAACAAAGTTCGGAAGAACTGCTGTAATAGAGCAGCTAAATTAACACTTAGTGACAATATTATGTTTTGCAACTGGTAGCTGCAGATTTAAAACACCTGAAAAGCATGGTGTCCCAAAATTGCCCCTGCTGTCCCAATGTATCCCTGGTTTACGGTATGTCTGTTAATGCTCTACATTTTTGATTCTGTTCTTGTACATATTCCACCATGAACATAAACCAAATATCCCTAGCAAAATAAAGTGACAGCCTACAAAGATACTTATGGACAACTGGCAGAAACACGTGTCAACCTTGCTGGCTCATCGTAGGAACAAGTGGATGCAGGGTCGCATTTAGGCTTTGTGGGCGCCTAGGCTATACATGTGGGGCTGTCTCCAGATGGATGCTTAAATTTGAAGTTCCTCCGAGAAAATTTATGGGCGACCCTTTTTTTAAAGCTCTACTACTGACCCAGGCAGGGGGGCCCTAGTCTACAGCCTATGCTTAAATGCGGCCCTCAGTGGATGGTGCGGGCAGTGGAGGCATATAAGACTGTGTGACCTTGATTATTCTATTTACATGTCATATTCTAATTTACGCTAAAATTGAGTTACTGAAAGGAAGTATGTTACAGTTCCTGCACAAAGTAACCTGCTTGTAAAATGTCTTTTTCCCTACCTTTCTTGATACCTACGAGATGTTTGTATTAGAATGGAAGTAAAGTAATTCTGAAGCTGAGCACAAGTTTCTGGCAATGCTGGAAAAACTGCTTCGAAGCTTAGATGGTCTGAATAACGAATCTGCAAGATGAGGTTTTAAAAAATAATACATTTTATTTTTGTGCATCTCTTAATAGTGGCTTGGTAAAAACAGACTGTTCTTGAGTTTGAAACTACTTCACTTCCATTAATAATTTTGCTACGATAATGATCTATCATGAGAGGAAGAATTTAATAGAATATGGGAAATGCGAATCAAATATTAATTTATACCCATCCACATTTCAGTAACATAATTTTTGAAAGTGAGGATCCAAACCACATCTTCAGCTTGTTTCATAGTAAGTCGATTGAAGGAAAATGTTGCTTACATACATATCGGCCTTGTAAAAAAAATCTCTTATTACTGTGGCCAAAGATATTCCTAAACATATAATGAAACTTAATTAGGTAAAGAAACAGATCAGTATAGCTGAGTGTAGTAAATTATAGAAATATCCATGCCCATATTCACTTCAAATTATGCATTTGTTTGTGGTTTTAGGCAATTCATTGTTTAAATAAATTGTACATCTGGAAACATTGTCAAAATACCTTGCTAATTTAATATAAATAAGTTGCATAACAAAAATGTTTTTCATGAATGCAGTTTCATTTCAGTGGTTGTCTACATTCTCTGATTGACAGTTGATATTTAGTATTCAACATGTGAAGTTTCGCAGTAAAAATAAATTTACTTTTCATTTGCTTATGGGATTAAAGCTGCGTTTAATACTCCTTCCCGACGTTTCGACCAGCACTTAGGTCTTCATCAGAGGCCGTGTATCGATTCTGCTACGGACTGTGATCTGCTGGAGACTGGTGTGCTGGTTGTTTAAGTATTTGTACTGTCGATCGTTTGATAATATCGATTACCCAGAGATATGCTTTTTACGATTTAATATCCATGGGTCCAGAGTTAATTATTTATCTAACACACATTTCCAAGCCTGGCTAAGACCATAGCCACCATCCTTGTTGAGGTTGTTAGGCTGTTTGAATATTTCAATAGCCTCTCGTACTTTTCTTTGTAGAAAACCTTCAGTTTTAGCTAGCACTCTTCTATTTTCCCATAGTATCTCATGTTCTTCAATCTGGTGTTCAACAATAGCTGATTTCGTAGTATGCCACAGACGGGTGTGATTCTTATGTTCATGTTTCCTATGGTTCATTCGGTTTCTCCTATATATTCTTTCCGTAATTATAAGGTACTTCATAAATTTCACTGCTTTGTAAGGGAGACTTACGATCTTTGACCATTTGCAGTTTTTCTTTCACTTTGTTTCCACTTCTAAATATGGGTAGAATGTTAGATATCATTAAAAATTTCTCAGACACTTTTCAAGTATGGCAACACGGCTTTTTGTTTTTGGTCTTCACAATTTTTCTTCTGCTTAGTTGTCATTGCCTTTATTATCATATTAGACCCATAGAATGCTCGTTTAAGATGTTCTGTTTCGATCATTAGATGTTCCTTGTCAGCGATTCTTTTTGCCCTGGAGAACAGCGTTTTAATCAAGGCTTGTTTTTGTGATGGGTGATGATGTGATGAAGCTTGGAGGTACCTGTCTGTGTGAGTTGGTTTTCTGAATACGGTGTGTCCAAGCCTGCCTACTGAGTGCTTTTTCATTAAAACATCTAGGAAAGCCAACTGACTGTTTCTTCGCACTCCATTGAAAACTTGATTTTTTGATGGATGCTATTTATGTGATCAAAGAACTGTTTCAAATCTTCTTCCCCATGAGGTCATATCACAAAAGTATCATCTACATATCTAATTCAAACAGCCTGACAACCTCAAGAAGGATGGTGGTTAGCCAGGCTTGGAAATGTGTGTTAGATAAATAATTAACTCTGGACCCACCGATATTAAATCGTAAAAAGCATATCTCTGGGTAATCAATATTGTCAAACAATTGACAGTACAAATACGTAAACAACCAGCACGCCAGTTTCCAGCAGATCAGTCTGTAGCAGAATCGGTAGACGCCCTCCTTTCATTGACAGAAAAATTTGCACACCCCTCTCCCTTACTAACCACAATTTTATTATTAAAAAGATAAAACAGCAAGTATAAAATCTGTTATATTTATTTTTTATTGTTTATAAAATTATAGATTTTAAATTTTCTGAAACAAGTGAGATGTAAAAAACTACAAATTTTAAATTTACTGAAAAAAAATATTAAATTGGTGTGAAGGATGTGATTGCATGTCTTTTTACAAGATTCACTATTCGTGGTTGGTTACTACAAAGTGTAATCCTTTGGAAATATTGAATTTGTTTTAATACATTTGTTTTTATCGCAACAAGAGCAGAAAACAGTTTTTCACAATGATAAATGTTTGAAAGAGGTTATTATAATTGCAGCATTTGCTGTGATATGCTAGGATACACATACTTGACCCAAGATGTTGATTTATATATTTTATTAAAATCATGTTTGATGGCAGCATTTTATTTCCCATGTGCTATATTAAATAATTACAGGGCTGTGCCAATGATTGTTTTCATAGTTGCAACTTCTCAGAACTAACAGTGACAACTTGGAGAACACTTGCTAAGTATGTGATGTTTGAATAAAAGTTTTTACTCTAAGAGGTGGTGCTGAGGCATATGTCCACCTGTGTAGAGCTAAGGTAATGTCCACAAGGGTAGCCAAGATGTCCCACATCCTATGCTCCCTGGAAAAGGGGGGGGGGGGGGGCTGGAGGCTGCTGCCCAGTTTGGGATAGATAGAAATTGGACCAGTCACAAGTTTACATCACTTAGCTTAACCTAAGTATGAAATATTTTGCAAAAATGAAAGACCCTTCCATTTAAATTATGAACACTTAAAATATAGTGGCTCATGATGGAAAAGTACTTTGAAAATGTGACTTGTATTATTTGAAATGAGTAAATTAATATACATTGCTTTTATCCAATTAATGTTTATATAGTTATTATACAATTTTGTAAGAAAAACAGCAAGAGAAAACTTCCAGATGTATCAAAGTGAATGATTTTCATGATAAAAGGCCATGGTTTTACTTGAACAGCCAACTTACTGTTGAGAGTATAAAACCACTCGTGGCCAAGAATAAAACTGAGCAAAACAGGTGTGTCTAGCTTATAGTATTAGCTAAGCATGTATATTCTTGCTGACATTTTACTTAATTGAAATTGCGTTACTTCACTAATCTGCAAGTTGGTGTTTCTTGTCATCAGTGTCCTGACTGGTTTGATACAATCCTCTCTTCCTATCTTGCACCAAAATAACACATATGAAGTATTGTTATAATGATCATGTATATGTGATTACATTTTTAATTTATGATATAGTTGTATAGCTTACATAAGTGTAATCCGTATATTCATTTTAGCATACCCCTTACAACTTACATCCTAGGTTAACCGTTTCAGATATTCTAATCTCGGTCTTCCTCTACAGTTCTTATCTTTGACTATTCCCTCCACTAACAAATTAACCAATCTTGCATGTTTCAAAATATGACCCACCATACTCGCTCTTCTTTTTTTAAGACTCTTCCACAAACTACTTTGACCATCATTTCCAAAATATGTTCATTTTGTACTTACTGTCCACTTAATTTTCAACATCTTTCTATAGTACCACATTTCAAATGCTTTTCAATTTTCCTTCTTTCTGCTGTTCCTAAAGTTAACACTTAGCTAAAAGTTTTCTTTCTCAAGAAGGCTCTTTTCACTAGTGCTACTCTGCTTTTAACATCATTCCTGCTTCAGCCATTAGTTGTAATTTCACTTCTTAAGTAACGGACTTCACTTCTCCCATTGCATCCAATTCTATTTTTATATTTATTCTTCTATTATTGCTATCATTTCTGCTAAATGCCATCATTTTTGTTTTGATTTGATGTATATTCAGTCAAAAAATTTCCTTCAGTATTTTATTTATGCCATTCAGTAACTTCTGAAGATCCTCTGTCTGTTCTGCTAACAGGACAATGTCATCAGTAAATCATAGATAGCATGGTGATTACCCCCTCCCTTGAACACTTATGCCATATTCAAAGTTGAATATAGACTGCAACCTTTTTAACTGATGCATGTCTCTCATTATTTACTTTTAATATAGCCACTTCATTCTTATATAGATTTTGAAGTATTCTTCTATCTCTACATTTTAGATCTGATTTCTTTAAAATTTTGAACATCTTGTCTCATTTAACATTAACAAAAGCTTTCTAAATCAACAAATGGCGTAAAAGTATCTCTTTTCCTTGGTCTTTTTTCTGTCTTAATTTATGACAGTATTTATACATTTATAAATATTCATATTTTAGAAAAGTCCGGCATTATATAATTACACACTGGCAGGCTATTAATGTGTTATTCCTTTACTTCCTTTCAAAGAGCATTTGAGATTTGTTTATCAAATTCTAGTGGAAGATATTCTTCAATTTCTTCACTGTTGTCTTGAAGTTAGATATTCAGTGAAAGAGCAATTGTGGCATGGGCATGTTATTTGACAGCAATTATTTTGCTTCTATCAGATATTTTATTTAATCCTACAGTTGATGTCTCAATTGGTTTGATGCCTTCCATATCTTCCCATCTTGAATTAACCTTTTCATCTCAGTATTCCCATTACAACCTACGCCTTAATTGTCTGCTTCAAATATACTAATCTTTCTTCATCTCATTCATTCATCTGTTCCTTTCGCTAAAAATCAAGCAATCTTGTGTGTCTTAAAATGTGATCCATTCTGTGAAACTTTTCCATTAACTTCTCTCCTCACCCATAGTATCTCTTAGAATACTCTTTTTGCTAATGGTATTCAGCTTTTAAACTGAGCCTAGGGCATAGCGATCACACTCTGCCTTGGGATTTGGGAGCCTGTGGGTTTGAATCCCCATGCAGCCATCCAGATTTTGGTTTTCGAGAGTTTTATGAAATCACTTCAGGCAAATGTCAGGATGGTTCCTTTTAAAGGCCAATCCTCTCTGGCTCTAATGACACTGATGTCGATGAGCCATAAAACACCTAAAACCAAGAAACTCTACCGTTAATATCATCTCACTTCAGCCATCAGTTGTAACTGACAGAATTCACTCACTTCTCTTAATGCATTTAATTCTGTCTTTATTTTTAGTTATTTCTACCACATTTTGTGACTTGTCTTTATTTGGTTTATATGTAGTCCAAATTCTTCTCCCAGTATTTTATTCATTCAATTAAGTAATTTCTCAATGTCCTCACTTTTGCCTGCTGACAGGACAATATTTTCAGTGAAACATAACATACCAATCATTTCTCCTTTAGCATTTAGGGAGCGTGCATAAACCACGTAGCTCCATTTTGGCCTCCTATGAAACCCCCCCCCCATGTGGCCCTACGTGACTTTTGCCTCTACCTTCCCCCACATAGCACGTAGCTTTTTTCCCTATTGATTCCAGAAGACATTTTTTACTGTTTTCTCTTGTCAGACTATTGTAAATTACATACAGAGATAATTGAGGGAAATAAATATTCACATGCTGTTGAGAGTTGTGTTTCTCATTTTAACTGTGAAAATGATATGAAAGGAAAGCTATGTCGCCTGGCTCGGCCCAGCGTAGCCTTCCAGCCAACCTTTCCAAGGGCATATCTAGGATCAGACCTAGAGGTGGGGCAACTCATATTGGTTTCGAGGAAGTAGGGTGGGGGACTGAAAAATGACTATTTCTTACAGAATAAAACTCAAACCCATTGAGGAAATTATTTTTATTATTGATTAATATAGCAATCCAACCAATTAATCTAAGGACCTACTGTGTATATAATTAAGATCGTAACTCAGTTATAGTTTTTTATGTAAACATTAATCGTCTCTGATTCTCCGAACATTTTTTAATAACTTTGTAAATATCTCACGGTATCCTTTCATGAAATTTCGGTGCACACTCACCAGGCATAATCTTTCATCTCACAAAATGCTCCTGAGCCAGTTCTTCGCTAGCCGAAGCGTACTGAAGGCAACTTGATTTTTTTTCTAGGGAGGGAGGCAGCAGCCCCTCCCCTGCCCCTCGCTGGATATGCCCATGAACCCCTCCCACCCTGGACCGAGCCACGTTATGTGACAGTCAAATTTTCTCAATTGCTTTCTCTATATGTATAGTAATAGTGGCAACAAACCGCAACCTTGTCTTATACACTTTTCAACTGATCATCATCTTGTGCAGTTTCCAACTTCTGGCTGGGTCTGCTTGGTACAAAAGTCTATTTATCCACTTCTTTCTAGCAATCTACCATCTCTCTTCTGCTGTCAGCCAATTTCCCCTTCTTTCTTCAACATACTTTTTAACACTTAATAGTCATCTGTACCTTAGTCTTCCTGTGGACCTCTTCCCAGGTGCAGCATCTTTCTTGATGTCTTCTCTTATACTCTCTCATTCTATTCACATGAATGTAACCTCAGTTTCTCTGTTCTTTGTGGTAATTGTTGCCCTTGATCTTCTGTTATTTCCTCATTCCATCCTTTCTCCTTACTTCTACTCTGTTTCTCTGAAACTTCATCTCCATGTCACACCCATGTTTCAAATACAAATGTTAAAATTGACACAACTTAGGTTTTATAGATTCCTTCCTCACTTTTTCCATTCCAAGCCTCTAATACTCTTTTTTTATTATTATTTATTTATTTAAATCTACATGCACATCTTCCTAGTTTCTTTAATTTCCATCCTGTTTCCTCTTTCTTCATTCCAGTTTCCCAAATACTTCAAACATTCCACTTTATTTAATTGCTCTTATCCAAGAAATAGGCCCATGTCTGCAATGCTCTTCTTTTATCTTGTAATTCACTTTTTCTTGCAGAGAACATCAAGCCATATGATGAAACTGCCCTCTCCCAGACATACAGCTGATCCTGGAAATCTTTCATCTTATCTCTAAACTAGTAGGTCCTAAGCAAATAACATTGCTTTCATTTTTCTTTCCCTAATGCTGCAGCACCTTTGATATGTCATCCATAACCATTATAAATAACATGAGTGAGAGGGCACTTCCTTGTGTTAGTCCATTTTTCAACTTAAACCGTCTGATCTTATCAATTCCCATTTTGACACAGCGTCACTACCCCCCATATATACCCTTTGCTCTTTCCTCTATCTCTTTCTCTACTATTTTTCTCTCATTGCTTCTCATACAGTTTTCCATACTCAGTAAAACTCTTGTAGCTGCCTTACTACAAATATGAGATCAGTGGTTGACCTTCCTTGTCTAAATCTATATAGTTCTTTCCTTAGCCATCTTTCAACTGCTCTTATTCTGCTCTTCAAAACTTTCGTATAAATCTTGGCACATCGCGGTAATACCATGATAGTTTTGGCTGTTTGTCCCTTCTTGAATATTCAAATTATAGCACCTTGTTTCCAGTCATGTCTTTCTACCCTTAATACACAAGACACTCATCCTATAGTTCAATAGCTTCTCACCCTTGTAAGGCCTACTGCCCACTTTTTGGAATAAGAAAAAATACTCGGTCTCCCTTTCCAGAAAAAAATATATTAACTTCTGTACTTGTAATAAATAATGCAAACCATAGAGCTCCAACAGTTTTGGCTTGTAACCCACTGTGTGAAACAGTGATTCGCTGGCACACCACTTACGGTAGGTGAAGTGCGAAATATATAGGAGGGTTGCTATTTATATATCTGGCCTAATAATGAAAAAACAAATATTTATGATTAAAATTGGTTTTATTTTTTCCCAAAATATTCTTAGTGAAGATCAATACACTTTTGCATGCATTTGAAACAATTTTCTAAACACTTTTTACACTCCAATGGAGGTAACTCCAGAACATGCGTCTTTAATGCATCAACTGCTTCTTCGGGTGTCGAAAATCGTTGACCACGTAATTTGTTTTTGATGTACAGGAATAAAAAGAAGTCATTGGGTGCCAAATCAGGGCTCTACGGCGGATGACCCATCAATTTGGTGTTTTAACAGATCAAAAATTCCTTTGTTTCAGCCGATGGACAGCTCGCATTGTCGTGATGAATTATTAATTTTATTGCAATGGAGCACAGACTCCAGTGGCAATTTCCATACACCCCCATCTTCCCCCTACCCTGCACCCACCTACATTTGCCCTCTACAAATTTTATCTTTAAATTCTTTCAACGTTTTCGGTAATTATTCATCTTTTTTTCTTGATAACTCATTCCAATCCCTGACACCCTTATCTAAATAAGAGAATCTTCCCACACCCTTGTGCCAGCTTGTGGTCATGGTCATCTTTTCCCTTCCATACACTACTTTTCATACCTACTCAAATATCTTTCTATGCCTCATCGCCAGTATCCGCCCTGTACACTCCCATGACCCTCCTCATCATCCTGTCTTGCAATGAATTCACCTGTTCTTTCTCTTTTTCTGAATTTCTCCAAAGGAGGCATCCATAAATTACGTGAGGTGAAAGGGGGGGGGGTCCAGAGAATTCTCACCAAGGGGGAGGGAGTTGATTTTTGGGGGGAACTTCATCGAAAAGAGGGTGTCTAACCGGATTTCGAAGGGTGAGGCCTAAAAGTGTCTCAAAGTTGCATGGGCGATTTCTGGGGGGGGGGGGGGTCTCGCGGACCAGATCTAACCAGAGGGGAGGGGGGGGATCGGACCAGATCTCACGAAGTCTCACCAGAGGGCGGGGGGTCCGGAAATTCGGAAATACACCTCTTCTTCTTAGTCCTTCCATGCACTACCAACACATGTATTGAGGGCTTCCATCATTTGACTACTCCTGCATAACTGTTGCTGCAGATTGTCTGCAAAACCTTACTTCTGCTCAGAAAAGCCTACTTGAGGAGCTTAAACTTGTCTGTAACTTTCACTTTGATTTTTATCATCCTGTCATTTTATTCCTACTTCTTCGCTTAACCTTTCCCTTATCATAAGCAACACTTCATTTCATTTTCAATCTAATACAGCTTGTATTCCTTCCAGAAATATTTCACACCCTCTATCCATTTTGTCTCTGCTGGTCTCAGTTTATCCAGTTTCCTTCTTTCCATCAAATCCCAAATTACTTGTCTTTCCAGTTAACATTCTACAGTTAAGGTTCCTAATTGCAATCCTTCTCATTGTCCTTTTCCCTTGCCAGGTCTTCTTTTTAGATATTCTAATCTGAGGCTGCTTCGTTTATATTTGAAAGCAAACTACAGTCACACTGCTTGCTTGTTACGTCTAACACAGTTGAGGTTTTCTTTTGCCAAATTAAATCAGCAAACTAGTTGAAATGACTAAATGTTACAAAGTAATTTTTTTATTGAGTAATTTGCTTTTGAACTTTAAATAGTCTATAATCCCAAAATGTAAGATAATTATCATTAATGTAAGATAGTTATCATTGAATGATTTGACCCTTTTACTTAATTGTATTGCATTCAAAGACAAAAAATATTAGAATTCTAAGTAATAAGTTATAACTTATATTTATTGATACGATAGATTCTCAAGAGATTTGATATTGGGACGTATGAACATCTGGTTGGAGAATTAATTGTAAAAAGGTGTGATAGTTGGCTGACATTTGGGATATTAAAGGTATTTCATAAAAATTGACAATTTCCTATGTATGCATTTTAATATTGGTGTATTTAAAATACTAAAAGGAACATGGGCATTTTACCTCATTAACAACTAGTAAACTTGAAAATCAAGTCGCAGTACAAAAATTTCTCCCACTTCCTGGTGGAGGCCAGAGCCGGATTAAAGCAGCGTGGGGACCGCAGCAAATGTGAAGAAGCAGTGGCGGCCGAATTGATTTGCTCAGGTAGTGATAACAATAAAATGTTTCCAGTGGCGGATCCAGGATTTGGTTTTGGGGGGCTTGACTTGGACAAGGAGGGGTTCGTCGACAGAAATCTCATTATTCCAGATTGCCGCCCTTATAAGAATAGTAGAGAGAGAGAGAGAGAAAAAAGAAAAATGTTCCGAAAATCCTTACGGTGGTGACCTTTGTGCCTTGCCACAGAATGACTAAATGTTTCGACGGTTTACTGATCATCATTGAAGTGAAAGGTGCCTGGAAAAACAGCTCATAGTAAGAATCTCACAATATAAAGATTTGTAACGTGTGAAGGTCTCATTACCTGCAGTTACTGCCGGATTAAAGAAATGATTTTGAAATTAATGATTTTTTTTAAAAAATTGACCAAACTGTAAACATTTAGTGAGTAGCCAAAAACCGACAAGTTGGATCTACAAGCAGTGCTGGATTACCCAAAAGGCACGACTAAGCAGTAGCCTGGAGCCCCTGATTTTTGAAGGCTCCCTGAAAGTTCACTTTTTTCACTAAATAAAAATAATAAAAAACAATCGTCCAGAATAAAACACTCAAAAGTATTGTGAAAATATGGAAATTAATTTTTTGTTTCATTGTAGTGTACGATAAACAAAAGTAATTTTCAAAATATGATATTGTAAAATTCGTTTGTTAACTGAATAAATAAATATAAATTCTATTAGTCAACTACAAAACCTTTTCTTTGTACTTACAAAATACAGATAATTATTTTCAAAAACAGAGGGAATCAAAATTTTTGATATTGCCTAGGACCCCATACTTTCTTATCTGGCATTGCCTTCGATGACCACGACGACAGTGCAACACATTTCGCTTGAGAATAGTTTCCTGCTATGTGCATTCATAAATTTATGTAATTCGCCTTCAGAGAATTAAGAAAAAAAAACAATATTGCTTGCTCGCATTGACAAAGCTTCTATGGCAGCGTATCCAAACCTTTTTCAAACAGAGGACCAGTAAATTTTCAAAAATAATGCTGAGGGCCTCTAAATCACACAGGCCTAATTTCTCTCTCTCTCTTTTCAGCCGACTGTGGACGAAGATTACGCAACTTCATTTTCCTCTTCTGAGTTTCCTTCCTCCGTCGCCAGTTACCTCCACAATTTTTCCACTTTCTTTAATGTCTTCCACCCTGGGCCAAATTTTATTTTCCACATGTTATTAAAATCTGAGACATGTACCATTATAACATAATAAATCTAAAACCACATTTTGAAACTTATGGAAACGCAGGTATAAAACTGGATGTGAATTATTAAAAGCTAATTACATGTTAATCAGACCAAACCAGACAAACAATGTTACTAACCAGATAAATAATAATGTTACTACAGGCTGGACGCTACACTATATCACCGGCCTACATGCATAAACCAAAATAAAAGACGCTAGACCTTACGCCTTTTATTTTTATTTCCTTCACCACTCGCGTTACCACATACTCACTTAAAACCCTTAGTAAACCGTCATTTACTTCATCTCTAGATGCCATATGGAAATAAATAGACTGTTGTAGAAACAATGTTATTCTATCCTGGAAATGCCACATTTTTGCCCGGTCATTGAAATATTCAAGGCTTTTAAAAAAAAGTTGGGTATACAGCCTTATACAGTACGGATATGGTATCAAAGTTTATGATATTCTGCCTGTGGAACTCCTGAACTATTCTCGCGGATCACCAGCAATCAGCGAACCTCAGGTTCCAGTGGGTATTTAGTTGAATGCTACAAAAATGGCAGCTGCTGCACTCTACCGGCAGTATTACTAACTTTCGGTGCCGAACCGTCGCGGCAGCTACTTCGCGATGACAGCTCACCAGATGAAGGCAGTGGAGGTGACTGCCGAAACGTCGTGTTATCCGGCAGAAGACCCGTGAAGAATTCCTGTCTACCATACGCCGAGGAAAAATTGTCACATTACTAACTTTATCGAGCTGCAGCGTGTGACAGAACGAAGTTGTCTCCATTCGCCATTGACAAAGCGAACCCGCAACCTTGAACATCTCCACGAAAACGCTAGAGCGCATGCGCGATCCGTGCCATCCGAAAATTGTCTCCACGACAGCGAATCAGTTCACTGATATGGCCAACAGATGGAGTTCAATACTTTCCCTAGCTGTCGTAAGTTGTTATAAGAGTAGAGAATGCCGCATTTATATTAAAAAAAAAATAATTCTTTCACTCCATTTATTTTTCTATTTATTTATTTTTGATTAGTGGTGGTGACACGTCACTGTGAAGAAGGGGCCCTTAGTTTTCGCCGACCGGTACAGTGGTAGAGGTAAAAAGTCTCCCATTTTGCACAACGGGGAGGCCTACCGAGAATCCTCGCGTCCCCCCCCCCCCCTTCTCAAGGAGGCGCAGGGCCCGTAGCATTTGCTAACTCGTGTTACGTTGCTGATCCGATACTGTTGGAGGCTTCTTACCGAGTTGCTAGATAGAGCTGTAAGGGACGATATTTTTACTGTTGATGGGCGTCACCCTTTTTGTTATTGGATGGTTGTGAGTTGTAAGAATAGACATCCAGCAGGGCTCTGGTTATATGCAGAAGGAAGGACTAATGATTCATACCAAGAAAATTGATGGAACGAAAAAGTACATTGCTGTAAGGCAAGTTTTCTCAAACTTATAGATACACGTGTTTTAATACAAATTTCCCAGGCAATGGTGAACCCTATTAAAAAAATGTTTTTTTTTTTTTAGAAAAGAGCCACAAAAACCAGTATGTTATTAATTAATTTGATTGTTTCTTGCAGCAGGTCGAGTCTATTTTAATAGCATTTTTGTTCATGTTCAATCTTAATTCACCATTGTACGTGGTACACGCTTGGGAAAGCCGCCATGAAGTAAATATTTTTGGTAACTTTGATATGAAAATCAGTATGTGCATAAAAGATAGCAGTTCAATGTGGTTTTCTCTGAAGATCATTGTACCAAGTAGATGCAGGGGCTTACACACTGTTCAGTAGTTACAACATTTCGCTGGTATTCATAAATGAGTGAGAGGGGTTATTCTGGGGGAACGCAAAGGCAGTAGTGCGTTACTACAGAAGGATGAGCAAGTTAACGCTTTTGGGGAGTAACTGAATTCATATTCAGAGATCAGAGACGGGTAATAATTGCTAAAAAATGTATCTGGCGTAGGCCTTGGAGGAAATGGCTTATTAATACAGTAAAGCGTCGATAATCCGAACTAATTGGGACTGAGGGTGATTCATACTATCGATTTGTTCGGATTTCCGGTTTATATAGTTTTTATCTGGCCTTTAAAATTACGTTAGGTACATTATAATTTTATATCCCAACAAAAGAAGCCTCGTTTTCTTCTGCTTTATTTTGGAGACACTTATGCTTCCTTCTAGGAGATTAACAGATGCTATTATAATATAATGTGGGTACAAGATACTAAAGCCAACAGAACTCAATAACAAAGGCTCAGGACGAATACAGCGAGTTTCAGATTTCTAAAATAAACTAATAAGTAACGGCACATTGAAAGAATTGTTGTCTCATCCAAACATTCAGCATCCAAGCCAGTATCTGGATGGTCACAAGGATATTGCGGCAGTAACAAACTCGTTGTGAAAAACTTAATGTACCTTGTTCTTGGTTGTGGAATTTACGAACAAAACATGTAAAAAGGTGTACTGTAAATAGAAACTAAGTTGGCGCTTCTGTAAAATGCACAAATCGCAAAAAATAAAAACGCTGTTCGGATGATTGACGTTTTGGATTATCGACGCGCTACTGGTTTATGAGATTTTCAAGAATACTAGTGAAGGAATGAGGGTTTATACTAGCAATAAGTGTAGAAAAAGGGGATAAAATATGCCATGAATCTTTGCGATAAATGTTCATGATAGTTGCAAGGTCTGTAGGACCTCTCGGAATAAGCAATCGCAGAGCAGTTGCGATGCATATAATAGGCACCAATAAAATAGTGTCCAAGAAGAAGAAGAAAAAAAAAAAAGGATGTAGGTAAATTATAAGGTGGTTTAGTTTCTGTTACAGAAGAGATTTTGAAGAAAAGCGGATATCGTTATCTGTACAGAAAGTTGGTTGAAACCGGAAATAAGTTCCGCCGAAACTTTTAAAGATAGTATGAACGTTTTTCGTAAAGACAGATTACATTCTCATGGAGGTGGGGTATTTATAGCTGTGAGTAAATTTCTCCCATGTAATGAAATAGACGTCGATACGATCTGTGAAATCATATGGATTAAACTCAACGTTGCTGGGTCAAAACTCATCATAGGCGCCTTCTACCGTCCACCCGATTCCGACTTAGCTATAGTCGAGGAGTTAAAAAATAATGTAAATAGTATAGGTAGCCGTCTTAAGGACCATGCTATGATTCTAGTAGGCGACTTCAATCTGCCTTATATTGATGGCGTAATTACGTTTCACATCACAGGTAGCATGGATAAGGGCAGCTTCTGGTTGTCAGATAATCATCTCGAGCAGCTAGTTAATGAACCTACGCGGTGTCATAACGGTAGCTGAAAACATTTTAGAATTGCTAGTTACCAACAGCCAGAATTATTCACCGACATTTCAACGACCACAGGAATAAGCGATCACAAAGCGGTATTGCGGACTATCAAATTATGACCAAGCGAAAAAGGAAAAAAGGGCGGATTGTATACAGATTCAGTAAGGCCTCAAAGGAGTGTTTTAGAACCTACCTGAGGAATAATTACCATAACTTCAAGTCAACAAAGGACACCGTTGAAGAGATGTGGCATCGTTTTATACATATAGTCAGGGAAGGCATGGAAATACATATACCAAAGCGGACAATAAAGGGGGAGAATGATCCACCGTGGTACACATGCGAAGTCAAAAGATTACTCAAAAAACAAAGGAAAATACACGCACGCTCAAGAAGGAAGGGGTGTCGCAGCGATTTAGAAACCTTAGCTGATTTAAGAGGACGTATTAAGAATGTAATGCGCGAGGCCTTTAACGATTTTCACTCCAACTCTCTCTCTAAGAGTCTCACAGAAAACCCAAAGAAATTTTGGTCGTATGTACGAAAAGTTAATTGTACCAACAGCAATATTCCAGCACTAATTCGTGAAGGTTCCGAGGTTAATGAAAGCCGCGATAAAGCTAACGTACTAAATACTGTATTCAAAAATTCATTTACAAATGAACATAAGGATAGTATTCCCGTTTTCCCACGCCGTGGCGAGTCGGTGATGGAATCATTACGAATAGATACTGCAGGTATCGTTAAGCAATTAGAGCTCCTGAAGTGGGGGAAAGCACCGGGCCCGGATGGAATTCCAGTAAGAGTATTTTCAGAGTATGCTGCGGAAATCGGGCCATTTCTGTCTGATATATTCAGTAAATCATTAGAAGAGCGAAAAGTACCTTCAGACTGGAAAATCGCGCAAGTAACTCCGATTTTCAAAAAAGGTGATCGAAGTGATCCTGGGAACTATCGTCCCATATCTATAACATCTGTTTGTAGTAGAGTTATGGAGCATATTATATGCTCGAACATTATGAATTTTCTAGATGATAATAATTTGCTTACAACAAATCAACACGGATTTCGGAAGAAAAGATCATGTGAAACACAGCTGGCCCTATTTACACACGACGTAATGAAAGTTATCGATGCAGGTTCACAAGTAGATGCAATTTTTTTAGATTTCCAGAAAGCCTTTGACTCTGTGCCACACAACCGCCTTTTAGCGAAGCTTCGAGCGTACGGTATATCGGATCAGCTTTGTGAATGGATAAAGGATTTTCTAACTGGTCGGTCGCAGTATGTTGTCGTTGAAGGAGAAAGTTCTTCTAATCTAGATGTTACATCGGGTGTACCTCAAGGAAGTGTAATAGGACCACTTCTTTTCTTAATTTTTATAAACGATCTCGGAGACAAAGTGAAAAGCCTTTTTAGATTGTTTGCTGATGATGCGGTTATTTATAGGGAAGTAAGAATTTGGCCGATTGCTTAGAAATTCAGCGCGATCTGGATGTTATTTTGGCTTGGTGCGCTGAGTGGCAACTTACTCTAAATTGTAAAAAGTGCAAGACAATGAGCATAACTAACAAAAAGAATCCGATTGTTCAGAAATACGAGTTAAACAATACAGTTATTGATATGGTCGATTCTATGAAATATTTGGGAGTAACAGTACAAAGGAACATGAAATGGGACATACACATTAATTCGTTAGTAGGTAGAGCAAATTCTAGGCTGCGATTCATAGGTCGAATCTTGAAAAATTGTAATGAACAAACAAAGGAGATAGCGTACAAATCTCTTGTGCGTCCACATTTGGATTATTGTTGTGCCATTTGGGACCCGTTTCGTAAGGGATTGATCGAAAGTATAGAGAAAGTACAGAGAAGAGCCGCTCGATTCGTGACCGCTTGCTACAGTCCTTATGAAAGCGTCACAGAACTGATTAGTAGATTAGGTTGGGAGTCTCTGGTAGATAGACGACACACGTTTCGTTTAAACTTATTGGAAAACATGCGTACTCCACTTTCACTTGAGTGTAGTGAAATACTTCTTCCACCAACCTATTTGAGTCGGAAGGACAGGAAAGATAAAATTAGAGAAATAAGGTGCCGGACTGATTCTTATATGAATTCTTTTTTCCCTCGTACCATTAGGGATTGGAATGCACAGCAAAGAGATTAGCTTTGGTGCTGAGCACCCTCTGCCACCCACAATTTTGTGAATTGCAGAGTATATATGTAGATGTAGAAAAGTTCAAGATGTTTAAGAAAGCCGGAAGTAGGTATAAATGGGAACAGAAGAACAAAAATAGAGTAAATGTTCATTCCAGACACCAAAGAAGTAAACAAAACCTACGTATTAACCCCTTAACCTACAATGACGGGCGTAGCCCGCGTACGGTGTTGGGCCAAACGTAAATATTACGGGCATAGCCCGCCTTCGGTGATCGGGCCAGATGTGAATATTACGTGGAATATTTGATACGCAATTACAGTCTGATGCAATAATCGTGGTAGACGCAAGTATTACAAAATTTTTATTTATACAAAACTCCAAAATATAAAATCAGTAATCTGTAACGGTATGATATATTTCAAAGCATTTTGGTACATGTAACGGAACTTTACACTTTTTACACTCCCACGTTGTTTCTTTACGTTTTTTATTTTTGTGACAAACTGTACAACGTTTTGACGGTCTTAATTTAGAGGGTGTTGGATCAATGTGCTTTGGAAAATGAGCCCATTCCTTCGCGTAAAGTCTGCCTGGCGCATCTCCGGAAGATAATACGCCTCGTTCTCTATAAATCGGTTTTTCATTTTCTTCATTAGAGATTCGGCTATGTTGATCTTATAGTCGACATAACATTGTTTCTTTCCATCATTCAGTTTTTTCCATAAGATGTAAGAGTTAAAAAGATCAATATCAAACAGATAAAAAAAAATTATATCCTGTTATGAATTTTCTCATCACTGGAAAACATGCTAATATTTGATCTTGGAGATCAATTCCATTCATTCTCTTGTTATACTCTGCAATACAATTTGGTTTTAGAGTGCCCTTGGATCCTTGTGAAGTCATTTAGACTGCTTCATGTTTTGTCGACAGCATATAAACATCTCGCTTGTCTTTCCATTTTATAGCGAGTATTCGGTTGCAGCTTCTTATTGCGTATTCGCCCGGATTAGCGTGTTACACAAGTCGTGCGAACGTCCCGAACGCTGCGCGAGCTTGTATACAATTTCGGCCCAACATCTTCGAATCTAAATCGTAGGTTAAGGGGTTAAAGAAGGGTTTTGAAGAGGCTGAATGGATGGTGACTAAGGAAGCAGTCGGGAATAGAAAACTGAGCTTATGCCCTGAAGACAGACCTCACTGTAAAATTACTTATGCTCCACGTGACTTCAGGTAACTTACCCCCACGTAAAAGTGTAAACTTACCTACTTTCTTATGAATAAAGTGTTAATTCTTGATCGTGTTACATCACTGCTCGCCAATTTTCTCGCAAAATGTACATAGACCTCGTCACCAGGATATTACTTATAAACGCTTACTGAATCTACCTGCTCAGATTATTTTTATGTCTTCTAAAAGCATTTCCGATGCACAGTATAACCACTTAAAACCTGTATTCTATTTTAGTATCTAATTAACTGACTTTTTTTTGTATCTATTTGCATTCCATGCTTATCCATTTAAATAGTTATTCTGTCTAGAACTCGGGAATTGTCATGTATTAACAACCTAACCTCGGTGTAAATCGACAGAATAATTGTAAGAACGAAGACTTCCCCGGCGACAGAATAATTGTCAGGGGTCCGAACCTACTATCATGTGGCACTCCTGCTATAATTTGCACCTCCCGTTATATTAAGTTTCGTACATTGAACGTTCACACAGAAAACTTAATTTGGATGGTGCGATTTGCTCAAATGAATTAATCATGAGTAATATCTGCGAAATTGTTGCCGCTACTGTCGGTGTGAAACAACTACCGACCGTGGTGGTGTAACGGTTAGCGTTCTCGTCTCGCATTCGGGAGGACGGCGGTTCGAATCCCCGTCCGGGCATCCAGATTTGGGTTTTCCATGGTTTCCCAAATCACTCCAGGCAAATGCCGGGATGCTTCCTTCAAAAGGCCATGGCTGAATTCCTTCCCATTCCTTGCCCTCCATCCTTTCCCGTCTCTAAAGACCTCGCTGTTAAGAAACGTTAAGCAGTTAAAAAAATAAGTAAAACAACTATATCCTTCTTATGCTAGTGTTGGTTCTTTCATCGAGGAAGATAGCAGTTCGAGGACTTGTGGAGCCGATGGCTCACTAGTTCGAGCGCAGCCGGAGTATAGCTATCTGCATCGGCTAAAAGCAGGACAACAGGTGGCGTAGTAACCTCGCTATATCGACGGACACAGTAACTCAAGTTTCAGTTAAGTAAAAAGGAAACTAACTTAGCATGGGTGATCGGTTCGGATGAAATGTCATATAGTTCTGTCAGGATCTGTTACAGTAATTCAACTTCTTTTGGGAAGTAAAGAGATTGCGAATGTGCTGAGAATGTAGATATTGCCTTCGAGTCTGTAGGCTCCCTAGCCTCATACGACTCTTTGAGCATATTAGTGCGACTTCAAATTTTTTTTTTCTCCTTACACCTTTACCGACAACATTAATAGTAGCAGTAACGTACGTAAGATCCAAAGACTTGCAGGCTACCAGATTTCATTACAAGCAAGTTCTTTTGCCAACTTTTACTGATAATATAACGAATTAGGCAATTTGTTGTGTGTTCACATCGGTTATTTTCTTTGAATTGACTATTATCGTGTTGGTTGAAGAAATTTGCTTTTGGAGTCCTTAATATCTTTGGCTCGACATACATGTGCGATCATACGTTTTACGACATGGACTTTATTAAACATAAATTCAGAAAGCAAATAACCCACGAGAACTTGGATTCATGTTTGCAATTGAATCGTTTATTTCAGAAACCCGCTAAGTGCACTTTTTTAAATTTTCGGTAAAACAGAAAAAACTTAATATCTTTTATTTGAATAGAGCTTTTTGGATTGAAAAAATTAGATGAATATTTAACTTATCAAAACAAATGTTGCTTGTAATTCAATTTTATTTCGTTTACTTTCTTCGAAAAATTTTTTTTTTTTTTTTAAATTTAGTTGACGGGTTTCTGCAATAAACTACCTCACATTATTAAAAACTGTTATTTTGAAGCTAACTTTTAATTTTTTTAAATAGCAGGAGGATGTTTAACAACAAAAACATAATACTATAAACTTAAAATATTTATTAAAAGCAACAAAAACTCCATAATTACTTCTGTGCATATAAAGTATTTAATCGGATACAGTTACAGCATTACCCATTTTTACTTTTCTCTATGGGACTACTCATCTTCGTACTGCCTATCAACGTTGCACTCCGCGCCAGTAGTAGGCCACTGGAGGATGTTGTCATAGGAAGCTTCATATCCTTTAGTGTATTTGCTAAGTTTCCTCAGGTCGTTGATCTTCTTTACATTGATTTGTACTCTTCCAGACGGGTATGCTTGCACTGTTGGCAGTTCAGGAGCAGCAACATACTTTTTCAAGGTAAAAGTTGGAAATATGAATCAGTTGATAAAGTTATGGCCGAAAATTTTCCTGGTGCAGATTTGCTGTACTTAAATTCTTTATAGGTTGAGAGTTTAAAATGAATTTTTTCTTCCTTGGGAACACCCCTTCCATTTGTTTCATCTGAGCTCCCCTTTTTATATATATATATATATATATATAAAACTGGGACCACCACGTATTGAAACTAAAGATCATGTCACTGGTTACTTAGTAGACAGAAAAACGCCCTGTTTTACTGGCTCTAATAATCATCTCAGCATACTGCTCTGGAATGTACACTCTGTCCACTTATCGCACAAAACGTTTTACACAACCAAAATCAAGGTTGCAGGGTAGAAATGAATGTCCCCTGACTGGGAAATAGTGAGTCACCGTCTCGAATATTCCCCTATCACAAAGGTTCATCAGAAACCGAACAACACAATGATTTTTATTTTGGCCTGATGGGCCATCACTGAAGACAACAATATGTTTAACTCCAACAGGAACTTCAGTTTTCAAATAATGTGATAACATTGAGCACACCTTGTCCGGAGATTTGTTGGCTTGACCTTCATGGTAAATGTACATACTTGCTTTATTTGTCTTCATATCGTGAACACAAAATACATTAAGCCAGAGCTGACGCATGTACAAGACTTCCTGAACTGGAATATTTGGAAGCGGGAGGTTTTGCATGATGTCAAAACATAGCGCTACACTACGTTTGTATTTATCTTCATTAGAAATTCCTCGTTTCTTTTTTGGTTGAGATTCATCATCAGGACTTACACTATTCATTTCTTACAGGAAACTGTCACAAAAACAACGTGAAACCACACAAAATGTTAAATAATTTAACACTTGAACACTTGACACAGTGGCGTAGCTAGGTCAACAAGGGCCCCGGTGCAAAAAAAAAAAATTTATTTTGGGCCCTCAGGCCAGACGGGCGACCTTTTTTTGCTTTGTGTGCTGGTAGGGGCCCCCTGAACTGAGGATGAGGGCCCTTGAATTATTCTTTAGGGGCCCCTGAGCAGTGGTTGGGGCCCCCCCTGAGCACAGCGAGGGCCCTTAGTGAGGGGCTCTTGTACTCTCAGGGGCCCTTAGG
This sequence comes from Vandiemenella viatica, assembly GCA_031002005.1. Lineage (NCBI taxonomy): Eukaryota > Metazoa > Arthropoda > Insecta > Orthoptera > Morabidae > Vandiemenella > Vandiemenella viatica. Next base: position 139,751,715 of record JARYHS010013630.1, on the reverse strand, counting down.
CGACGGCAGAGCTAAAAAAAAAAAAAAAAAGGTCGCCAGTTTGCCGTGAAGGCTCGTGGGGCCCTCTAAACTGTGCTTGAAGGCCCCTAGAGGTGCGCTTTGGGGCCCCCTGAGCGTGAGGGCCCCGGTGCACTGCACCGCCTAGCCCCATAGTAGCTACGCCCCTGACTTGACAACAACTGTCTTTTCAAGTAGTAGTTAAAACAGGCGGTGCAACATAATAACAAGCAGGAGTGCCACAAGACGATCACGAAATTTAGTGGAGAAACCCACCATCTGATGCCGGTTAGCGGGTTTCTGCACTAAATTCGATGTTTGAAAAAACCCATACAGAGGCTTGGCCATTGACGGTCTTCTGCTCAAACATGTGTGTTTACACATCATGAGCCATAATATGTATTTATCTCAATTTTGACAAAAATGTCAGTTGACGGGTTTCTGAAATAAACGATTCAATTACAAACTATAAGCTATGCACCTAATATTACAAAACTTGCCAAGGAAATACATGCATATTGTTCTCATTAATTAAAAATACGTAAATTATTTATGAATGTATTATGTACGTAATTGTATGTATGATAGTGCAATGATTACAGTATTAATATATTTAATTAAATAATTTTTAATATTATTTAACAGGCCTATGGCTCATAGAAATTTTTCCCTGCGCCTTTAATAGTGAAATTGGCTCTTTAGCTTCTAAAGTATGCCGACCACTGCTGTGTGAAAAGGTAATCTTCAAACTTTTTTACAGAAAGTAAAAACTAAAATTATGGGAGATACAGGATTCACGCTTATGTTTCAAATTAGACTGGAACACGGAAAAAGTGTTAGCTCACAGTCTATTACTACACGTAGAACATGTTGCAAAGAAAGGCAACGATTTTGTTATATCAAATTATGATTATATTTTTTTTTTAAACACAGTAACGAAACCTTCCAGTTTCAGGTATGGAAAATACAGGGCGTTCGCCGGGAAACGCAACCCTCCCAGTCTGTTGCCGTCGGCAACTTGCTCGGTCAGCGGGGCCAGCGGTTCCCGCCACACGATACCGTGAATCACCGCACTGTTTAACACCTCCGCTGCCCCAACAGTGCAGTGGCACAGTATAATGGGACCCTTACATGGTTAAGAACGGTTTCTTTGCATTGTAGCTAGTTTGTGACTTCAGTCTCTTATTAATCAGTGTTGTGAATAAACGTTTCTTTGCGGTTTGGCTGGTTTAGGGCTTCATACTCTTACTAATCTGTACCGTGTTTGAGTGTGAGTAAAATTATGGTACGTTACAGTTTGCAACAAAGAATATTTCTCTACGATACATATGTGAAGAAGAAGTCGTTTAAAAAGTGTCGCAGTAAATTTCGTCGCGAATATCCTGGCGCTTTACTGCCAGCTAAATCAACAATTCTGCGTCTGGTTAAAAAAGTAAGAGAAACGGGTTCATTTTTTAACAAAAAGAGACTGTCGGTCAACCGTATTCTCACAGAGGAGAAAATTTACGATATCGCTTTTCGACTAGAACAGTCACCCAAAAAATCATTAAGTCAGTTAGGGCAGCAGGCAGGCGTATCTAAGACGTCAGCTTGGAAAGTAACAAAGCTAGTTCACTTAAAGCCGTGCAAAACAATTGTGGTGCATAAAATTACAGAAATAGACCAGGGGCCTAGGATTAGATTTTGCAACTGGTACCTGCAGGGTGTCCACGATGGCACTGTTGATCCGCAACTGACGTTTTTCTCTGATGAGGCCTGGTTTCATCTGAGTGGTTATGTTAACGCTCAAAACAGTCGACACTGGAGTTCAGAAAAACCAAATACTCTACTCCAACTGCCATTGCATGACTTAAAAGTTGGTGTTTGGTGTGCGATTAGTGCTTCGAGAATCATAGGTCCAATTTTCTTCCGTGAAACTCTTACTTCCGCAAGATATATCGAAAATATTGTGAAACCGTTTTTCGAGAAACTTACTGAAGAAGAAAAATTGTACGGCTATTTTCAACAGGATGGGGCGACAGCTCACACCGCTAGAAATTCGCTTGCTGCACTTGACGAAGTGTTTTATGATCGTGTAATCAGCCGTGGGTTGTGGCCCGCCAGATCACCGGATTTAAACCCTTGTGACTTCTACCTTTGGGGTAAACTTAAGGGTAAGGTGTACGAAGGAAATCCTCACACATTGGAAGAACTTGAGGAAAAAATCTATCAAGTAATAATGTCCATTGACAAAGGTGAAATCCAGCGTGTGTCTCGAAATATGTTCAGAAGATGTGAAATGTGCATTACACAAGAGGGTCAACACTTCCAGCATCTTTTATAAGGTAAGCTAATGAATTACGACACATTTAAATGCTTAGCACATACAAGTTTATGAAGCGTAATTATTGTGAAATAGTCCGCGGCCGACGGTCGAACAATGCCGGAAGCTGATCGCTCGCTCGCCGGGAGCAGTTTCTTCCTTGTAGCGCTAACAGTGGGTTGCGTTTCCCGGCGAACGCCCTGTATTAGGCATATGCCTTCCCCTTTCTACTGCGCTGGCATGCACGAACTCTGTCCGTAAAATTCGCAAGACTGCACTTGCATGTCGCCAACAACGTGTCCAATTTCCGCCTTTAACTCACGGATGTTTCGGGGGTTTATTGACGTTGGTCACCATTAAGCGAGATGAAGCGATCCCGAAACCGGTCATGGAGCAAGCCAATTGGTGTGCGGTACCTGTGACACCATCCTGCTGAAATCACAACACTTGAATATCCATTTAATTGAAATGAAGCCACAAAAACAGCTCTTATAATCGCATGGTATCGGTGTTCTGCCTCACCTTCAGAGAAATAAGGGCCGATGATGCCTGCTTGCTGTGGATACATTTCCCTTTCTTGAAACATATAAGGTTTTCTGACCCTCAGATACGGAAGTTATGTTTACTCACACATCGATTTAAGTGGAAATGCGCCTCGTCACTAAAGATGGTTTTGCGAGCAAAATCATCATCTTCTCAAACAAATCAAATGTCGCCTTTTCTCGTGAACGACCACTTTCAGTTTATGCGTTAGCTACATTTTTTAGGAGTGATAATGGAGATCAAACCACAGAAAACGCTGTACTGAAGAATATCCTATTCCTATTCCCAATTCTTGTGAACGGTGACGAACCGACTTCCTTGTACTAACAGCCATATTTGCACGAACCTCCGCAAGGTTTTGCACAGAACGGGGACGCCCAGAACTATTCACATTCACTGTTGAACTTTTCCATAAGTCTCCCAACTGTTGATTCATTTAGTACTTCATTACGCCCTAGAATCGCGCGAAGACTCTCGCAGTTGCTACAAAACTTTCTCCGTTCTGATAAAACGGTTTAACAATTAGCACACACTACGCAATAGTAAATTTCTCCATGGTTAGACACAAAATGAAGCAGCAATGAGAGAAATTCAGACTGCAGCACCAATCGGAGCGTTTGTGGATACCAACCTGAAAAACAATAATTTGAGCAACAAGATTCTGCGCGATTCATAATCGGTGCCCAATTTGCAATACCCTGTATAAAATGTTTCAGACAAGACTGAGTGAAAGTGTGGCTTCCTGGGATACTCGTATAAATTAAATGCACAGGAACTTACGGCAAGCTGTCAGGAGAATGTGTAGAAATGATTACTAGGCGGATTTCACTAGGAAGGATACGGTAGAGATAGTGGCAGGTGCGGGCAATATAGGCTACAAACATAATTTGTAGTATAACAGAATGACCTGAAAAATGTGGTGAAGGACTCTTGCAGGTCTTGAATCGCCATGATCGGCTACAGTTGAGCCAAGCTAAGAGACTGAGGTGCTGAAGGGAATACTTTCTGAAATTTTAGCTAATAATGCAAGGGAGATAATTTCCAGTAATGATGGGGTCAGGACTGTACATTTTTTTAGTTTAGAGGCTGCTGATGTGTAGATTAAAATAAATGATAAAAGAATACTGATAGTAGATGCATGTGGGGAAATCACTATTGCTAAAGAAATAGATGAAGCTGTTGGAACAATAGAAGATGAGGGTACAACTGGGAAGACAGGATAGCGCTGAAAATATCACAAAGCCAATAATAAGTATAGTATTATTGGTGAACTGTAGAAGTATATTGAACAATGAAATAGAATTTGGAAAATTAATGGAGTTACACAAACCGGAAGTAGTTATAGTGGTAGAGTCTTGGCTAAAAGGAGTACTAGACAATGACGTTTTCCCCGATGTACCGCAATGCTAGAGGATCAATTGGTGGAGGGGTTCATATTGATTATCAAAGACTACTACAGTTCTTTCGTGTTCATAGAACACGAGTTAGGGGTAGATTTCAGAGGTACTGTGTACCCTAGTAGAAGGATAAATATGAGGCTTTTGAAGGGAATCTAAATACATATTCACAGTTAAGAGGCGAGCATATAATAGTCATGGGGATTTAAATATACATGGTGTCAACTGGGTAGGAAATAATAACACAAGGGAACAGAGCATTGTAAATACCATAAGAGAACAAGAGGACCAAAAACTGTTGGATATGTTTCTAATGAAGCCTGATGAAAACCTTGTGGGTCTCAATGAAATTGTGAAGGATATTAGGAGATTTAGTAAATCAATGACCAAGGGAAAATAGATATAATTATAAAAGGTCCAGCAACTGGAAGGGAGGCACAAGTACAGTGGATCCGAAGTGGGAAGAGTTAAAGGGGATAATAAAAAAAAGGGGCGAAGAAATATTTATTCCTAAACATCAAATAAAGAGCAGTACAAAATCTATATAACAGGGAGATGATGAGGTTAAATACGATGATGAGAAGATAATACATTGGAATCAGGAGACATCAAGGCAGTAGGGAATACTTGAAACAAAGAGGGAAGCTCAAGTTTATGAAAAATATTATTAATGCGCAGGAAGAACTGGATGATGCATCTAGAAATTTCTATGTATATGCTAGAAAACTGAAGGGAAGGGAAAGTTTTCAAACAGTTATAAGGATGGAGAAACAAGTTACTGAGGATTTGAAAACTGCTAAGGTACAGTATTAAGTGACTGGTTTAATGAGACCCCTAGGGACTATCATCCTGGCAAGGGAGGGAACAAATTAGAGGAGCGTCTCTATATAAATAGAAATGAACAAACTACAAAACTTGAAATAGATCATCAGAAACTGGAACTAAAAAAGCGCAAAGGGACCATAACATTACTACAGATGGTGGGATTAGAATTGCACATTATCTTGAAATTTTATTTAGAATGAATTGGGAGTCTTGCTGCGTTCCTGAGGACTGAAAAGAGCGACAGTAGTACCGGATCGTAAAGAAGGGGTGACAAATATGATTGAAAATTTCGGGCTGATTAGTTTGACATCAGTGATATGCAAATCGATGGAGATGCAATAACATTAGAAATGTCTCCTCCGAATATATGGTTTCGTTCCTGTACAGTGCTTCCCCCTCGCCCCCCTCCCCCTCTCCTCTCTTCTTTCTTTCTTAACACGTTCCTTCACTAAAATCCCGATCAAGATATTAAAATGAAAAGTGTGTAGGAGATCAATTTTCCGTAACGTGTACATCCAGTTTTAAAAATTTTTCGCCCTAATTACGTAATATTAATATCATATTTTATAATGAACACAGTACAAAAGAATATTTACAAAATGCTACGAGAGCATTCTGAAGTCTAAATTCAGGAGATGTTATTTTCAATACCTTTTAATGACTAATACAAATTTATTCAGTATTATATTATAACACTTCCATCGTTCCTCTATGACCACATAATTTTAAAAATGTTTCATATGAAACAGTTTGCCATTTTCGGCTTAGTTCCTGTTACTTTATCTGTAGATGCTCGATATTCTAAAAAGAACATATTTCGAGTATGGAGGATCATATTCACACACCTTATTTGAGCTAATTCCACTGATTAAGTATTCTTCGCTTCCGCATAGTAGCTGCAAAGAAATCCTTGCACATAGTGTTTGTCAGATCATTACTTCCTGACCCTTGTTGCCTCTGGGTTGCATGTCTGCTATTTCCTTGGGTCGGCCAGATATTTCTTCTTTGTTCATTACCACGCATAATCTTAAGAGACCCCGTCCTACACACGTCAGCAGAAACCAAACGCATTGTATTAAATAACTTCACTAATAGCACGCCTACTTTCCAAATTCTTTATCTCTTTATCCTTAAGTACTTTTTATTACATGCCCCTTGTGTCGGTAATTACATTAATGTATTTCTTCATAATAGTGAACCAAAAGATTTATATTCCATTCGTAATTATCTAAAACGAAAATATTATGCAAAATAAGAAGAATCCATAACCATAAAGGAAATAAAATCTCTAGTAGGAATAGTTGGGAAATTATTCGACTAAACTAATTTTAATAAAGTTTGCATAAATTTTTTCAAATGGCTCTATAACATATTAGATAGTGAAAACTAGATGTGGTGAATCCTCTTACTGGGAGATGGTGCAAGCTCAAGCTCGTCCATTTTTGCGACCTTAGTTGACGATTCTTGATATTGGTGGCAATGAATCGCCAAAACGACTCGTGTTGGAAACAACCATGCAGCAAATCTGAACTGGAGCGTATGCAGAACGTTTAGCCAGCCATCGTTTTCTAAACGACGATGTCAACTTTGTTTGGTGTTCATTCATGTCGCCAACTGACACAAAACACAGAATTTTTCCTCATCTGATGAAATGGATCTGTGAGATGTACTGGAAGACGGCCAATCGCCTTTTAGTTTCGTTTGTATATTGTTATAAAGAAAAATGTTTAGCTGGGTAATATTGAAAGAAGAAATAATGGCTAGTTTCATCGTTTTGTGTGGCCATTCTCTGTGCTGACGTATTTCCAAATTCTTTATACTCGTCCAAGTGCAAGACACCCACATTTACTTAAACACCGTGCCATTGGCAGGACTCGCACCAGGTGACAGAGTGTAGTGTTAACGCTCAAGCGTTGCATTTTGGAGGACGTAGTTTCAAAACTCCATCGATCCATCTGTATTTCGGTTTTGCATGGTTGATCAAAATCATTCCTCTAGTCCTGGGATCGTTCTTTCAGAGACCATGCGCGAATTCCCATTACTCACCCCCAATCCATTTCCCCCTCTAATGACAATGACGTCGACTAAACTAACAACGAACCAGCTAGTGACTCGGCATGTTGAGCTCCTTCACTGCTGGGCCGGAAGTTGAATATCATAATTCCAATAATTCTAAAGCACACCACAGAGATGTAATTATTTTTATTTGAGATATTTCTTGTAATTAAATCACGTTGGCAGAGATTGGCAAGGAGTCCCCCCCCCCTCCCCAGAATCCTCTCTTCGACGGCAATGTCATTTGAAACCGAAATGTAATGTGAACTAGAATCGAGAAATAATTCGGTAATGCCCTTTTGAAGGAACGTTTCCGGTATTCAGCTGGGGCGATTTACGGAAACAATGGAACACTAAAATTGGATGTCCGATGGGTTTGAATCCGTTTCCTCCCGAATACCAGGCAAGAGCGTTACCTCTCACCCATCCGTCTTTGTCGGCAAGAGGTAATGCATGATACAACAAGTATCCATGCTATTTTAAAAATAATGTGAGATATAAAAGTTTTCCTGCATTTTTTGCTCTTCAAAATCTGAAACCGCGAATTCAGATCGTAGCATAATCAAGAGGGGAGTGTTTCGCGAATTCTTATTCAGACTGTAGTTTTGTTAGAACGAATTCGTACTACGGACAAGTATAATATGAAATTTCTGTTGACTGTACAATTATGTCAGAAGGTCGGATAGGTAGTTATCAGTTATTATAACCATTAAAATTTTTTACTACCGAGCTCTACTGTGATCGAGATAAGCTTACCTTTTAATCATGCTATAATGAAACAAAAACAAGCGTTATTTTTTACGAACCATTAAAGAATCCATATATAATATATATTTCGTGGCGAAGGTATCCAGCAGTGTACTTTGGAAAAGCCGTTTATACTTTTGTGTCATATACGTTTCTATGATGCTGCATTCAAAATCTCTTATCTATCCCTGTCTATCTTAGCGAATCATTTCAGCATTCAATCTATAACTGTATTTATTAGTAAAGTGTCCGGTATTTTGTAAAAAGATGCATCAAGCTAATGAGAAAACCGGTGTAATTCCTCGAAAATCAATCATTTTTATTTAAATAATAATTATTACTAAAAATGTTACATTTATAATTATTTTAACTATAGAATTCTGAACGTCGGCTCGCGTGTGCAAGCCTCTTGCACGTCAGCCATTTTTTTTTAGTCTTTGGTAATGTAATGGGTATTGAAGGTCCAATATATCTTGAATTTAGTGTATCCCCTACTGGTTATACTGCCAATGTGGTAGTCGCGTCCAGATCGTAGCATAATCGATAGACGATGTGTCTCGCGAATCCTGATTCAGACCATAGTTTCGTTTGTTCGATTTCGTACTAGGGACAAGTGTAAACTATTATGAAATTCCTGTTGACTGTACAATTATCTCAGTAGGTCGGATAGGTAATTTGATCAATGTACAGTCCGAGTTTTCGCAGGCAAAATAGGATATGTTTCATCTGGTTTTAAGATCGAAAAAGCAAACATTTAAGATAATTTTTCGTTGAATGCGGTTAGTGTGAAAACTACTGCTCAGATTTTCATGTATCTACTAATTTATAGATTGTGGCCCCGTGGATAAAGTGCTTTACCTTTTAGTTGTACGCGATGTATGTGAAGCAAATAAATTTAAGATAATTTTTCCGTTTGCGATTAACGAAAACAATATTGGTCGGATTTTGATTGGATATTGATTATGTATAGCCTGTGGTTTGTGGATAAAAAATGGAATATTTCATATAGATTTGGGGAATTAGAATAAATTAATGTCAATTTAAAGGTAAGTTACTTTTTCTGTCAAAATGTTTATGGCGATTTCAGCGTATGAGCAGCATCATATTCGGAGGAGTGAAGCTACAGTTTGTCTTGGAGACCGTTCATGTAAAAAGATTTTGCGTTTCGTGGCCCGCAGGGGCCGCGGATCATGTAGTTCTTTGACCACGTTGGCTTTAGAGAGAAGTGTGTATACTACTAGTCCTAGCGAACGAAGCTGAGGGCACCTGTTAGTCTTGTGTATATTGCTGGCTTTCTCGACAACGGGTCTGTTTTGATGGAAAACACCGGTTAGAGCCTTCTTGGGTCTAGAAATTCATCAGCCAGCGTCTCATATTCGAGTAAACTAGTATTCGGGGATTTAGTATTATGATATACACTCCTGGAAATTGAAATAAGAACACCGTGAATTCATTGTCCCAGGAATGGGAAACTTTATATACACATTCCTGGGGTCAGATACAACACATGATCACACAGACATAACCATAGGCACATAGACACAGGCAACAGAGCATGCACAATGTCGGCACTAGTACGGTGTATATCCTCCTTTCGCAGCAATGCAGGCTGCAATTCTCCCATGGAGACGATCGTAGAGGTGCTGGATGTAGTCCTGTGGAACGGCATGCCAAGCCATTTCCACCTGGCGCCTCAGCTGGAACAGCGTTCGTGCTGGACGTGCAGACCGCGTGAGACGACGTTTCATCCAGTCCCAAACATGCTCAATGGGGGACAGATCCGGAGATCTCGCTGGCCAGGGTAGTTGACTTACACCTTCTAGAGCACGTTGGGTGGCACGGGATACATGTGGACGTGCATTGTCCTGTTGGAACAGCATGTTCCCTTGCCGGTCTAGGAATGGTAGAACGATGGGTTCGATGACGGTTTGAATGTACCGTGCACTGTTCAGTGTCCCCTCGACGATCACCAGAGGTGTACGGCCAGTGTAGGAGATCGCTCCCCACACCATGATGCCGGGTGTTGGCCCTGTGTGCCTCGGTCGTATGCAGTCCTGATTGTGGCGCTCACCTGAACGGCGCCAAACACGCATACGACCATCATTGACACCAAGGCAGAAGCGACTCTCATCACTGAAGACGACACGTCTCCATTCGTCCCTCCATACACGCCTGTCGCGACACCACTGGAGGCGGGCTGCACGATGTTGGGGCGTGAGCGGAAGACGACCTAACGGTGCGCGGGACTGTAGCCCAGCTTCATGGAGACGGTTGCGAATGGTCCTCTCTGATACCCCAGGAGCAACAGTGTCCCTAATTTGCCGGGAAGTGGCGGTGCGGTCCCCTACGGCACTGCGTAGGATGCGACGGTCTTGGCGTGCGTCCGTGCGTCGCTGCTGTCCGGACCCAGGTCGACGGGCACGTGCACATTCCGCCGACAACTGGCGACAACATCGATGTACTGTGGAGACCTCGCGCCCCACATGTTGAGCAATTCGGTGGTACGTCCACCCGGCCTCCCGCATGCCCACTATACGCCCTCGCTCAAAGTCCGTCAACTGCACATACAGTTAACGTACACGCTTTCGCGGCATGCTACCAGTGTTAAAGACTGAGATGGAGCTCCGTATACCACGGCAAACTGGCTGACACTGACTGCGGCGGTGCCCAACCGCTGCGCAGCTAGCGCCCTTCGACGGCCAACACTGCTGTTCCTGGTGTGTCCGCTGTGCCGTGCGTTTGATCGTTGCTTGTACAGCCCTCTCGTAGTGTCCGGAGCAAGTATGGTGGGTCTTACACACCGGCGTCAATGTGTTCTTATTTCAATTTCCAGGAGTGTATCTCGAAATTGACAATGCGCCATAAGCGTCATATGTCTCGTGGTAACCAAACTAGCTAGGAGAGGAAGCTAAAATACTCGGCAACAGATGGAGGATCCAGCAATTCCTGTATCGTCAACTGTTAAATCAACAATTCTTGTTCTGATGATTGAGTAAGGGGTTTTTAGTATCTAGAAATCGGTCTGAGAGAGTCTCATCTTACGGAAAACTGAAACTTTTAAATACTCTTATTACACTTATATATATATTATTTTTACAGCTATATCAATCCTTGTTTCAGTATGCAGCCCCTTTAAGCCAAATGAGCTATATTTTACAATTTAATATATATATATATCGGACATTTTCATATTTCGACCAAAGACGTGTGTGTCCCCAGACGTATTTCACTTTACTGCTGCAACTACATAGGGCAGACCAGTGATGTTTGTGTGTGGTTGTGACCCCAAGTCTCCTATCATGAACTATGGTGGTTAGATATCGGTAGCTATGGGGGTGTGGAAGATTTGGAGTTTGAAGTTAGTCGACTAGGACATTTTCCTATTTCTACCAAAGCTGTGTGTGTCCCTATATTTCACCTTGCAGTGTGGTTGTAGCCTCAAGTCTCCCATCATCCACTACGGTGGTTGCATGTCGGTAGCTGTGGGGATGCGGCAGATATGGTGGTTCAAAGTGATCGACCGAGAGTATCAAAACTACATAGCACAGTCTCCCATCGTGCACTATGGTGGATGCGTGTGAGCAGCTATCAATCAAAATTCTTTACAAACTTGAATGAAGTCGTGGGAACCAGCTAGTGTTATATATACACGTGTCCCTATTTCACTTTGTAGCCTCCACTACTTAGCGCAGAACACTGGTGTTTGCATGGAGTTTCCCATCATCCACAAAGTTGGCCGAATAGTGGGGGAGGTTGAAAGTGTTCGACCTGGGGCATTTAGTGCAGACCACTGCTATTTGTGTGTGGAGTCTCCCATCGTGTAATATGGTAGTTAGATGTCGGTAGCTATAGAGTGTGGAAGTATGGTGGTTCAAAGTGGTCGAACTATGGCATTAGATATGCCCACACTTGTTCAACTTTTGGTCGTCAGAGGCATGGGTCATGTTGCACGGCAGAGAGGCATGCGTCAGGGGCATGCCTGAGATCCTCAGTACTTTCAACAATCCAGGAGGCACGGCGTGTTGCAAGCGTTTCCAGCTGAAGTGGGTTCTCGTGCGTCTCCGCTTGCAATATGTCACTCTCCAACGAGGAAACACTTTCATTCTTCGAAGATTACCGTTCTTTCCCATTGTTATTTAACGTCAAAAATAAAGACTACATCAACAAAATCAAGGAGACAGATGCCCTAAGGTCCTTGGGGAAAATGGATGTAGCTGCTGTGAAAAAAGGAAATCAAGATCTGTGATTATACATTTCTAAAGAGCAGCAGAAAGTCCTTTCCAAGAAGAGCGGTGATAGAGGTGATGGGGATTACAGTTCATCGTGGTTCGCATATAATAGTATCCCGTTCATATCCGATAGATACTATTACGCCGAGGGAAATATAAGAAATAGAAGAGGTTGCTGGAAACGGGACTTCAATCGCGGAAAAGTGGAAATGCAGAAGTCAGTACCTAGCGACTCGATCTTGTTTCCTTCTGTCATTCTTTTCGGCCTACCTGAACCAATTAAAATCATTTAATCCTTTTTAGTCATTTTACAATATTCCGGTAAGCTTGCGCAGTATCGCGGTACTTTTGTGACGTTATTTCGTAGGTTTTTGGTCATTCATTTAAGTGACCGTGCAGTATTTAGTAATTTTTCACATCATTTAAAAACAATTCAAGCTCATTTTAATTAATATTTTGCATTGATTGATTGTTGTGAAGAATTTTGACAATGTAGGATTGTTTGTTTTGTTGAGATTCTTGTACAAAGATTTGGCGCAGGTCACGTAATATTCAGTGTGCAGTGTACAGTAGATTCACGTAGGCAATATTTAACCTCGTTTAACGTATGGGGGGAAGGTTCAAGCTCCATCATGTACTCAGTATATTAATAAACAGATTTAGCACTAATTATTATATTACTCAGTAACAGTAAACAAAATTTGTTGTAATAAACAGTCAGATGCATTTACATGTGTATGTGAAAGTATTAACAAACATTCTGAATAAACAAAAGTCATTTGTACAGTAGCAGCCTGTCATCTATTTAAAAATTTCAGGAAGTTCAGATTATTCATTGGAATGGAATATTTCTATGTTAATCGGTGTCAACCGTATGGTTACATTATGACAGCTGCGAAAACTGCAACATTTTTTATGGTGCCAAATATAGATTCAAATGTGGCATATTTTATGTAACATCAAGAGGCTTACACAATGAACAAGTAATTAACTCAATCAACATCTTGTTAACACCTTATAATCTTAACTTATTGCTATGCATGACTTTCTCGGATCAGGAGCAATTCGTTCTAATATATTAGATATGCACGGGTAGGTAATGTGCGGGTTTCTTTCTTCCAGAAACTAAATTTATTGAAAGTATGCTATACTCAGCCACATTTTCCAGATACATCTCGAGCTGAAAATGTTGCCATAAAGTACTCTACGAATTCATCTCGCATCCGGGAAGCATTCAAAGAATGTCTTCGACTAATTCTCTAAAGTGGAGCGATGCCAGTGCCGTTTGCGGTAATTCCGCGCCAAGTTCCGGGAGCAATAATTCCTGTGCTGGCATCTTCACTATCCCACTATGCCACTGGGCAGTAAAACCTTGTACAATCCGATTTCATACGACTGAAATTGTGAAAATATACGCAACGTAGAACTATGTCCACAATCATGTTTTTAACTTTCATTTCAATTGCCTCCGGAAAAACGGAAGCAAGCAGGCCGAAGGCATTTTTAACCACGAGTCTTGCTCTTAACAGCCTATAATTGAAAATCGTTTTGCGCGATCCTTGATCCAAATCAACTTTATATGACGTAGTTAGATGAGTTGTCAAAAGAGAAGGCATCCTCGGTAACCAACGGTATTTCGCTAATATAACATTGGCAGCTGCAACGCCCGTAAGACAAATTGGATCGTCCATCTTGCTGCGGCTGCACCAAAACACTGAGGGTCATTCCTCATGATCATGAGGCGTGAATGTGGACGCTAAAGGCATGCCTCCTGAGATTTGCCTGTATTTATACACTCCAGTCATGTGTATCGACAGTGTGATCCCATACCAAGCCTTTACCGGCCAGGGAATGACCTCCGCCATCGATGTTCTGGAACACTTTCCACGTGAGTTAATCACGTTTCACTGTCGCATATACTGGTCAGGCAATGACCTAAAGCTTCCCTCACTGTTCGCGAACATATTCCGTGTGACCGTCAGTGTGAGTGACCGGCAACACGCGTAAACTTGCTGATGCGCGCGAGACCCACTAGTCCGACCCGGGCGCCGTCCGCCGAGCCACGGCTTGCCGCCTTAAACTAATACAACCATTTTATCTATCCTAAAATTAGTCTATCACATCTCTTCCCCCCCCCCCCTTGAATGAAGGTGGCTTTGTCCTCAAAGCCCTTTATTTTTGCTAGCGCTATGGAATTTCACTGCGGGGTTACAAAGTCTTAGCAACAATATAAAATCATTTCAAATTTGTTTTCCGGCCGTAGTCCAACCCTGTATAACAAAAGGAAGATATTAGTTCATATTTCGTACAAACTATGAATTAGCAACTTGTGCTACTGGTTTGTTCATTATTACTATCATTGTTACTGGTCATTGGTACACTCATGAAAATTTGCGATGCTGTTGGTATTTGTGTATTAGTTTTCAATTTTGCTAGTCTCTTTGAGTGACGTTTATAGACTAGTAATATGAGAATGATTATAACAGATATGTATATAATCGATGTTAAAATAATAGATGTTACTTAAGTCTTATTCCTCGTTTGGACTTACACTTGAGTCTCTATACTTGCCAATAGGTGGTTGCATTTTATTGCATCTCTTCTTGTTGTAAATGTTTGGCAATTTCCGAGTTGAGTATTGATGGATTAGTTGATTTAGTTGTTGTAATTTTGGACTATGATATATCTGCTTATCAAAAGTAGGTAATACATAATTAGGAAAAGAGATATTAACAGGAATTAAGACTCTATCTACTACTACTATAGTAAAATTTTCACCAACAAGCTTGCTCAATAATTCATGATGCTGCTAATTTAATTCGATTAACAGATTGATTTAAATGTTCATCCCAACATGTAACTACGATCTCTTGCGGATGTGTCATTGTAAATATCCAATTTTGATTTATTGGTGCCAAATATGAACCGTCTAATGATCAAATTTGTCTTTGACATAGGTTCGAAAAGTTGTTCGCAAAATACATTGAGGTTTCACAGTTTGGAAAATTCCTGTCATGCAAAGTTAATAATGGACAAATCATTATTGCAGAATTTTGGCATTTATCCAAATCACGATTATTTAAGACAGTATATGATTTTTGATTTTGGGTAAACAACAATACATCATGAGTTTCCCATTGTATGAAATGATTCGTGTGTTCCCATGCCACCGGGAAAGTGTGTATGGAATATCTAGTTAAAACAGAATCTGTTGTTCGAATTGGGATATCTATCACAATTCTCAGCTGCTCGTTCATCAACACAACATTAACTGTCACGATTTGATAATAATGATATACATTTTCTATGTTACAAGGAAATAGCGTATAACTTTGGGCTCCTAAATGTTTTTGGATTAACTGTAAATAATGCAAGTACAGTTTACGTGCAAGCAAGACATCACTTAGTTTTCCATTAGAAGCCTGTATCAATGCAATCCGTAGTTTTGTAAGTTCAATTTTTGTATTTGTAATAGTAAAAACTTGCTGTTGCATCAACTGTGTGCAGTACAGTTGTTTAATGAAGACTTTCTCTAATTCTCTTAGATTCTGATTCAAGATTGTTTGTACTTCCGAAACTTTAGACATGAAAGTATGCACCAGTTTGGAAACGACAAAAAGTCGCGTTGGTGACTGAAATTTTCAAATTTCTTGTCAATGGGTCTTGTTTAAAGCGTTAATTTCCAAATTTTGAGTGACCTTTTCTAACCCTATTAATCGAGAGTTTAATTTCTTCAAATCTTACTCCGTGACGGTCCCGAAAAGACCCTTTAAAATGGACCCTCCTAGATTTACAAACCTCTCTTTGACCTTCTATTTCCTTTAGGCAACAGTTCTACCAAATTTTGGTATTCATCATTTAATGAATCATATAGGGTTCTTAAACTTACTATTAACGTGTGTGTTATGTCTTCATCATATGATGGTAGATTTTTAAAAGAAGTATCTAGCCATCGTAAAAAGTTGCTCAATTCTAAGCTATGGTTACGCAATTCTAGGAAGTCCACTTGTGCAATTACTGACCATGTATTTGACAAAAACAATTCCGTTCGATAGAGGCGTAACCTTATAGCCATGTGCAAACACTGTTTTCTTCAGCCCCACTAGTACTGAAGCTAAGATTCTATAATACCATATTTTACACTATACGAAGAAATAGTGTTTACAATTCCCAAATTCCACACTTCCTTTAGATTCACTTGCTCATTAGCACACTACTGACCCCAATTGAATCTTACAATAACACGAAACTGTTACTTAATAGCTACAGTTAATAAGTGATTCTTGGTACTTAGTTCGGTGCGTGTTTACACTTGAACCAGTCTGCGGTTTACTCAGCACTGTTGACACTGCAAGTCGCTGTATCACCAATACCCAGGTCGTTCGCCGACCGACGTTAGCATGCCTGCAGAACGCAAGTCTTGTGACAGAATGCTTGTTTGCTATCATTGCTTCAGAAAACAAAGTTTTCTTTTCTTTTACTTAATTGTTTTGTTTGTGAGTGAGTGGTATTGTGTGTGTGTGTAATAGAGTTATCTTGTTTGTGTATAATCACTCTGTTACTAAGGTAGAGCAGGATTCAACCTATTAATCATTTATACCTTTTCTCCATTACAATTTCAGCTTAGTGCAAATTTATTATAAAATATTTATATATATTTTCGTGTAAGGCTAAGTTAACCGATTTATCCTTCCATCTTTCAAGCAAGACATTTACATGGCTGTTATATCCTTACAGACTTTCTATACTTTATCCTGGTTTCCTTTTACTTACTGTTTATTTTGGTATGTGCTGCGTGCTTTTCCTCCGCGTTTCCTCGTTTCTTTGGCCCTTTCGGTGGTACTAGAGAATCCCAACTGCCTTGGCGATTTCGCAGCTGGTAATGTTGGTTCGGGCGGGTACTTCCTTGTGGTTCTGAGTTCGTTTCCCAACCTACTTTATTCACTGGTGGTTTATTATTGTTGCTTGACACCCTTTGATCACTCTTATGCCATATATACGGTTAACCATATTTTTATTTATTATTAAATTTCTGTCCTGTAATCTTATTTCCAATGTCACATTCGATGGAAGAGAGAAAACTTCGAATGGTCCCGACCATGCAGCATTGAATTTCGAAGTAGTTCATCTTTTTCTGTATGGTCTGTTCAACAAAACGAACGATCCTACAGGGATTTCTTGTGGGTGAGCTTTCTTATTATACTGCTTTGCTTGTCTAGCGAACGCTCCGGAGTTAGATTTCCTTACGCTGTTCCAGATGCGTTTTAGTTTATGTGCCAAACCCCTAACCTCTGAGTTCGCAATTTCTTTGTGAACAGGAAATATTGTAAATGGTGACCTCATCTCATGAGCATATAGCAGTTCGTAGGGTGTTTTATTTGTGGATGAATGAATTCTGCAGTGATAAGCATTAACTATAAACGGCAAAATTAAATCACAGTTTTTATGTGAATTATTTACATAACAGCTTAAAGCCTTTATTATCGTCTTGTACACCCTCTCTGCTCGCCCGTCGCATTTTGCACTTTGCATTTTGGAGAGACGTCCTTAATTTGTCGATGCCTAATAGTTTACATGTTTCTGTAAAAAGTTCTGACAGGAAGTTGGATGCTCGATCTGTCAAAATAAAAATCGGTGCTCCGTAAACTAATACCCAACGAACCACGAACGCTTTTGCTATGGTTTCCGTCTTTTGGCCCGGGGGGGGGGGGGCAACCATAACTAAATACCTGAAAAATGCGGTAAGAATGATGGTAAGAATGTAAGCGTTCCCTTGATCGCTTCTGGTGAATGGGCCGACTACATCTAAATGAATACGTTAAAACGGTTATGTTGTCTCTGGTAATGGTTGTACTTCTTCCGTCTGTTTAGAACCCCCGCTATCTTACTGCAGGTTAGGCAGCTGGTGACATACTGGCGTACGTCGCGTTGCCTCGAGGGCCTCCAGTAGCCTTTCGCAATTAAATTGATAGTGTTCTTGCAACCCGCGTGACACCCATAATATGAGTCATGATGTAGCTTCATGACTAATGCACGCAATCAATACCTCAGGTACCACTACACGATCGCCTTGCTTTGTTTCCGGTGTAACCCTTCTCCATGCATTACAAAGCGTGGATGCTGACGCCACTTCATACATTGTGGATCACGAGACTGATGTAATTATGCCAGCTTCAGGGTTTGTCGCACCTGCAGTGCTCTGACCCTTCTACTCAATCCGTCAGCATGCCCTATCTCCCAACCAGGTTTAACAATTACTTTATATTGGTATTCTGCGAGTAAAAACGCCCATCTCATCAATCTGCTTGAAGGATCTCTCAAATTTAGCAGCCATTTAAGGGCAAAGCAATCAGTGGCCCCAAACATACATTCTATCACATTTAATTCCATATACTAAACTTAACATCTCTCGTTCCGAGGTTGTATAACGTGTTTCTGCTGCGCTTAACTGTCTTGAGGCGAAAGATATAGGTTTTTCAATTCCATCAAAGTTCTGAGAAAGGACCGCACCACATGTATTGACTGAAATCCACCAAAAGCCGAAATCTCCTAGATAAATCTGGAATTGCTGGCAGTAGCTGTGTCATCAGGATCTCCTTCAAAGTTTTCCTCGCGGTTTCACATTTTTTTCTTTTTCTTTGTGTTGTGAGGGGATTAGGACAAAAACTAAGATCGCAAAACATTTAGCCACAGTGAGTTAGGCACTGGTTACAGGAGACAACTTATTCAGAAAACTGTGCTAAAATTTCAGTATATATTAGTAGAAGATGAAGCTTTTCCCCTTTTAAGATGAGGCCTATTCGAGGAAATCAGATAAAAGGAAATGAAGAGAAACAAACTTTCAATTACAGGCTCAGTAAACAAAGGAGGTTGAGCGAGAATGGCTTTGGTGTTATAGGTAGAAGGTTTCGAATCTATGAAAGCAGAATGCCGATGTTACATAAGAAGATAAATAAAGTAATATGAGCTATGTGCTCCGTTCATAACCTTTTGATTAACGATATCTGAATTGGGTTGCAGAAGATAAGAACGCTACTGACAACAGATAAATTTCAATATTTGACTTATACAGATTGCTGAGCTATATCATAAATCATTAAGATTTGAAATAATTTCACAAAATATTTTTTGCCAAACCTGGTTAATACGAATCATTACAAGCGGGATTCAAAGAAAGTGATGGAAAATTATATTACAAACGTAAAATAAACAAAAAAATAAAATACGAAGCATGACTTAATACCTGGTTGTTTTAAGTACATTCCTATTTCCTCCCACATATTTTTTTTGTTATTATATTTTTCGCCTTGTAAATCATAAAACTCTTTGAAATCCATTACTAATGACAAGAGGTGCTCTTTAACCATTACGTTAAAACATACAAGCAAAGTAAAAGTGAGTGACAGAGAAATTATATAATTTTTCATCTTCATTAAAGTTCATAAAGTAATTAAATTTTCAGTTTGTAATGACTCATATTTTATCAAAAATTCATCCACCAGCCTGCGTGCAAATTTGCAGCCAATTGTGTCGAAGTAATGCAGTTAATTAACAGAAATTGGAACATACAAGTTACAAAAGTCAGTCAGTGCTGTTGGAGCTTCTAATCGCAAACCTGGTCGCGACTGAGAGCATCAGGGCGCACAGGTTGAAAAGTACGCCTAGGGAAGCTGTCCGACAATGCGGTGCGACACGGCCCGCCCCGACTCAATCCGACTCGACTCGACTCGACCCGCTTCGCCAGTAGTCAGCGTTACCCTATTAGGATGTATGATACATTTCTGCGATGCGCCGCGGCCCGCACTAATGTGCGCTTACCTTTATAGCACATCGCTGCAGCAGGTTAGGTTTGGTGTACAAGTCATTTTCATATATTCAAGGTAATTTCTTACAATTTGAGGTAATAACGCCAGAGGTAGAATCTAGCGAAGTATTTGGCCCTCATTTCAATGTTTTTCGGAAAGACAGATGCTGTCTCAAAGGGCGGGGGTGTGTTCGTGGCCGTTAACCTAACCGTTAATTGTTCTGTCGTAACCGAAACAAAAATGTTTGCGAGTTGTTATGGGTCAAGGTAAAAATTGGTAAAAATTTAAAGTTCATAATCGGGTCATTTTATCGACCTCCGGACTCTCATTTGGCTAACTCGGATTACATCAGAGAGTCACTTAACAAAATTTATAAGAAATTTCAGGGACATGTATTGATCGTGGGTGGTGATTTTAACCTACCATCGGTTAATTGGGACACATGCACTTTCAGGTTGGGCGGAAGAGATAGGTTAATAACCGAAACGTCCCTAGAAGTATTTGCTGAAAGATCTCTTGAACAGATGGTTCAAGAGCCAACGCGGTGCAATAAAGGTTCCTCGTCCATTTTGGATCTTTTTCTTATAAGCAATCCTGATATTGTAGATACAGTTTGTATAAGTGATCACAAGGCGGTTGTGGTAACTTTAAAATCTAGTATGAATTTGAAGCATGACAAAGACAAACTCGTATATTGCAACTAGTATAAGGCAAACGATGTGGGTATGGTTGATCACTTGACGAAAATTTTTGAAACGTACACGCTAAATACAAATGTTGTGGAACTTTGGTTTAATTTAAAAGAAATAATATTGAACGATTTAAATCAATTTGTTCCTAAGAAGCTTATTAAGGTAAGTAAGAACCTTCCGTGGTTCAACAGGGAAGTGAATCGCTTGCTCAGGAAGCACAGGCGTTTACGTGCTATGGTAAAGAAGTCGGGGGAATCGTCTAGTCATCGTAAATTAGTCCAGTTACGAGCGGAAGTGCGTAAGGCAATGCGTGATGCGTTTAAAGAATTCCAAGCCATGAATTTGTCCGAAGATCTTATTACTGATCCAAAAAAGTTCTGGTCGTATGTCAAATTACTAAGAGGCTCTCGTAAGGTTATGCCTTCACTGATTAAGGAAAATGGGGAATTATCCGAAACTAGCGTACAGAAAGCAGAAATCTTGAATAATATATTTAAAAAAGCTTTCACGACAGAAAACTCATAGGAGATTCCGACATTTGCCAATCGTACCAACAAAATTATGAATGATCTCGTTCTTGATGTCGAGGGAATAACTAAACTGCTTATGAATGTAAAAACCAATAAGGCTCCCGGACCAGACGGTATTCCTACAAGATTCTACTCCAGGTACGCAAAGGAAATTGCACCGTATTTGATGAAATTATATACCGCCTCCTTGGATCAGGGAAAAATACTAGCCGAATGGAAGACCGCCTTGGCAAGTCCAGTGTTTAAAAATGGGAATGTTAATGATCCTCAAAATTATAGAGCGATCTCGTTAACATCAATATTTTGTAGGATTTTAGAACACGTCATCTATTCAAATGTCATGCGGTTTTTGGATGAAGATGAGCTTTTAAACCCAAATCAACATGGATTTAGAAAAGGCCGATGCTGCGAAACGCAGCTTGCACTTTTAATTCACGGCTTGTGCCGTATTATAGATGGGCAATCCCAGGTAGATATAGTTCTATTAGATTTTAAAAAAGCTTTCGACACTGTGCCTCACACTAGGTTACTTAGGAAACTTCGTGGTTACGGCATATCTAGACAAATATGCGACTGGGTTGCAGATTTTCTGAAGATCAGAACACTGTGTAGTTCTCGACGGTGAGCGTTCATCATTTACCGAGGTGAGGTCCGGGGTTCCCCAGGGAAGCGTGATAGGTCCTCTGTTGTTTCTCATTTACATTTAATGATTTGTGTGACATAATAAGGGGAATGAAGAGATTATTTGCCGATGATGCTATTATTTATCGTGAAATCAAAACTCAGGAAGACTGCGCTTTGTTACAAGACTATATTATGAAAATAATTGCGTGGTGTAAAGACTGACAGTTGGAGTTAAACTCTAAAAAGCGCCAAGTCATGCGTGTAAGTAAAAAGGTCACACCATTTAGCTCCTAATATGCAATTAATGGTACTGTCCTCAGAACGGTAGATTCCGCTAAATACCTAGGAGTAACAATTCGTAATAATTTGTCATGGAATGAGAATATCGAGAATGTAACTGGGAAAGCAAATCGTATGCTCCGGTTTCTAGGTCGTAATTTAAAACAATGTACTCCGGAAGTGAAATCGATTGCATACAAGTCACTAGTGCGTCCTCACTTAGAATATTACTGTTCTGTATGAGGTCCTCACCAAAAGGGGTTAATGGGGGCATTAGAGAAGGTCCAAAGAAGAGCTGCCAGATTCGTGACAGGTATATATAGTTGGAGGGAAAGCGTAAGTGCGATGTTGAAGGAGTTAGGTTGGGAAGACCTGGAACAGTGAAGGCGTTGCTCTCGACAGAAGCTAATTGAAAAATTCACGACTGACATATTTCAGAATGGCAGCAAAGAAATATTGCTACCAGCAACGTTCGTACCTCGGAATGACCGTGAAAATAAGATAAGAGAAATCAGGGCCAGAACCGATTCTTTTCTGTATTAATTTTTTCCACGAGCGATTAGGGAATGGAATAGAAAGGATTTACCGGGCGAGTAAACTTAAAATCCGACAGGAGTAGCTTTCGATAAAGCTCTCCGGCTATCCTGATCTGGGTTTTCTATGGTTTTCCCAGATCACTCCACACGAATGCTGGGATGGTTCCTCACAATAGACCATGGGCGCCTCCTGCCATATCCCTTCCAAACTATTACCCTTTCGGATAGGTGCAATGCACCCTCTGCCACACACTTTTAGTGAATCGCAGAGTAATGGTAATAGTAATAACTACGATCTAGTAATATCCTTCCCTATGACCTGTGTTATTGTCCATTGTTTGAAATAGTTAACAGTATACATACAAGTGTGGACAACAAGCTTGTTTATTAACAGCCAATAGTTTTAAATTACTGCCAAGTTTTCTCCAAAGGCGATATAAATATTTAAAAAAAATCGGCTACCTTACTGCTGTTTACCGATTGACCGGTTGATATCTGTGGAATGGGAAGATGCGCTGTGTACTATAACAAACAAGACTTGCGTGTCTGCGAGCAGGCAGTTGTGATACCGCGCCACTGAGTCGAACGCTTCCTGAAAAATCGCCCTATTCCTTCCGAAAGACAGCGTCAAATCCGGAACGTGGTTAAGTGCTTAGTTTCACTTGTTTCTTAAATAATAGTTCAGTTTCTGATTCGTTCAACGATGAAGATCTGGCATCACATCCAGATTAAATTGTTTTGTATTTCAGATTTGAAGAGGCCTTCATCAGTCTCATATCGGTAATAAAGGAAGTTACAATAAGAGCGCAACATTTGAATTTTAAATAAAACTTGGTTTTCTATCACAAAGAATTTAAATGTTTATGGGAAATATGTATTGAACAACTCATTCGGTAATGGCCCCTACGACTTTGATGGCACACGCATACTCTTCTGTAAAAAATTTTCAATAACGGTTTTGCATAAATTTTGTGATATTTCTTTGCTATGGCGTTGAAATTTTCCTTAAATGCTTAGGTGGTCATAGACTTCTTGGTGTAAACCTGAGACTTCATAAACCCCCGTAGAAGAAAGTACACAAGTGTTAAACTTGTGACCTCCCGAATGCGAGGCTCTGCCGCTCACCCGCCACACATGGTGAAGTGGTTGTTGGCAGGAAAAGGTCTTCTGTCGTATGAATGTAACAACCTCTAGCTCTGTAACTCTCATCGACACGACTTCAAGTAAATTTTTGAAACCATAGCCTGTGCCCCCACTCAGCAACCGCAGTCGCTACATATAAGCAAAGACTTCAACAGTGTGCTTGATTACGTAACATGAAAAGTAACGAGCGAACAGCAACAGTTTCTCGCTGTAAATAAATAATCTTCAGTATGCCAACGGTCAGTTAAATTTTTCAAATCTGCGTGCTAAAAATTTAGTAGCTGTTATCTGTATGAAACACTAAATTTCTAAATGCTACAAGGACCACTGCTCTTAAAAACCATGCAGTTACAAATTGCTTTAGCTACACATAGGCTAAAATGAATGATAATGTGGACTCTCACTGTTGGAATACTTGTAAACTCAAAGAATATTACAGACTATGCCTGTGAGAACGTCGAATGCCTGTCAGCTAGCTTCAATCGACGGAATAGATATGGGACTACATTAGTTGTATTTGGGCGAATCCGATGCAAAATAATAATAATAATAATGATGTTTCACATAGGCTCACGAACTCATATGGTATTACGTTATTCAATATTCTCCACGACGTCACACTAAGTCCCCTAATTATAATTCTGGTCATGTAAATTAATAAGTGAAATTCTCAGAAAACAGCAACGGAAGTGAGAAGAACGATGAAACATTTCTGCGAAGTGAACCGTTAAGTAAAAAAGAAATGAGCCACGAACACTTCGATATTACTAGCGGAACAGTGTAGTCTTCTGTCACTAATGTATCGTCTGAATTCATTAGAATTGTTGACGGAACTATTTATTTTCTTCATTTTGTACGAATTATATTTTGAGGGAATGTTAACAGAAGGTTTAAAAATATTTGCTGATTTTGCAGTTTTGAAAGTGCTTTTGATTGTTAGAGGTCTAGCCTAGTCTTGAAGTAATTACAGTATTGTGTGGGGACGTCCATCAATTACGTGGGTGTTTTTTCGGAAATCCGGATCCCACCCTTTTTCCTCCCTCCTGGCAAGATTTGGTGAGATCTGGTTGGACCTCCCTCCCTCCATCCCTCCGTCTTTCCCTCCCCCTCTCTTCCCTCGTGGGGAGGTGAGACCTTGAGGGACCCCTCCCTACCCTTTTTAGATCCCCCCTATCGTCTTTTGTAGACTTTTTTAGCTCTTCTGTTCTTTAAGGAATTAAAAAAATGACGTGAAATTTCTGTTGAGCACCTCCCCCCCCCCCCCGCTTTTGGTGAGATTTCAATGAACCTCTCCCCCCCCTATTTCACCCCTCAAGTAATTATCGGACGCCCGCTGTATTAAATTAAGATGCGAGCTCATAAACGGAAGCAGCTTTCGTGTAAGATGGAGTAAACAAACAAGTGATTGATACGATTGATTATATGATGTATTTTGGTAAATTGATTCAGAAAAATGTCCAAAGTGTCGTCAACACATAACCCAGGTCGCAGGTAAAGCTAATTCTGGTTTGGCATCCGGATATCGAATTCTGCAGAACTGCACTTCATACACAATACATTCCAAAACAGGATAAAAACAATGTAATAGGTACAATTTTTAGGAGAGCTATTCGTTGCGAACTCAATCAATCACAAGGAATGTTACCCCCAGTGTCAGCCCACGATTTTATTATTTTTGCGGTGTGTTATAGAAGATTGAAATCTAACGTTGGCGCATTTTCTTTCGGCTGAGAAACATATCTAGCTGGTGAAATAGCCTGCCGAAGGTGGAAGTGAAAACTGAAAATTTTTATGTTTCATATAGAGGAAAAAAAACAATTGATTTCGACGAAGCAAATTGCAAAATATTTCCCACGAAGAAGAATAAAAAAGATAAATGGTATAACCAGGTTTAGAAAATTAAGTCTTAAAAATTAGAAACAAAAATTGTAAATAGAAACAGAAATTTGAACAAAACATTTATTACGCATCATTATTTTTAAAAAAATTGAGTTTCTGTATTTTATTTTATTTAAAAAAAAATGAAATTTAGGTTAATCATACCTGTGCCACAGAAGTTATCTTGTCCCCAGTAGTTTCAGAGATTTTGGTTATATTTTATAGTAGAAGAAAATCATGGCCTGAAATAATATTCAGACGATAAAATAGTGCCCATAGAAAACGGGATGTCAAGAAAAAAAATATTGTTCGGTCATTAATATATATGGCATATATATAGACATTTCCAAA
Organism: Vandiemenella viatica; assembly: GCA_031002005.1. Classification (NCBI taxonomy): domain Eukaryota; kingdom Metazoa; phylum Arthropoda; class Insecta; order Orthoptera; family Morabidae; genus Vandiemenella; species Vandiemenella viatica. The sequence continues at coordinate 139,725,782 of JARYHS010013630.1, read as the reverse complement.
TTTTACAAAATTCTCACTTAAACGCTGCATTACCGAGTGTGGTGGGTGAGCGGTAACGCTCTAGCCTCGCATTCTGGAGAACGTGGGTTTGAAATCACGTCCGGGAAACCATCCGGTTTTCCAAGGTTTCCCCAAATCACTCGAGGCGAATGCTGGGATGCTTCCTTTAAAACGCCCTGTCCGAATTCCTTCCCGTTCCTTATCCCCGCCACTTCACGCCTCTAAAGACTTCGACATCAACAAGGTGGAAAGACATAAGTAAAAAAAGGCTGTTAATATTAACAGAAAAATCGACAAAAAATATGTAAATTAATCATAGCTGCAAATGAAACACTTGTGGTTCTCTAAAAATTGAATTTTAAGGATAACTGCCCCAAAAGACCGATTAATCACACTTATTGCAGAAACATCATTCAAGCTCCCTCCCATTTTAATAATTCTTGGATATGTAAAAATGGACTTAATTTAAGGGTGGGAAATTTTATTTACAGAAATCCTTTTTCGTAATTGAAATAATACCACGATATAAATAGTGTCGAGTGAAAATTTTGTTGTTTTGTAGCGAGAAAAATAACCAACTTCGATTAAATAAATTGGATAAAATAATTGTTTAAAAAAACATAAAAACCGCCTTCAAAAAAAGCACTAAAAATTTTAAAATAACTTTATACCTTGCTTAGGAGAAAGTAAATCTAAAAGGTCAATATTTTACATTACTGTCATTGAAATTTTTACATTAATTAGTTATTTTTGGAGTCGGTGCCAGCTGTCACATCGCGAAGATTGAATTGCTGAACGTCTTTTGGTGTTAGAGGCGAAACGGGGAGTACGAACAAAAATTCCCATTCTTTTACAGCATGTCGTGAGGCAGATAGTGTTACTGCGGAGACAGCTTAAGGAAACAATTTAACAGTATTTTAATCTGTGGCTCGGCCTTATTGGTCATCCAGGCATATCTCTGGCGCTACAGTGTCAGTTTGTAGGCTGCATCATGCAGTAAACAATTTACAGTTAGCATAATCGTCTGTATGTTTCAGTTTTGTTGAAACATGTTTCTTGCATTAATTGTAGGTAAGCAGTAAGATGATTTTTTATGTACTATTGTTATTCATTATTTTTTTATCTTTTTGTTTTTCTTGCTTCCGCTGGCACCGACTCCAAAAATAACTAATTAATGTAAAAATTTCAATGACAGTAATGTAAAATATTGACCATTTAGATTTACTTTCTCCTAAGCAAGGTATAAAGTTATTTTAAAATTTTTATTGCTTTTTTTTTTGAAGGCGGTTTTTATGTTTTTTTAAACAATTATTTTATTTTAAGTTTTTTAGTGGTATTATAATTTGTTTTGTATTTTAAATCTACCGCAGCAGTTCCCATTTTGCAAACTTTCTGGTAGCTCAGGGATTAAAGCGCTTGCTTTCAAAGAAGAATTCTGTCTTTATATACCACAACAACTTCCAGAACGGGGTGAATTGGGTGTTGTGTTTAGGAATATCAGTTAACATTTTGGTCCAGGCTATGTTTCGATCCTATCATAACATCTGTTAAAGCAGCTGGTCGACAACCGAAACATGTAACTTCTGGGTATTAATACATACCACATACAGAAATCTGTCTCTGGAATATATCTGTTTGCTCCGGCATCACACAGAAAATATAGATTTTTGATTGATTTTCACAACGTGAAAGCTTGGGATCCAGTTGAAATCTGAAGTACATGTTGAGACATTACGACACATTTATTTTATAAATATTATGCCATGACTTAAAAATAGCTTAATTGATTTTGACGGGATTTAAAACTGTCGATTTTTGTAAAGAACATTGAAAATTAAAAGGGGTGAGGGTAAAGGGGAAGAGGGATTGGACTTTTGAATACCAAATGTAGACTGCCTTTTCTGATTGATTTAAAGTATACGTGTGTAAATTTCTATTGATATCACATAAAACTGTAGGTATGTATAAAAAACAATTAAGGGATGTGGAGACGAAGAGTAATTTGGTTTTTGTAAAACTAGTTAGGGCACTATTTTTCTCTTTGTTTTAAAGTATACACGGGCAAATTTCCATCGAAACCAGATAATAACAGTAGCACTGTGAAAAGAAAATTTGCAAAAAATAAATGGGGTAAGGGAGTGAGTGGTAGGGTTTTGTAAACAGAATGTAGACACTATGTTTTTCTTTGTTTTTAAGTATAAATGTGCAGTGTTCCATGGAAATCTGATAAAACTGTGGATATCTATAAAGAACATTGGAAATTATGAGGGGTGGGGGTAGAAGGGAAGAGGGGTTGGGCTTCTGCAACATAATTAAAGTATACGTGTGCAAATTTCCTTCAGAATCGCATAGAAACTGTAGACTAAAGGATGGAAAGGACGCAGCAGAGTTTGGACTCTCGAAACCAAATGTAGACAGTATTTTTCTGTTTGTTTTGCAGTATACATGTACATACTTCCTTCAAAATCAGAAAGAAACGGTAGCTTTGTATAAACAACATTGACAGTAAATAAAGGGGTAGAAACGGGGAAAGGGTTTGCGTTTTTGTGAAAGTTATGTGGACAGTATTTTTCTTTTTCTATTTGTTTTAAGATATACGGATGCGAAGTTCCACCGAATCGGATTAAAATGTGGTTTTTGTACATATAATAAGGGAAGGGGAGCTAGGATTTTTTTTTGATTTTTTGGTCATAAAAAATTATATTAGGGCTATATATATACCAACTTTCATAAAGATCGGTCAAATGGTGTAAACTGTAGCTTTCTAAAAAGAAATTGACAAAAATCAGGGGGGTGGAAACGGGGAGAGGGGTTCAGTTTTTGCACACCAAGAGTTGGCATTATTTTATAGTAAAAATTTGCTAAGTTCTGTCTACACCGGATAAAAACTGTAGTTTTTTATAACAAGTAAGCGGTTTAATGGGGAGAGGGGGTGGTTTGGTAGATCTTTTGGTTAGACATCTTCTTCGTGAAAAAATACATATAAGCACCAACTTTCATGATAATCGGTCAAACGATCGCGACTGTAGCTTTTTATAAAGAACATTGACAAAAGTAAATGGGGTTGAAGGAGGGAAAGGGGTTGAGCTTTGGCAAACCAAATGTTGACAGGAATTTTCTCTTTGTTTTAAAGTATACATGGGCAAAGTTCAATAAAAATCAGATAAGAAATGTAGATTTCTATAAAATTAAGGAGTGTAAAGGGAGATATGGGGTGGTTTTTTTATTTATTTAATTTTTGTCAGAAAGCTTCTCCATGAAAAATTACATGTATATGCCAACTTTTATGGAGACCAGTTAAATGGTGTCGACTGTAGCTTTGTATAAGGAATATTGGTAAAAATATAGGGGGTGGATAGGGGGGAAGGGCTTCAGTTTTTTCAAACCAAAAGTTTACAGTATTTTTCTCTTTATTTTTGACTATGCATGTCCAAAGTTTCATCGAAATAGGATAAAAAATGAGGGTTTGTATAAAAATTAAGGGATGAGAAGGGGAGAGGGGTGGTTTTTTATTTATTTATTTTTTTTCAGATTTTCCATGAATATTTACATGTGTATGCCAACTTTCATGATAATCGGTCAAACGGTGTCGAGTGTAGCTTTTTATAAAGAACATTGACAAAAGTAAATGGGGTTGAAGGAGGGAAAGGGGTTGAGCTTTGGCAGATCAAATGTTGACAGGATTTTTCTCTTTGTTTTAAAGTATACATGAGCAAAGTTCAATAAAAATCAGATAAGAAATGTAGGTTTCTATAAAATTAACGGGTGTAAAGGGGAGAGGGGGGTGTTTTTTTATTTTTTTTTGTTCAGTTACCTTTTCCATGAAAAACTACATGTAATTGTCAACTTTAATGGTGTCGACGTAGCTTTGAATAAAGAAAATTGGCAAAAATTAAGGGGGTGGATAGGGGGAGAGGGGTTCAGTTTTTTTAAACCAAAAGTTGCCAGTATTTTTCTCTTTATTTTTGGCTATATATGTCCAAAGTTTCATCGAGATCGAATAAAAAATGTGGATTTGTATAAAAATTAGGGGGCGGAGGGGGGTAGAAGGGGTGGTTTCTCAATGAAATTCATATGGGACCACTTTGGAGGTATACCCTATCCACTAAAAAAATTTCAATTAAATCGGTTCAAAATTGGCGAAGATATCGCTGAACATACAAAAAAAAAAAACAGACGAATTGAGAACCTCCTCCTTTTTTTAAGTCGGTTAAAAATACCGTATTCCTTTATTTGTGTGTTGGACTGTGTTTTTTTGTTCTTGTTTAATTGCACCAACGTTTCGCCCAAATCAGCACATCTTCTGGGCTAAATTGCGATTTATTTGCGAGAAAATATTTTCGGTTCCATTCAGTACCCGAATAAAGAAAAAAGGCTTGAACATACAGCCACCAAAACACTTGTGTAAATTGGAAAATGTTCAGAAGAAATAAATATTGCAATTTCCCCAATTACTATATTGTGGGAGGCGATTTTCTAATTCACCTTCAATTTTTGCATAAAATCTAAATAACAACAGAAAAATCGTGATTACATGTATTTGAAAGAATAAAAAGTTTTATTCCTTTTCATAGTAAACATATTCCAGTTTATTTAATCCAAATTGATTATTTGTTTTTTCACAAAGCAACTTGACATCCCTAAGTTTTGAGTATTGTTTCACGACTCAAGAATTTGTAGCCTAACGAGTTTCATGGAGAAATTACAAAAGGCTTAAGGTTACTCTGGAAGAAATTAGTAGTCATGGAAACGACCGGAGTAACAAACATAGAGCCAGCAAGGTAATAAGCGTGTGCGTTTGAGTTGATGATAAACCATTACTGCGAGCAAAGGACCTTGTATCTTCGGATCCTTATCTATTGAATGCTACTTTAATAAATTCGTATGAAGAATTCATATGAAAGTTGTTACTCGAATAATAAGTTTGAAGATTAAAGTTCTGAACGAGTTTAAACGGCACATTTATCCCTGGCGACTGTGATTTAAGCTATAAAGAAACACGAAGTCCGAAAGCTACAAAAAAAGACGATCCGATAACAAGAACATATAAAAAAAATACAATAAATGGTTTTTCCACAAATAAAAAAAATTGTGTCAGGCTTATATTTTAATCAGTTTTAAAAAAATTCAGGAATTCCTAAAATGGTAGAGGGCAACAACGTATTACATCTTTGGAATAAGTGAGGTTAGTTGATTTTTGAGGGTAAGTTATCTTTAATATTCTATTTTGAGAAGAAACACAATACGTACAAGTGTTTCGTTTGCAGGGATGAGTAACATACATCTTTTTCCGATGTTTCTGTTGATATTCGTAGTGCATATGCCGAAATTTTGTAAAATGTGAGAAGAGTATCAAACTGTAAATTGAGTGATGAAATGGCGGAAATTGTGTTTTTTAATTTCCCCTCCCGTAAACATTTTGCAATTTGTTTGGAGAAATTGATTTTTTTTTTGTACGAACCAATAAACTTTTCCCTTGACATCCCTTTTCACCTCTCAAAAATGTTTCTCCGTAGATAAAAAATTATTTGGGACCTAAATTTTCATCTACTATCACAACTCGCAAAAATAGTTGAAACTGGCGGGGAAAGATCACATCTGTGGAACTGGAGTGATGAACCGATTTTTGGGATATTTATTCTTAATTTTTTTTTTTCAAAACAAAAAGTATTCAACTTTATTTTGAAATATTGGGTTACATTTCTCTTTCTGTTCACATTTACAATTTATCGGTTGAAATTTTAAATTTTTTAGGCTGCTTCATCCCCTGTAAATTGGATAGTTACAGAGGGTAATTGTAGAATTATGGTTGTTATTATTGTTCATGAGAAAGGTCGAAATCATTTTTTTTTATTACACATTAAAATTTCCAGATTGCACCCACAACTATGGAGACTATTCCACTCCCTCAATATGTCTTTTTTTGTCTATAAAATAAAAAATAAAATTCAACATTAGATTCGAGTCTAATACTTCCGAAAATTATTAAAACCGGAGAGTGACTCTTTGGGAACCTGCCTTGTTAGCTTAAACAAGTTGAAAGTGTCAGCCAGCAAGATATCGGAGGCACTAAAGCTTCTTGTCGACTTCTAACAGTGTGCTTGTAACACTGATTGATCAGTGTGTCTTTCTGTATGCACGCTAAAAAGTCTCTCGAATGACTCTTCGAGCTATTCGGTTTGATAATGATGCGGTCGGCGTGCACTAGAGTGGACAGAACTGGGAGACTGTAAATAGACTCGTGGATGTGGGATATCAACACTGAAGGTATGGAAACGGCCGGTAAAACATAGTTATAGAATTATAGAACACGGAGGTAGTAACAACTCGAATATTACATACGTCAGCCTTGTAGATTGAAGGTGAATGTCTCGTCATTCGATGGTGAACAGTTTTTGTATATCGTCAGCTTACCATAGTCGGAAACGCGTACCTCGTTAGCAAAATAGGAACGTCGCAAATTACACTGAAGAGCCAAAGAAACTGATACACCTGCCTAATATCATGTAAAGCCCCAGCGAGCACGCCGAAGTGCCGCAACACTACGTGGCATGGACTCGACTAATGTCTGACGTAGTGATGGAGGGAACTGACACCATGCATCCTGCAGGGCTGTCCGTAAATCCGTAAGAGTAAGAGGGGGTGGAGATCTCTTCTGAACGGCACGTTGCAAGGCATCTCAGATATGCTCAGTAATGTTCATGTCTGGAGAGTTCGTTTGCTAGCGGAAGAGTTGAAACTCAGAAGAGTTCCTGGAGCCACTCTGTAACAATTCTGGAAGTGTGGGGTGTCGCATTGTCCTGTTGGAATTGCCCACGTCCGTCGAAATGCACAATGGACATGAATGGATGCAGGTGATCAGCGTACGTACGTGTCACCTTGCAGAGTCGTATCTAGACGAATGAGGGGTCGCATGTCACTCCAAAGACATACGCCCCACTCTATTACAGAGCCTCCACCAGCTTGAACAGTCCCCTGCTGACATGCAGGGTCCATGAATTCATGAGGTTGTCTCCATACCCGTACACGTCCATCCACTGGATACAAATGGAAGCGAGACTCGTCAGACCAGGCAACATGTTTCCAATCATCAACAGTCCAATGTCGGTGTTGACGGGCCCAGGCCAGGCAACTTTATGTTGTGTATTCAGCAAGAGTACACGAGTGGGTCTATGACTCCGAAATCCCATATCGATGATGATTAGTTGAATGGTTCGCACGCTGACAGTTGTTGATGGCCCAGCGTTGAAATCCGCAGTAATTTGCGGGAGGGTTGCACTTCTGTCACACTGAACGATTCTCTTCAGTGGTCGTTGGTCCCGTTCTTGCAGGATCTTTTTCCGGCCGCAGCGATGTCAGAGATTTGATGTTTTACCGGATTCCCGATATTCACGGCGCATTCATGAAATGGTCGTAAGGGAAAATCCTCACCTCATCGCTACCTCGGAGATGCCATGTCCCATCTCTCGTGCGCTGACTATAACACCACGTTCAAACTCTCTTAAATCGTGATAACCTGCCATTGTAGCATCAGTAACCGATCTAACGCCTGCTCCAGACACCTGTTGTCTTATATATGCGTTACCGACTCCAGCGCCGTACTCTGAGTGTTTACATATCGCTGTGTTTGCATACGCATGCCTATACCAGTTTCTTTGGCTCTTCAGTGTACTTCAACTATCAGTTATTTTAAGTTCTCTTTACTTTCTACTGAACGTGAACATGCAAATGTAATCACGAGAAAATAAATAAGTGGATCCATTCGTACTTTAAATGAGGACAATATTTCTAATCCATTGTATGTATAGCCTCTGTGTCAAAAATAGGTACCCTAGTTCTTACGTGTTCCGCAAATTGAAATTGTGTTAGTCACTTAAAATCGAGCTTTAATCATAAACTGAACGAACCTTCGTGTCTTTTAGAACAGTAACATTTTTAATACGCTACGGTGTGGCGCCACTAACCTAAAATGTGTCATATTTTGGAGCCAGTAGTTATGTATATTACGTCGTAGGCAAATAGCAAAATCCATCACTTGCTAAGTACTTCATATAAAGCAAGCACATATTGTAAAGGGAAATCTGAGACACTTTGTAATTTTTTTTTTTACTTTTATGATGGTATTTTAAAGTAGAGTTGCTTCTCTGAGTCTACAGTATTTCCCAGGGGTTCACGACTTGTGAGTCCTGAGATCTGTACTGGCACCCATGCGACCCCATATGAGACTGGAATTGTTTTCTCTTGAACCAGGCCGTTTCTGTCAACTTTTCCCGCGATCTCATTTCATTAGCTCATGTACTTTTCTGACGCCGATATTTTAGGTTTGTGAAAAGGGTGTCGACTATAGGTACATATCTGTACCTTTAAGACCACATCTATTTCTAAGTGGCGACTATAGGTGCAAATGCCATGGTATATACTGTATATACGTTAGCACTTACAATTTACCTCAAACTGTTATATATAACGAAATAAAAATATTCTTTATGCAGACTTTAAAATGCATAGTTATTAATAAACAAAACTTCGAAATTAGAAAAAAAATTCTTTAACGTGGCGATAATAGGCGCACTCACTCTTATACACAGTCCAGTCACATTAATGTGACCACCACCTTCTTTCGACGTCAACGTGAGATAACCAATCACAGAAGGCAGGTGGCAGCACAATACAGTGGAGTGTATATAAAGGATGTCCTAGGGCATCGGAAAGCATTTCAATCGTTGGCGTAATGCAGAAACGTAGCGATTTATCCGACGTCCAAAAGGACATGATTATTGGCTTTAGGACCAAGGGTGGAATCATTTCGGAAACGGCTAATTTTGTGAACTGTTCACGTGTCGCCGTGGTAAAAGTATACCGTGCATGGCAAAATGGCACTATTCAAAATCAGCGGCGTGGAATATGTGGTGCACCACGGGCGATAGATGACAGAGCCGAACGAAGGCTACGGAGATGCGTTCCGGTAAATAGACCTTCAACTGTTGAGCAACTGACCGCCCAGATGAACCAAGGGATTACCAAGAGTGTATCCTCAACAACGGTTCAGCGAACGTTGCTGTGCATGGGCCTCCACAGCAGACGCCTAGTTAATGCACCTACGCTAACTGTTGTTCATCGGCGACGAAGGCTGGAATTTGCACGCCAGTACAGCAACTGGACGTCCAAAGAATGGCGACAGGTGGCTTTTACCGATGAATCACGTTTTATGCTCCATCGGACAGATGGACGTTGGCACATACGGCGTGAAACGTCTGAAGGCAAACACCCAGGGTGGAGGAGAGAGCATTATGGTCTGGGGAATGTTTTCCTGGCATTCACTGGGTGAACTCATCATTGTGGAAGGCACGATGGATCAGCACAAGTACATATCTGTCCTTGCGGACCATATCCACCCCTACATGAGAATAATTTTTCCTCAGAATGATGGCATCTACCAGCAGGACAATGCGAGGTGTCATGCAGCTCGCAGTGTATGTAAGTGGTTTAAAGAGCACCAGGATGAGTTTACCTTACTCCCCTGGCCAGCAAACTCACCGGATTAAAACCCAATCGCGAATCTGTGGGACCACCTCGATCGGGTTGTTCGCGCCATGGATCCTCAACCGCGCAATCTAGCGCAGCTGGCCACGGCACTGGAGTCGGCATGGCTCAACATCCCAGTGAACACCTTCAGAAACCTAATTGACTCTGTTCCTGCACGCCTCGCAGCGATCCGTTCTGCCAAAGGTTGTTATTCTGGTTTTTGAGAGGTGGTCACATTAATGTGACTGGACTGTGTATTATTATTTTGAAATTCCAGGCTGCAACGCATTTGTTGTACATAACTTTTATTCTCAAAGACTCTTGTTTATACCAACTAACTTGCAATAAGAAGCAAGATCAGAACCAAGTATGAAGTTTTTCAACGTAATTGACTAAGAATATAAAGTCATCTGCGTTTCTCAGGTTGTTAAACTTACTGTCTTTGATTTTAATTCACTTTTCTGGTCATTATGACGTTAACATTGCCATTTTCAAGACCACTGAAGCTAATCTGAATAGATGGAATCACATTCCTGAATGCGTTTTTCGGTGGTGTACTAATTCGTTAATGTTGACGACGACGCGACGGAACAGATGTTGTTGAGTACTGTGGTATAGGCTGCCCGCACAACATGCTCAGCTAAGGCTATACGACAGCCGCATGACACGCTCGGAAACGTTATGAATACCACCACAAAGAGGCGTCTGCTGTTCCTTTATTCTCCTCATTACTACTCTTTATAAAAGCTTTGTACATAAGAGAGAGCAAGTATACGAGTATTATACGACAGTTTCTGATGTTACTAATACTTTGCTCGTTACGTATCAAAGTTGACTTCACTTTGTTGCAACCTACTGTGATTGATGCCAAGTAGTTTACAGCTTTATCACCAGTTTGTATTTTCCCACATATTTGCTTGCTTGATACTTGGTGTGCGCATTAATGCGTTTGGCTTTTGTTTTTCTTCTAGCCGCAAAGCATAAACGCTTGTAATTTGGAATCTTTGTAACCTTTACCGTAAATTAAATTCCTCAAATTCGAGACGCTAATTTTAGTGTTTATCTTTGTGCAGTCGTTTCATTAACAAGTTCCGTATATTTAAAAAAAGTGAAGAAATAAATAATCAAAGTTACATAATCAAAAATCAATATTAACAGAATCCTGAATGTGGCTTGTTTATTTGTGTTGTACTTGATAGATATCTCGTAAAGGTGTGTTCATTTGAGATCCAGTGTGATCTTTGGCTCCTATCTGTTTTCAGTACGAACGCATTATCGTTTCATAATGCTTTCATCGGTCACAGAGAGTCACAAGATATACCATAGATTTTAAACTATACCATAAGCTTTCAAAGTGTAAAAACTCCATCCACATTGGTTTGGCAGTTTTTGCGTGAACTTTCCTCAAACTCTCAGATACACTGAGATTTATATTATTATGGATAGAAGTAGATAGACTAGCTTTAGAGAGCTTAAGACGCGTCACTTCCCTTTCTTAGGCTTTTTAGAGCTAACCTGACTTGAGAGGCAAGTACGTATATCTGGCACTTTGGACACTGTAAACAGGTCAGAAAGTTCCAAATTTTCCTTTACACTATGACGTAGCTTATTGTAAATGCTTCAGATGAAGTCTGAAGCTTCTTCCTCTTCAGTCATTTTCCCATTGTTTACATCAATTGTTATTGTCTGCTCCTCACCACGTGTTTGATTTTGCTTTGACGTCTTTAAAACTGTTTTCATCTCTAAACCGCTTCTTAAGTGATCTTAATTGCATTTCTTTAGTTCAGACTTTATTTCTTCTCAAGGTCTTACACTGATCAGGATTCTATGTCTTGTCACAATCAGTTTGAATCTGTATTTTCACCTTTTTTAATAGGATAGGAAATTGATTTGTTAATTGTTTATCTCACAGAAGCCATTGCCTTCCTCTGCACTTATGAGCAGCATTTCATCCAGAATTTCTTCCTTGGTTTCATGAAGCTTCCCATGGAGGATCCGTTGAGATTCCCCTTTATTTTCCTCCTGAGTTGTTAAGATTATTTCTTTTTTGTTTTTTGCATTTATTTCAATTCTTAGTTTCCCACTCGTTGACCGCTGCTGTTGCTGAACATACTTATTTAGAAGAGAAATTTGTTTATTAATATTAGGTGTCTTTGAAGTAACCAGTTTTATCTCGTTTTTAATGCAGAACATGTGGCTTCCGTACGCCCTTTTTCAATAAGGATGCTTGTTGAAAGAACACGTCCGTTATAGGTTTAGTGCCGATATTGGTTGAAAATATTTACGAAATGACAGCTTTCTCTAGCAAGTATTTCGAATAATCAGCCAAAAATTCCTTCCCTTCTGCAAATATAGATGTTACTTCTTCGCGGCAACAATGTACTGAAGTGAATATCTCAAAAAAATGCAATGCAATCCAATAGTCCACACAGTACACATTACAACTTCCAGAGTACTTTCGGAACATGCAGACGAAACACCACTATGTTAAACAGTTCTCGACATATTACTTAAGAAGGAATGTAACAGAAATCAGCAAAACTAGGGCTTCATTTACACGAGCAAAGTCAGCGAATTAATATGAAAGAACCAAACGCGATTTAAATTCTATCTCTAACAGGTATAAGAGTTTACAATTTGCTTAAATAACAAATTAATGGAATTGCTAAGAAAAAATAGTTTGCGATTAACTATCTACTGTATGTTAGAAACAAGTTATAACCGCAAACTCTGCAAATATCTAATCTTGCGGTTAAAATGTTATATCAAATGGAACTAAGATACTTTTGAAATTATGGGGAAAGAAAAGAGCAGATTTATCCTACACGGACGCACCTTGAAGCAACGTAACGAGAGCATGAAGGAGGCAGCGTATACTAGTGTAGTATCTCCAAAGCAAGATTACTGTGTTCAGGATGCCTGGCGCGGCGAGGCAGCAGAAGTCGTAAGCTGACTGAAACATTCTCGTAACGAACAGCAGCCGTTTCCGGTCCAGTCTGCCTGAATATAAATGCCAGCCGCAAAGCGTCGGTCGGAGGTGCATGGTAGACAGACTCGAATATATCGCATGTAGCACAGGTGCACTTGTTAGAAGTCAGGGAATCGAATTGGTAAACCAAAATCTACTCTACCTCGCACTTAAATGCTGGGACGCTCAAAGTCGAGTAAGGAATGAACACATGTACATGCACGTGTGTTAATTGCAGCTGTGTTCTGTGTGGCCGTTATCTATACGTCCAAAATATCTTTTTTTTTTCTGCGTTTCCTGAGATTTTTCATTCCTTTTAGGGACATGTCTCATTCTTATTTTTTGCTTTGACTAGTGGTGATCTTGCTTGAAACTGCAAGAGCTCCATGCGCTGTTTATTTACGTTAGGGTTATCGTTATACGTGTGACTGATGGATATTAGCTGAGCTGTACCTAAATGAGGTGGCACTACAACTTTGCATAGTGTGCGTGTGTTTTCTTTACTTCTTTCATTCTCGTTCAACTTTAAGTTATTGAAACAGAACTGACATCCTGGGAATGTCGACGATTATATGTATACCTCAGTGCAACACACAAGCAGGGACTGTAATCTGGCAGTGATTGGAGGCTTGGATGGTAGGGGAGGGCTAGCCAGCAGCCGCCAGGCGGCAGGCCGGTCGCCGGACGGTCATATAAGACCCGACACGGAGGTCCGCCCGGCACCCTGGGAACAACGCCTTCACCACTCGCACTGGCACCATGGTAAGCCACTCACGAGGAGTACTGCTATTGCTTTTATATTACCTCTAAGCTTATGATACCATGTTGATCACATGAGGGCCGTAGCGTAACGAATACTCCTTGTGAAGGATTTTCAAGGAACACGGCTAATATTTGTAAATTGTAGTGAAAGTCCCGTCAGATCACTTTACTTTGTATTGGAGCAGAGTGGTTGGTGACTGGTGGTGTGTTAGCTTCACTACTGAAGCCTGACAAGTGTCCTGGCTGAGAGGGAAGCCGGGCACCAGCACGGGCCGCGGTTTACATTAACGCAAAGGAAGATTGGTATAGCTGGTGCCCCCCATTGCGCTTCGACGTTTAATATCGTTTCCAGCCGTATTAATCAGCATCGTTTGAGCGTCTCTGTTCTACTAAAACGCTAAGAACTTTGTTAAGTTGTACTTAACAACTTGCAATATGGTTACTTTATTTCAATAGTTCAACAGAAAAAAGTTAAAAAAATTCCGATTTTTATGTAAACTGCATTTCAGTTCAAAACCTAAAAGTTTTAAGAATTAAAAGTATATATCGCCCTGTTTATAACACGCTGTTACGTACAGCCAATGTTACTTTGCGGTGTAGCCCGAAACTGCAGACTGACTATGGTGTGTGAATCAAGTTGCTGTACGTGTTTCTCGTTGCTCGGATAAGAAATCACCATGACGGCTTTATTTTTCTAAAGCAGTTCCTAGAACGTTCATGTTTTCTCGATGTGTCGTATGTATGTAGAAATTGCAGTCGAATTTCGATTGGAATATCAACAAAACTGCAAATCGCTAGATCCCCGCAGCCTGTCTAATAATTTCCACGGTATTCGCTTTTTGAAACACTTGTACGAGCGACCTTCTCGACTATTTCAGTATTTAGTGCTTAGCTGCATAATTTTGTGCGTTGGGAGTTGATTAAAGACCTTTTATTTATTTTGTTTGGATTTCCTCACAAACAGTTTTGAAATTATTTAGTGGTAGTTTACAGTAGATGAACGATGTAAGACCTACTCTCTAAACAGAAATTATTATATGGTGAGTGTGAGTGGGATTATCCGTTGTACTAATTAACTCCAAGTTATTTTCCAAAAGTTTGTTATTAATGAGTCCGTTCTAAATTTTAAGAATTAATAACTAATCCGATTATAGAGTTTGGGTGAGTCATTGCGTCAATGTAAATCATACCAACATGAAACCAGTTGCTCTTGAGAGAGTTACCGACATTTGAAACTATTATGCAGATACGTTGGTCAACCTATGCATGGACACTGGCCCAAATGTGTACACTTGCTTTAAGATCAATTTCTCTACTTCAATTATCACTAAGTGTACAGTAACCCTCTTCCCCTAACACACGTTGCAACAGAGCTTATGTTTGTACAAGTCAATTCAATTATAGAAAAATTAGCTTATAGGCAAATGTACACAACCATGCCAACGTCCCTGAAGAGGTAAAGAAAAAAATGGAAATAGTACAATAAGGAAACCACAGGATTAAGTTTCCTGCAATCTTCTGCAATCCTCGCGATATGTGACTAAGATTAATTTCGACATACCATACAGTGTAACATGTTTCGCATACGTGGATCACGCGGTAGTATCACATACTATGGAAAGTAGTCTGATGGTTACATTGGGGTGGATTCGGCCATTGGTTTTAGGCATACGGTATTTCGTAGATCCTTACAAATAGTCATTGAGACAATTATAGTTTATTTTAGGAAGTAATCGGATTTACAAAACAACTATATTTTTGGAATTGACTTTTTCCAACAAAACTAAGTAGGAAGAATAGTGACTGGAGAAACGAAATTTGAGAAGGAACCTATTCTGTAGTTGGAGCTGAATGCAAAATATTAGTATAATTACTGTTTTTAATAACTCTGTGATGGAGTTGTTTCATTTCTTTATTAATAACGAGACGAGCTGTAATTTACTTGTCTGTTAAAATTAAAAATAAATACTAAGTGCAGAGTCGATCGTGTCAAGTTACGTAAGGCCACGCCCAAGCCAGCGGGCGGCCCAGTCCTGTGACGTCACCACACAGGACGCTCAGGATTAGTAGCCAGGACGCACCTGATAATCAAAATCAACAAGTGAGAAAGCTTGTAAAAGACAAAAACAAACACACAGATTTTTAAGGCTTGTTGCGGGGTCATGTCATACTGTACAACCGGTTTCTGTTTTCTGCTGACGATGTCTTCATTAGACGATAACAGGATATGCCAGTCTGAGAATATATATCAAGAAAGCAACGAGCAACTGAAATGTCTTACCACATTAGACTCTTTGAAAATTAATCGAATCACCTATCGAGAAAGCCTTTGGTATCATAAAATTAAGGCGTTTCAGTTGTTCAGTCATATTTTTAAACATTTCGATATGTTCCATTTTACAATTATTTGCCTTGATAGATCGTGAAATAATCAGTGTCTGGTTATGAGGAATGTGCCGAAGGATATGCGTTGTGAGGTCCTAACTATGCCTGTAATTCGTGTCTTTAGACAAGCAGACTATCTGTTCCCAATATTCGAAGCTGAAGTACGTAATGGGCAGTCGTGTGCTTTGCTCCGCTATCCGGATGTGGCGGCGTGCAAGCATCACGTACACTTTCCACGTCCCGGTATATATATAACTGCACTCACATTGCTCTGGCAAGTGTATTATTTTAAAAAATCCGTATCTGAAAATATTGTTACGTATTCAGTATCAGATGTTACTGCACATATATACAAGCTGCAGGTTTTGTGGCATCATCACAATCGTCCGACGTTTACACAGCATTTTAGGTGCATTTTTGTTTCTTTTTGGAGGTTGTCTGCTATACAAGTCTCTGTACGCTGAGGCATTTTCATTATATCGCCAAAATATCCGAGGCCCTTTGTTTCAGTTGTATTCAACAATAGTATTGATTAAATATTCCGAACCTAATCAAGAACATTGGTTGATGTATCTACGAATTTTCTGAGATTGCCGCCTCTTCAAACATGATTCTGCCACTCTGGGCAGTGGAGATAAAAAAAATAAAAAAAACAAGAATTTCTCTTTTGGCACCCTTTCAAACATGATTTTGCCGCTACCCTGAAGTTTCCGCCCGCAGCAAGTGTACCGGTTTGCTTCCCCCCCCCCCTCCCCCCTGATCCGACAGTGATATTGGTGCAGTGATACAAAAAAATGATTTCTTCAACTAGTCTGATGTGAAATGGATGAACTGGTGGTTTTACATCCTGATTGATGAGCCTGTTGACTTCAGAAGAAACCGGCTGATTTGCTGTGCCTCTGACTCTCACTTCTTTTCCTCAGCGTCTTAAAATCAGCGCTCTGCTTCCAGTTAAGAACTGAAATCTAGAGTGTATAAATGCACTATCGCAGAGTTGGGTTGCTAGGCTAATGGGACTAACAATTCAACACATCTCCTAATGCTTACTAGCAATATTTTATTTCTTTATTTTATATTTGCTTGCAGTCTTTTGATACTGCATGCAAGCGTTCAGTTTCTTGCAAACACGTATCACAAAATACATTAGAATATATGAAGAGAGAGAGAAGATATAACACGAGGCACTAGTTTTTCTAGTGTCAAACATGAACTGAGTGCCTAATAGTATCGCTACGAATGTACTTGAATCAATACCCCATAAGTCTGATGAACAACACTCTACAAGTAATTTTAAACAAGTGTGGATTTCTCTGATTCTACAGGTTCCCTCCCCACCCTTCTTGCGATTTTCAACTGTTCCACAAACAGAAAACGACACCATACCGATGGATTCTTTGCTGTGTAAGTATCTGCAACTTTCGGGATATTAATTCGGAAGGTGTTCCCCGTGCTCCTGTAAGTAACTATATTCGTAGCGACCTAAGGTCCGATGATTTCAAACACAGCAACTTTTCCCTTGGTTTCGCCTATTCCGGGGCTCCCGGTAGCGTACACGTGCGGGTAGGCTCCCCTTGTCGTGAAGCACGCATAGTCCGCGTTACGTAACCTGACTGCCCCAGCCCCGGTCCAGCCGCTCATCTCGCCCAGCTTATGTAAACCTACCTGCACGTCCATTCCGGTGAACTCTGTCGCTACAAGGACACACACAACCTTTCACGTGTAACAGTAATTTTCCGTTCCTGCAAAATTTAGTTCGATGTTTCATGTGTATTCCCTGAACCTCTTGAGTATTTTATGCAACATACTGTAGTGGTCTATCTGCGAAGTTATTGCAAGTACAATTCCACTGATACCACCAAATCCTTCCGCTATTAGCCATCTCTAAACCCAACGGTGAGTTAGACTGTTTTAAATTTTTAGTAGTTCTCACGACATTGGTTAAGGTTTCAGTGACGACTGCTCTATGTACAATAACTATGACTGTAACAAACCAGATGAGGCTATATTTGATATTAATTATTTTCTCTTGATTTGCTAAATTTAATTGTTATTTATGTGTTAGTCTAAATTCTTCGATCAGCAGCAGTATTCTTAATAAAAAAAATTCTGATAATTCATCACGCGACTGGAATGTTTACGATTCTCTTAATTTAAAATGAATAACATGGAAGCACAATGCCGTGCTGGTTTTTCGTAGTTTTCAGGTAACAAGAAATTTTGCTTTACACAAAGAAAGTGCTCCGAAGTTACCTGACCAGGACTCGACGAACCACCGTAGGTAAGTTCTTAACAAATTCATCTTTTATTCAGCTGTATTAGACATACTTTTCCGCGGAGACTGAGATGCAAAATATCTACTTTCCTATAATTTTTAGCGTACTAGTAACACAATCATTCAGACATCCAAGTAACAAGTTCTCAAGAATGTATCACCGAACTCCAAAACGAATAGAATTCTAGTGATCCATTCTGTCACAGTCCAATTTCTGTTTACTCAGAAGATAGTCACAGGAAAATGAAAAACAGTATCCAGACTAGTTTTGTGACATAAATATTTCGTCCATTGGAGTGTGTTTTACTTAGGAATCATGTGTCGAATTTCACGTAATCCTTACAACCATCAGGTTATCGTAACTTAGGAACCCCTATCGGACAAACGAACAATACCTACAAGTAAGTAACATGGTGGTGCTCATCGTCGACAGCAAAACCAAAGAATGGATAAGAAAGAAGTAGTGGGAATGCTTTGTATCGACCAGCCCACCTTGGAATTCGCCTCGAGTTACACAACGTGTTCCCTGTGCTGTCACCTAAGGTCAAAAACCGTTAACAATGTTGATGGGACTCTACGTGTGTCAGAACGGTGAGATAATCTACAGAAACGCAAAGGACAGGAACAATCTGAAGCTGAAATGTTGACACAAGGAATTTCATAAGGCAGAAGCAATTAGCTGTAGCGGTAATTATAGGGCTTAACATTCATACTGAATCAAAATTTATCTGTTAAGCTTTAAAGCCAATCTAAAGCAAATACTTCGTGACTTTCATTGCGTTGTTTCTGTTTTTGAGCTCATTGAAAATTTTTAAGTTAATGGTGGAGGTGCATATCGGTCGAAAAGTTCGCGTTTCTAAGGTAAATGAGTTGGAAACATGTTTCACTGGAATGTAATCCGAAATGTCGTCACTGGAATTCTCTTGCGACGACAACACGACGTTTTCTTCGTCGTCTACATAAATAGGAGAACACTTGGGGTCTTGGATGTTTTAAGTCTGTTACTAAGACTAAAAAAACAGTTTTATAAGCTAATTTCACTGAACTGGTTGAATATTGCTAAGTCCTTGCGTCAGACTCAATCAAGAAGAAGATTGTATTCTCGAGCATGCTCATCACAAGCTTACTACTGCACACCTAGACATTTACAAATAAGTTTAAGAACTGAATATTTTATAATATCCCAGTTTATAATTAATTTGAGAGTTATTCGACCAATCGCTTAGTTATTAACTACAACTGTTTCTGGAGGATTAAACTTTAACACAACAACATGAAAACATTGTCAGAGTCTTTCCAACAGCATAATTCACGCGAAGTCTGCAAGACTGTGCTATGAAACTACGAGGTTTCAGGTCGGCTGACACGTAACCGCAAAATGCGGGGGACGGTAAACTATAAACGAATGCCATTTTGTAAACATCCACGAAGTTGAGAATTGAAGCGCTCAAGTAACACTGGACTTATGATAGCTGGAATAGACGGTATTGTGGTCTACCGAAATTATCCGAATGCCTGTTCTGTGGTTGCTAGTCATGGTTGTTGTATTTGCGGTAACTTTCATAGGAGATGAATTACTACCGAGCGTGTTTGGTGAGCGGTAACGTTCTGGCTTCACATTAGAGAGGACTCGGGTTCGAATCCTCGTCCTGCCAACCACAGTTGCATTTTCTATGGTTTTCTGAGATTACTCTAGGTGAATACCGGGACGGTTCCTTCGAAAGACCATGGCCGAATTCATTCCCATTCCTTGCCCCCATTCGTTTCCCGCCTATAATGAGCTCGACGTCGACGAGGCGTAAAGCCTGAAGAAAAAAAGGATGAATTAGTAAACAGATTGACTAGATGGTCCCTTCAGTCAGCACCGAGCTCCCTTTCTGCAAAATGCGCGTAGAAAGGAAGCATGGCCACTACTTCTGCACCAGTTATCTAGGGCGCTAATGACCTCGCCGTCGACGCGCCCTAAAGCCACAACAACAATAACAACCAGGTATCTTCCTCTGGGCACGAACTAAACGGGTAAACATCATTATTTTAAACGCCCTGTCTCTGTTATATTATTTCCACTAATTTATAGAATACTGTTTATACTCTATTTAAAATTTTAATCATAGTATAAAATAATATCACAATGGTCAAACCAATTCTGATATAATTTCTTAAACTTATTAGCGTTTGCGCATTTATTTTACGTATCCTCGTTCCCTATTTATTTCGCGATGGGAGGGCGGTTGCAATGTTTGACAGTAGCGATGAACGCAGGTGGTACCGGGCCAAGTGCCATTCTTCACGTAAGCCAAGTGTCGTTACGTAAGCGACCTTCGCCCGTCACCCCACACCGCCGTAAACCGGCGCCTTACGTAACGACTGCCTGCCGCACACTCCAACGGAACCGTCTGTCCGTACAGGCCAAGATACCTGCCGCCCAGCAGCATCTGAAACAAGCCCAACTCCGTGTTCTTTCCGTGACATTTGACAGCAAATGAAAATCAAGCATTCGTTTTCCATCCAACGTGTTCTTCTACAAGCAGTTGGTGACTGTGCACCGAACCAAGCTCACAGGACACCGAAGTTTCTGTAAGCTGGAATACGCAGGACAATCTGCGATTTAAGCCGTAAAGCTGCCCCTCGGCATTTTTGTTACCGGTTTTTAATGTTTTTTTCCAAACTGACGAGCGTACTGCTTGGAAACATTGAATATTTTCACTGTCTAGGAAAGTTCTCGCAGATTTTCTAGGTTGTGTTAAAAAAAAAAAGATTTAGTCTTGAGCAGTCTACAACAGTTTTTCACGCTAATATGTGTTTCAAAAGAAATGGCATCCCGTGTTGAGCAGAGCACAACCAAAAGTACCTGCAGCGGTCCTGTGCGTACCGCCTTACTTCAGAGCGGCAACACCGTAGCCGGAGATCTTTAGGGAGCGTGCACAAACTACGTGGCTTGGTCCAGGGGGGGGGGGAGGTTCCGAGCCAGGCCACGTAGCTTTCCTTTCATAACATTTTTCACAGTTAAAATGAGGAATAGAACTCACAACAGCATGTGAATATTTATTTCCCTCAGTTAATTATCTCCGTATGTAATTTACGATAGTCTGACGAGAGAAAACAGTACGAAATGTCTTCTGGAATCAAAAGGGGGAAAAAGCTACATGCTACGTGGGGGAAGGGGGGGTAGAGGCAAAAGCCACAAAGGTATACGTGGGGGCGAGGGGGGGGGGGGGGTTCACAGGAGGCCAAAATGGAGCTACGTGGTTTATGCACGCTCCCATACGCATAATGTAGTAGGAGTCAACTGTGATACATATTATCAGATAGCACCTATCAAACACAAACGATGTTAAAAATCACGCTCCTCAAACTTCCTGACGCAGTAAATTAACTTGCCTCAAAGCGCGTAAAAACGAGTGTTCATGCAGGGCATTTATTCCAACTTTCTTAATTGTTATAAAATTATGCCGATTGAAATTTCTCGTGACTTACATAACAGCAAAAAAAAAAAAATAATATGTTTCATACTGGATTGGTATAAAATTCCACTCAATACGATTCTTCGTTCCTTACGCTGTAGTTTTAGTTGCCATCCTGGTCCAGGTTGCATTTTAACCTAACCAAACTCCACTAAAATTACCGCTAGAAAATCAAACTTCAGTCCACGCGGAATACATTCACTGTATCGTATTTTAGTGACATCATGCATCGCGATGTAAACTTGATCCAAAATCTTCACGAATTCTTAAATCATTCTTTTTCGCGATTCATATCCGTATTGAACGGTTGACATAGTTACATGCGGCTGAAATATGGTGTCTGAGAAAGCAAAGGAAATTAAAAATAAACTTTACCAACTTACCACATTCCGCCTAATATTAGTTTTAATTGTGTGCTAGGTGTGGCACTCATCAAAACAAATTATTTTAACAAAAATAAATAAATAAATTGCTTATTCCCTCTGCCGTAACGTCAAATGCCAGTTGTCATTCTGACTCAAGCTGAATTTCAATCTAATCAAAATATTCGTTAACATTGTTGCCCGAAAATTAACACGTTTATCTTAAGTATCAAGAATTTATCGAAATAATCTACATTTAACGACTATAAATAAATAAAAAGCAAGTAACAGAATTAATATGTTAATGTAAATGCAATACATACTTTTCTTTCGGCGTTGTGGCAACTCATTACTGCTTTACTGTAATTAAATAAACTTCATAGCCTCTACTGTGCAGCAATGTGTATGGCCGTTGTTAAGCCAGCAGTGAAGGCTGGCTGCGTGACCAGACGCAGTGATCAAGGTTAGCGTCAGTGAGAAAATGTTTACGATTTTATAAATACAAAACATTTTCTTGCTGTTGAGAGTGCCCAGTGTAAGAAACATTTCAGTACTCAAATTACAAGATGGTTAAAGAGTAATATTTTATCCTCAGTTTCGACACACTCCACATAGCGCGTATAAAGAAGGACTCTATTAATGGTACGACTGCAACACACAATCGCTATACCCTCACATGACCACGAAGGCTTATTTTGATACTGTATTGTCTACTAGTTAGCATTTTAATTAATCCAGTATTAAGACTAAACTGAAAAAATTCTTGTGCTGGTTATTAATCAGAAAGCAGTTTGCGGTTGTGTAGGAGTGGTGCGGCCGTGTCTGAGGAATGCGGTATGGACAGCTTGTCACTACAGCGACAGCACGCTGTCCTTCTTTTCTGTGGGATTGCAGACAAACATCAGACGCAATGAAGAAACTGTGACATCATCAAGTCTGTCTAAATAATGAAACGTTTCCATACGAGAACTTGCTACTTGACTTTACCAAAAATGGAGCGTTATTACCAATGACATATTTGCTCATTGCAGACAACTACTTACTCATAGTAATCTATCCCTGTCCTTAGCCTAATTTTATGTATGCTCATTTGATAACTAGCGTATTTAAGGTAAAATATTAATTGTTCTGTTGATCATAGGATAATTTCAAGATCCGTGCTTCAAATCTTTCAAGTTTAACAGTATGATCACACATATGACAAGAAAGTTCGATAAAATACGACGAGTCCACCTAACCTGGATTACTCGTATGCTGGTTGAGACAAGTGGAAAAAATATGTAAATAAGCTTCACCCGTAATAAACAAGAGTTTAAGCTTTTCCCAAGTTGGGTAATATTTTGCTGCTGTTGTATCATATCAACCAGAAATATTACCATACTGGGACAAGTCGTTTCCTACGTATTGGCATCGAAACACGTCTCAGACGCTGACTGTCCCAAGGCGAACAGGACTAAATGCAATTCATGAATGAAATTTTTGAATGCATTTGATCGTAACGAACGCACGATTCGCTATTCCCTGCAGCAAAATTATTGAGCAGTCGATGCAGTAATTTAACTGTTAATCTGGTTTCGCCTGGGGAATTAAAGCATTAAACCCAACATCTGTCAGTAATGATTTGGCATGAGATCCAGTATACAATATATAGAAATATTAAAAAAGGAATTTTAAATAATAATAAAAATGAATACTTCGGTTGAACATAGGAAGTTCATTTACTATTACCTTATGAACAGATGACTCGGTCTACAAAAAGCCTAACTTCTGTGAAGTGTTCACATAGCTTTTATTTTAACTACATATTGGCCTGATCAATCATAATGCGTTCACTATTTTAACCCAAGGACCATACTGTTTTTAAGTCAGTGTATGTTTGGCTTTTTTGAGTTTCTTACAAAAATTCAACTCTAATACAATATATGAGACGTCTCTAGAGTAATGACTGTCATCTCGAAGAAAATAAAAATATCAGTCATTACGCTGTTCGTTTGCCTGTTTGCAAACTGCATTGAAGATATTGGCCAATTACTCAGTAATCTGCCTCTTACAGTTTAATTTTTGGTATGTCATCCTTGTGAGTGTGAAATCCAACAAATCTAGAGCCAAAGTATCCAACTGAACAACATGACAACTCCTTCGGTGACTTGTTTAATTATTAGGACACATCTTGGCTTAGCAGAGTGGTTGAAAGGGATTGCATAAAAGGAATGTTATTTCTTAACCGCATGGATAGTTTCACTGTGTCTGCGTCCTGCTTTGTACGGTGGAGAGTCTTAAGTTCGGCGTGTATATGTGCAATTTCGCTTTCATACTCAAAGCGATAAAAGCAATTATGCAACTCAAAAAACATTTAGACTTTTGGAATACTGGTACCGAGCGTGGTGTTGTAACTGTTAGCGTTCTGGCCTCGCATTCAGGAGGACGGCGATTTGAATCCCCGTCCGGGCATCCAGATTTGGGTTTTCTATGGTTTCCCAAATCACTCCAGGCAAATGCCGGGATGCTTCCTTCAAAAGGCCATGGCTGAATTCCTTCCCATTCCTTGCCCCCCATCCTTTCCCGTCTCTAAAGACCTCGCTGTTAAGAGAAGTTAAGCAGTTAAAAAAAAAAAGGAATACTGGTATCTGATATCACTTCCGTTGACGGCAAGTCTTGTTCATTTGCTGCATTCCAGTTCAACCGGAAACATTATTTCAGCATTTGCATAACGTACTTTGTCCACTTACGCAAGAAAATTCTGGACGGGAAAGGAAGTTTTTAACAAATCACTGGTTTAACGAGGTAGGTCGTTACGTGACTGTAATACAGATATTCAGCAGTCCCTCGCCATTCCGATCTGTAATCGTAGTGAATTTCGTGTACATCTAGCCCGCATACTTGTCTAAACTTCAAATCTTGATTGTCAACAAACACATCAGTTTAGAAGATCAATCTGAATCTGCTTCTCGCTTTCAGACGTTTAAATGCATACAGATAGTGAATGATTGTCTTGAATTTGTGGATGAAGGTAAGAATTTCGTGAAAGAAAAAAAAATGAACAGAGTTAGGTTCATACCAGGATAACACATGCTTACCGTCAATGGATCCTATTTGTATGGAAATAATTATGTAAAATGAGCCGTTTTCTATTATAAACTTCCATCGTTGGCAGTAGCCGGCTGCCTACTGCCGCTTGCTTCATGTAAATACGTGTGCGTAGGATGTTGCGTGCACGCAGCGGCGCCGTGGCTTATGTGTGCACCGGCCAAAGTTAGGGATCTTCAGAATTTAACATGTGAATCGCATTTTACAATTAGCTTTTCCATCGACCGATGTAATGTGCTAATTTCATGTTGCTTTGCATTGTTGCAGCTAGCATTTAAAGGATCCAAACTTCCCAAGAAGCTTACTTTCTATTGAGGAACCAATAGTATCGTTTTGTTTTTATTTTTTTTTGCGTGGAATAGCCTGTCTACAATCTTGCTGCTTCTGGTTCGTCTCCATCGCATCTGATGCAGTCTCAGATTCCAGCTATGTGACTTCCGTCACCAAAAGACACCATCAGATTTCGATGTCTCGAATAAATGTTGAAGCGTTTTTTCATCCCTACCCCTTTCCCCCCAATATTCCCATCGTTCAGTCGTTCCCCCTTAGTTTTCGGTATGAGGATAAATTCCTACGCTCGATAAACGATATACACGGTGCCAACGACTCAGCGAAGGCAGCATGGTCCATTCCGCTAATAGGCTACTCTGGAGACAAGTGCTCAAGTTGCCCACCGTCAGTTCAATTTGTTTGCGTTTTATCTTCAAATTAATGCAGTGTTTTTAATGGGTTTGCAAAATAATAATGCTTTATTCTATTTCATTTTCTTTCGTTGTAATCTTTCGTACGTATATTTCATGAAATAATGTTTTAAACAAACACACGAAATATTAAATAGGTTAAGTTGACGATTTGATCGATTTCATTCGTTTAGTACTAGTATTCAAATCGTGGAATTGTGTGTGTGGGGGGGGGGGGCACTAAAATATGAAACTCAACAAAAAAATAAAATGAGAATTTACTAGTGCTTCTAAATATCTTAAAATGTTTTGTAGAACACGAATTTGTAAAACCTATCGATCAACCATAGAATAAATATTTTTTAAAAAACACGACTCAACGCATTTTGCCAGCAGCACCAAGCTGCCGCTGTCTGACGGTGTTGGCATACAAGAAATTAGTTGTCTTTGAATAGTATAAGAAGTTTAGTATACACTTTGGTGAAAGTTAAAATCACCTCGCAACCTTACAAAATTACCTGTAAATCTTCGGAAACCAGTAATTAATTATATTACGTCTAATAAACGATTTTGCGAGTAGTTTCATAACATGGTGAGGTTATTTCTAGATATTTCCACGTCGAGCCAGAAGGTGATCTAGTATCACGCTTTTGTTTATCATTCTGTCTCTCATAGGAGCCAAGCCTAGCCACGGTCGTGGCACGCCAATACACCCGACCTATGTCTAGGATTGTTTTATTTTGTCAGTTTGATGTAAAAATATTTTTAAATATTTTTTATTGTCATTTAAAAATATTTGACTGTGGTTCCAAGTAGATTTGTATAAATTTTGATTTTGTATGAGTAACTGATCGTTCCCGGTTTCGAATCCCGGCAGGCGCAGGAATTTTGAGAGTTGTGTTTGATCATATGAGCTACACCAGAATGCTCCGTGGTTCGGATTCCACGTTAAACTGTAGGTCCCAGAGGAAAGGAACTGGCCTTCCTACCTCTGACACAATGGCTTAGTATTCCTCGTTCGGGAGGATCCAACAAACCTTCGGGTTGTGGACTAAGTTTTTTTATGAGTAACTGCACTCATTTCACTTGCATACTTTTTTTTTGGACTAGTGTACTATACATTAAAACACCTGGAAATAAACATTTTCACTTCTAGTGCTTTGACTGTTAAGCAAAGAGAGTGTTGGGGAGTGAATCAGACCATACGTAAGTTGTTAGAAGAATGTTAGTACGTGGATAGAAAATACGACAATGATCTTGAACTGGCTCATCATTATAGGCGTAAAAAAATGTCAAAATTTTCGTTTATAGGTTAGGGAGT
This sequence comes from Vandiemenella viatica, assembly GCA_031002005.1. Classification (NCBI taxonomy): domain Eukaryota; kingdom Metazoa; phylum Arthropoda; class Insecta; order Orthoptera; family Morabidae; genus Vandiemenella; species Vandiemenella viatica. The sequence goes on along the minus strand of JARYHS010013630.1, from coordinate 139,698,956 downwards.
CAGGGCTAGAATAAACTATTGAAAGAAAAATTTAAATCAAAATTTGAAAGAGTTAAAATTTATGATTCGTTTAATGCAAAAACAGGTCTGAAGGTAAAGCTCCATCACAACCACGCGCTAAAGTCCAAACAACAAAAACTTTTTTTTTTTTTTCCTTCTGACTTAACGACTCGTTGACTTCGAGATCATTAGAGCCGAAATAGGGTCGGGGAGAACGTGAAGTAATTCAACTGTGGCCATTTCAAGAAATCATCCCGGCAATCATCTGGAGTGACTTCAAGAAACCGCGGAAAACTAAAATCTCGATGGCCGAACTGGGATTTGAACCCATGTCCTCCCAAATGCGGGACCTGAGCGTTACCGCTCACCCACAACCAGATGTATCGTTGGTGCTCGGTAGTCCAACCGTTAAGTTCGCTGCTCTGCCGACTGCTTTGTGTTGATGACATAACGCAGAGCGCTCCGTTATATTGTACTGGCTCGCTTTGCCTGCCTTGTGACAGGTGCAACCATTGTCCTCATTAATTCAGCCACAAATGACAAGCAGTACACAGTGCACAGTAGGCGTGGAAGTCATGTTCGTATTAGGTAATGCAGATAAAATTTACGAGCAGTGAACGGTCGAATGTTTGTGTGGGCCGGGTAAGGAAACTACTAAATTGCAAGGGGACGCGGCATTTGTAAGGGGAAAAACTGTTTAGCAAAAGGGTTAGATCAGCAGAAATTAGGCGTATAAATTATATGAAGCAATTTTGTCGGAGCAAAGAACCACTGAGGATAAAGGACGAAGGGAATTCCATTGCTTTCACTCCGGAGTATTTGGAAGAATGTAACAGCCAATAATGAGGAGGCATGTATTAATTAAGTGAGGTTTTTCTTCTGAAATCTGGGCCTTCCATTCCACCCCTCCCCCCCCCCCCCGTGGTGAGATATGGTCGAACCCCTCCCCCCTCCCCCCTCCCCCTCCAATGGTGAGGTGAGATCGTAAGGGACGTCATCCCCCTTTCCGACGGCCTCGAGGTTTTAAAACCCCTTCCCCACCTCCTCGCCCCAGCGTTGGGGTTGGGATTTTTTTTACCTCTAGTGTTATTTAAGGAATTAAAAAATGATGTGAGATTTCTGTCTACCCCCACGCCCCTGTTTCACCTCACGTAATTAATGGACGCACCCTCATAACTGCAGCTCCGGTTGTGAGGGTCCGAAGATGGCAGCAGAGTACGCCGCCGAAAGCTCGACCAGCGAACCCTTGAAGATTATATTTCAGCAACACGCCGGTAAAGCCTTCTTCACACAACAAAGATATTTATAGACATGTGAGTGAGTGACCAATGAGGTGAGAGTAATGCTGTACTTTTCTTCCCAAATAAGCTGCAAATTTCGCAACGGAGAGCGAAGTTGAGAACTCTGGCTGGACGGGACGGGAGACAAGATTTGTTCTATATTGATAGATAGGTTGGAACTCATCCGCCGGTGACAGGGATCTGCGATCAGCCGTGTAACTCAAGTAACATGGGCTACAGATTTGGCATCGGTTTCAAGGAAAGGTGTAAGCCAGTTCGTCGAATATAACAAGCATTTCCAGTGGTATTTGGAATGCCATACTGAACCAAATGAAGCGTGTCTATATGCCGAAACACTATTAACAGTTACGGACTAGCGGTTCACTGCATTTAGTTTTCGATTACCATCGATCAGTCGAAAACGCCCTGGTACAGAAATCTGCAAGAGATAAGAAAGACTCGTGTTTTTCAAACTGACTGTAAACTTTGTAAAGATTATAGTGGGGAGGACGATCGTCTTAATGCAAGAGTTACAACAATCATGTTGTGTCGTAATTGTGAAAGTTTATGCCAGAGCTGTGTGTGTGTATTTTTATTTGTTTATACAGTATGTTTGTTTTTCAATCACGTGAAATAATTTTGCTCATGTGGGTTAATTCCGAAATCCGTCAGATAGCGATTTATCAGATTTTCTTCATGCTATTTCGATGTCAATTACTGTACATTTCCATTGTGTTATATGCAAATATATGATATATAATTGTACGATAACTTCATTGTAATAATGGAAGAACCACGCCTCGTTCTTGAAAGAAAACAAATTTCATATGAATATTTTCATAATTCATTCTAAATTCAGATTAAAAGTGAGAGAGAAATGTCAAAATACCAAAACATTGATAGACCAAGCTGCTATCGGCGAAATGTCTGACAGTTTTAAACTCGTCACTATGTGGTTAAAGATGCGCTATATTATACGTATTCTGAGGACTCAATAAGGACATACATAAGTGGTGAGGCCTGTAAGGATATTGTTAGAAAAATTAATAATACCTAGAAGAAAGCTCTAACTAAAAAGAATTGCCGTCATATCTTTTATTGACAGACGGTATATATCAATGAAAAAGACCCAGATAAAATTTTAAAGGCTATAAACTATCCTAACTTAGGCCTGTAATGGAAACACTTCTCCCATACCTCATCATGAGGCTAGCTTATTAATTAGGCAGGCGTATCATTAATATTGGTGTAAACAGGTTACCTGGTAAACTTCTCTTTTATAGTGTCTGAGATGCTGCCAGATTATGCATACGCTAAATTTTTTCTGTACAACAATAAAGTAAATGTCGCTCAGTGAACTTTGCTTTTCATACATCTCTCACGAATCTATTAGTTCTAGTAACATGTCTTTATGTTTCTCTGAAGTCAAACTGAATTACTATGTCACAAATCACAGAAATTCAACCGCCCATACTTGTACCAAAGATTCACAAGGTTAAGTACTATGACCAAGATAAGTGCAGTAGTATATTCCCGTTCAAGATACTAGTGCAATAGCTTCAGAAAATTTCATTACTGTGTGATGTGAAAATACGTAGAAGTGAGAAGATGTGCAAGTCCGGTGTATATATTAATTGGGGCCTAATGTCCAATTAGTTACATAAACATACATTGCTTCATTCCAGCCCGAATGCCTCATTAGCCTTGACGTATAAAACTGCCGCCATAAACATTTCGTGTCACTACTTCCCGTCCTGTCGGTCGGCACGGTAGGCAAACAAGTCTTCCAGCAGACTGTATCGCCGTTCGAATCCAACAGAACCATTAATAAAGTCGCGTATGGTAGCAGCTTACCTTGGTCAACGGGTCGAAATCTTGGCGGGTTGCTGAGCCCAGGACTAGACACGGGGCGAGGTGACCTGTATCAAGACGTTGATAACCTTGGAGCTGAGATTTTTTTAATATTCTTAGCAGCATCCTGCTGAGACGAAATCCATGCAGCTTAAAGCCGCCGCTCGAAGGTGAGTTTAAAACCGGTCGCACTGTTTTTCCTTGCCGAGGCTCAGCTCTTGACGTCTGCGCTATTGCTGTCGAGCGAGTAGAGAGAGTGCATTATATCATCATTAGACCCGCCAGTGGCTGAGCGCATTGAGCTCCACGCCGCCAGGCGGCGTCCATTAATTACGTGAGCACAAATGGAGGGGGGGGGAGGGAGGGGTACACAGGAAACTATTCAAGAACAGTAGAGCTAAAAAATGGCCTCCAGAATTACAACTACGAGGTCAATCTCAAACGCCACCAGTGGTGGTGGTCCCCCACCACCAGATCTCGGTCGCGAATGTTCACCAGGGGAGCGGGGTCGCCCACCATATTTCACCATTGCTCGCCAAGGGAGAGGGGGGGGGGTACACCCCCTACCACACTGGACCCTGCATACCGACCGTCGTGGCTGCAGTTTGCAGGAGGTTTCCCGCAGTCAAATAGGCGAATGATGCAAAGAACACGACTCTCCGCCTCATAAACTACATATCTCGCAAACAGAAATACACCTACCATACATAACACCTTTTGCAGACAGATGGCAATACAAACATTTCACTCTTGAGCAAAGCACTCCAGACCTAAAAAATCTGTCATGAAGCTAGCATCAAAGAATGTGCTGTAACGACAGAAAAGAAAAATGTCTGCACTTAACCCCTGGACTGGTAGGAGGGCTTTATACTCATAAGTGGATTCTATGCGGGTCCCCCAGTCAGATTTTGGTCCTCGTTGGCTTTATGACGTAGGCCGTCTCCGATTACTGCAATTTTTTTTTTTCAACGATCCTTTCTCAGCCTCGTTGACGACAGAAGAGGATACACGCGAGCTATGCGACTTTCCCGTTTGTTGTTGCTGCACCTGGATCTGCCGGCGCGGCGCTGGCAGTGTAGGGCGTTGTAACAGTCGCCTGCTCGAGTCCGTCCTCGGGCATGCGTGGTTTTTGGTAGGTGTTGTTTTTGGCTTGAGTTTTGTTTGTCATGTGTTGTCCTCATTACTCCATAGTTGCTGAACAAACCATTATTTAATAGTTAGAAAGATATAAATAAATTGGAGCTGGCTAAATGGTCAGAGAGACCAAAGGTCATTTTCTTTTAATGTTTGGTCGATACCGAAACCGTAAATATAGATAGAAATGTGTAGAACAGCTTCTGTTTTGTCCACGACGCTGATTATATTAAGTTGGTTCACTGTACGTTGAACTGTTCACAAGAAAATTTTCTTTTCTGAGGGGAAGATTTAACGGAATAACGAATCCCCTTACATCATTGTGTCCCAAAACTTTGTTTTACTGCTTTACGATTTGTAAATATAAACATCATTTGAGACTGGGAAAGAATGAAGGCAAGGAACGTGAAGGTATTCGGCCATCGCCTTTTGAATGAACCATCTCGGAATTCGCCTGGAGTGATTTCGTGAAGCCATGGAAAAACCACATCGTCATGGCCGGATGGGGATTTGAACCCTGAGTCCTCCCGAATGCCAGTCCCAAATATTACTGCTCACCCACCTGGCTCGGTATCCAAAACTCTAAACGAACAACGACCGAAAAACTATACCATTTTTTTAACATTTCTATCACAGCATTCCGTTAGAAGGTTTATGTCCCACGTACCCCGTTTGTGGACACCGCATTATTCGAGTGAACTACAAGCAGTGACACAGCAATAACAGATACTGCTGCTTCCTAATATTGTTTTTAGTAATATACCAGTCGATGGTATATTGGAGCAAGTCTGGGGCTAGAGGCTAGATGCCATACCGTTACGTGACGTGGGTAGCGGCGGAAACCTCATAAAAACTTACGACCCCGTCGACCGTGAAGCAGGAACCAGCTAATCAATTCTTTCCCACCCAAAACACGTTAACGACAAAATGTGGATGGCACGAATAGTTTACGTTTCACAAAGAAAGCAAATAAAAATAGTGTATGGTGACACCTCTATTTCGAAGCTCTCGTGAATAGTAAAACGAATTTGCACATCACCCTTTTCAAGTAACTGTGATCTCTGCTCTATCTAAAAGGCTGTGAAACTGGTAGGTTTTTTTTTTTTTTTTTTAACATCCACCACATAGAAGCAAATGGTTTAGATCTTTGGGGGTGTAATGTTAATCGTTAGTGATATTTGAAACAGGAGTATTAACAACTAACTACATTTCAGTGAACTGAACACAAAAATTCTACACCTACATCTACATATACACACTGCAACTCACAAAATTGTGGGTGGCAGAGGGTGCTCAGCACCAAAGCTAATCTCTTTGTTGTGCATTCCAATTTCGAATGGTACGATATTTCTCTAATCTTATCTTCCCTGTCATTCCGACTCAAATAGGTTGGTTGATTAAGTATTTCACTACACTCGTAAGTGAAAGTGAGAGTACACATGTTTACCAATAAGTTTAAACAAAACGTGCGTCGTGTATCTACTAGAGACTCGCAGCCTAGTCTACTAATCAGTTCTGTGACGCTTTCATAAGGACTGTAGCAAGCGGTCACGAATAGAGCGGCTCTTCTCTGTACTTTCTCTATACTGTCAATCAACCCCTTACGAAACGGATCCCAAATGGCACAACAGTAGTCCAAATGTGGACGCACAAGAGATTTGTACGCTGTCTCCTTTGCTTGTTCATTACAATTTTTCAAGATTCTACCTATGAATCGCAGCCTAGAATAAGCTCTATCTGCTAACGAATTAATGTATAAGTCCCATTTCATGTTCCTTTATACTGTTACTTCCAAATATTTCACAGAATTGACCATATCAATAACTGAACTGTTTACCTCGTATTTCTGAACAATCGGATTCCTTTTGTTAGTTATGCTCATCGTCTTGCACTTTTTACCACTTAGAGTAAGTTGCCATTCAGCGCACCATGCCAAAATAACATCCAGATCACGCTGAATTTCTAAGCAATCGGCCAAATTCCTTACTTTCTTATAAATAACCGCATCATCAGCAAACAATCTAATAATGCATTTCACTTTGTCTCCGAGATCGTTTATAAAAATTGAGAAAAGACGTGGTCCTATTACACTTCCTTGAGGGACACCCGATGTAACATTTAGATTAGAAGAACATTCTCCTTCAACGACGACATACGTGACCGACCAGTTAGAAAATCCTTTATCCATTCACAAAGCTGATGCAATATACCGTACGCTCGAAGCTTCGCTAAAAGGCTTTAAGAGAAGAATACCTGTATGTACCGTTGGTTTATATGTGCCCGGTCACTTTTCCATACTTTCAGCATGAGGAAAATTTATTTCTATTCAATAAGAAAAGATGCTGTGTTCTTTAAGTGTTTGTGTCTGGGCACATCATACGGCAAAGGACAGCGTATGTCGGGTCATTGGAAGCAGAAGATATAAAGAGCCCAAGAGATAGAAAAAAAAAAATAAAGAAAAAATGATTCAAATTGCAATGCAGGAATAGTAGCGTGAAGACGTAGCAGCCGGCGGAGAGGGGCGTGCGAGGACGCTGCTGTATGATAGTCAGGTTACAGCGTGAGCTGTGATTACAAGGCGTGTCCGGGATAATAGCCACTCACACAGTTGCGCAGATAGCGATCCGCAAGTTACCAGGAAAATGAGTTATGAGCTAAAAGTCAAAAACATCGAGGGAGCTTACTTTGTCCAGAACCTTAAAATTTATTTTACACTGAAGAGATCACGGGCATAGGTTGTCGAAGGATATAAAATAAAAAGAACATTTCAATAAGGCTGCTATTTCTTGATTAATAATTAAATTACCATTAATTACCATTTAATACAAAATCTGTTACAACAAGGGGAACTAATGTTCAACAGAAAGACAAATGCTCCACACGCAGACCGCAGCACTCCTTCCAACCTTAACTGCTAAACCAAGCAAGCTATAATCCTCCCGAAGTTTTTAATAAGGCGTATAACGAACGCGTTCTTCACACTGCGCAATCCCGAGGCGTCGCGAAGGATACTCGAGTATCTTTAGAGTATCCAGTATAAAGGCCGCCACACACGTGCGGGAAACCCAAGGGATTTGGACGCAATGGTCACGGCCTTGCGGGATCCCGCCACGTGTGTGGGCACTTGCTTGAGGCCGTGGCCGCACTGGGGTGCGGCCACGGCCTCACCGAAAAACAATTCTTATTTCCTGGAAGGCCGGGAGGGAGGGTGTGTCCTGCGGTCAGTCGGCCTTCGATGATTTCTTGTGAGTGCCTGCATGTGCTGCGATTTTGTTTCTCTGTTTTGTTTCTAATGTTCCGTTTCGTGATGTTCCGTGTTTATAAATATATATGATAGTGAGCCCTGTCTATAGGAATTGAAGTACCAGGAATACAACGACACAAACAAACGAGAAGCTACCTACGCCAAGCTTGCATAAATATTGAAGGAGAATGAACCAAATGCAAAAAAATAAAAAGAATCAATACTAAAAAAATCAGCAACATTAAACCATCATTAAATGAATCTTTGCGAAGTGATGTGCTGAAGAACATTAAAAAAAAAACCGGCTGCAAGAAGATCACTTTGACGTTGTTAGCAAAACCGTTGTCATAAAATTACGTGGCCTTCCGACCAATCAAATGCTAATAGCAGAAAAAATAATTAATGACACCCTGTTTCAAGTCGAAATGGGCTGTTTAGGAATGTACAGTGAGCAACGGTTACCTACTTCTGGCCTGTACTATTCTGCAGGCAGCAGTTCTGGATTGTTTTCCCAGGAACCTCATCGAATAGTCTCAGCCCACAACCTTTTCAAGCAACACCCGCAGGATCATTATAAACCACCAGCAGATTTTGATAAATTACCAAAAAACAACGACACAGCAGCAATTGTTCTATAAAATTATAATGAAAATGATGTCATGTGATTTGAATTTGAGTTTACATCACATGATCAACTATATTAATGACAACGTGACTTTAAACTAATATTATTTTAATTTTTTTTTTGTCATTTAAACTTAATTTTATGTTGTTGATGTATTTACGAATGGGAATAAATCAATTACAGTAAATGTCTGGCTATCCGAGTTCCGATTATTTTTGAAATATGATAGGAAGCTTTTATGAAGATATGGAAATACAGAAAAAGGCTGCTTCAAGTTTTACTAGGCAACTTAGAGAGAGGTAGCACTGTGACAGATTCAATAAAGAAAATAGTAACAGCAGCCAACGCGTGCACATCATCGGATGCTGCCATCGTGAAGCCAACTCTGAGACTGAGAAACCCTTGAGGATTTTAACCCCCCGTGTGTGTGCAGCGCCACTTCGACGAAATCCCTGCGGTCCGGCCCGCGGACTGTTTCCCTGCGGCCCGGCCTCCCCGTGTGTGGCTACCTTAACACTTCCAATGTTGTGTTATGGGGAGGCACAAACGGCGCGACTCCCAAGAGACGCGTTTCCTACCAGTCTCACGCGACCTGCAGGAAGTCGGCCGCCAGTCGCGTCTCTTGGGAATCTTGTGAAACATGCCGTATGAACAAGAGTTCAACGTTAAATTTGTAGGTGAAGTTGAGAAAAAGAATACGTGTAATTAGTATTTAATAATTTTATTTATCATTTGAAACTACTTCAAACGGGTTTTAATTCATATTTGGATTTAATAGACTATTGTTTAAGATTTTGATAGATTGTTACTTGTACTCATTGTTGTAGGTAGCGCAATATTATCCGTTCACGTGTCGAGGGATCAATGAATCTTCGTCGTATAGTTAGTCTAAATACACTGAAGAGTCAAAGAAACTGTTACAACCTGCCCAGGCCCGCCGCTAGCTGTCTGAGGCGCCCGCGTGCAATCTCGATTATGCCTGCCCCCTGTCTAACTACAGCCAGTGGTGGATCTAGGAAATCTCCGAACCGGGTCAAAAAACTGAGTGATTGCCGCCCCTTCGAACATTATTTGCCGCCCCCATTGTTACCATCCCGAGTGTCGCCGACCGCCCGAAGCAGCTGTTGAGCTAAAAAAAAGGTCCCCTGCTACATAATACAATGCAAATTTCGTCGTGGCGACAATGGAGTGCCAACTATCGCGGGGCGGCAACTGTCGATCACTCGTTTTGCCGCCCTCCTTGATGTGCCGCCCGCGTGCGGTGCACGCCTTGCACGCTCGCTTACGGCGGCCTGCACCTGCCTAATTATCGTGTACGGCCCCCGCGAGCACGCAGAAGTGTCGCAACACGACGTGGCTTGGACTCGACTAATGTCTGAAGTAGTCGTGGAAGAAATTGACACCACGCATCCTGTAGAACTGTCCATAAATCCGTAAGAGTACGAGGGGGCAGAGATCTCTTCTGAACGGCACGTTGCAAGGCATCTCAGATATGCTCAGTAATGTTCATGTCTGGATAGTTCGTTTGCTAGCGGAAGAGTTGAAACTTCAGAAGAGTTCCTGGAGCCACTCTGTAACAATTCTGGAAGTGTGGGGTGTCGCATTGTCCTGTTGGAATTGCCCACGTCCGTCGAAATGCACAATGGACATGAATGGATGCAGGTGATGAGCGTACGTACGTGTCACCTTGCAGAGTCGTATCTAGACGAATGAGGGGTCGCATGTCACTCCAAAGACATACGCCCCACTCTATTACAGAGCCTCCACCAGCTTGAACAGTCCCCTGCTGACATGCAGGGTCCATGAATTCATGAGGTTGTCTCCATACCCGTACACGTCCATCCGCTGGATATAATTGGAAACGACACTCGTCAGACCAGGCAACATGTTTCCAATCATCAACAGTCCAATGTCGGTGTTGACGGGCCCAGGCCAGGCAACTTTGTGTTGTGTACTCAGCAAGGGTACACGAGTGGGTCTATGACTCCGAAATCCCATATCGATGATGATTAGTTGAATGGTTCGCACGCTGACAGTTGTTGATGGCCCAGCGTTGAAATCCGCAGTAATTTGCGGGAGGGTTGCAATTCTATCACGTTGAACGATTCTCTTCAGTGGTCGTTGGTCCCGTTCTTGCAGGATCTTGTTCCGGCCGCAGCGATGTCAGAGATTTGATGTTTTACCGGATTCCCGATATTCACGGTGCATTCATAAAATGGTCGTAAGGGAAAATCCCCACCTCATCGCTACCTCGGTGATGCTGTGTCCCATCTCTCGTGCGCTGACTATAACACCACGTTCAAACTCACTTAAATCGTGATAACCTGCAATTTCAGGAGCAGTAACCGATGTAACGCCTGTTGTCTTATATAGGCGTTGCAGACCGCAGCGCCGTGTTTACATATCTCTGTGTTTGCATACGCATGCCTATACCAGTTTCTTTGGCTCTTCAGTGTAGTTAACACTTAACAGGCAATATTAATCAACAGCAAGTATTTTTGCAGTAATCAGTCAGATTTTTGTGTGAAAGAACCAACGAACAGGTCTATAAAAGAAGAAGTCGATCATCATTTGAACATTAGAAGCTTGTCATTGGATCAAGAAATTCAAGAAGTTATAATTATGTATTGTGAGAAAATGCTTTCTTCCTTATTAAATATCAACTCTTGTTGGGCATGCGTGATGCAACATTAAGAAGACTAATTTAATTAATTAACACCGCGTTAAAATCCTTGCACGCTTATTTTTTTAAATTAGTACTTACCACTAGTATTAACTTCAAAATTTCATAAGTGATATCTTTTCTTAAATTTGTTTATGTACTGTACCTATTCTACATTACGTATTTCCCCTCTTTTTCTCTAGTATGTATGATATTCTTTGGATTTTTCTATAATAGTTGTAGTAAGAACAGACGTCAATAACATCACTTGACATGATGAAAAACTCAGAAGTCACAAAATGGATGTTTATTAGAACGACCCTTACCACGCTAGACGCAGACTGAAGACACTGTATCGCTTCACAGTATCCTCAGGTCACCTGTGTTTATCATACTAACAGGGAACTCAAACTGACGATACTCAAGAATCAGTCGCGTCACTTCGTAACTGCGCAGTGTGAGGAGGGCCTAAGCGTACAGTTGAAACCTCTAGTGAAAATATGCTGGTTAAAATAGTTATCTAACGTGCTGGATATTTGACACAGTAATTCCCGTTTTAATTTACATTTCATTTTCTTTAGGACCCAAAGGTATAATTCCCGGATCATGGCCTAGTTTGATGGTGTTAGTTGGTTCTAGTTCCGACAATGGAAGAAATTTTTATCGTTTGGAACTTGGCCACCAGAGTTTTGGATTAAATACCAAACCTGTCCGCATTGCATGTTGAGAAAGAGTATATACCTCTGCTGTAGGTGAGTGGCCCTCAAACTCTGCATGCCACTTTCTGTCTTTCGAAAGAGCAGTGTTTCACACTATCTCTGTTTTTTTTCCATAATCCAGTATACTGAAAAAATAAACCATCAAAATCATCCACATATACACTAACAGGAAAAGTTTTTTACTGAGGAAGGCAACAGAAAATCATTGAATAAAATAAATTTCCACAGTTAGTTGCCGTGAAGGGAAACGCCGTCTACATGTAGGTGGTATCGTTGAGTAACATTTAACTCAATATTGATAGTAAAGAAAGGAATTGCAGGTCACATTGCGAAGCGGTGAAATTTGATTTTACTCAAGGACCAATTTGTTGGTTCTTTGCTGACGCTAGTACACTCACCCAGTAAGATGGAAGTGAAAATTGGATGCTATTCAGGACATTACTAAAAGATATCTTAGGATGTAATCGTACAGACATTTCGAAAGAGTAAAAATGTTCCATTTAATTCTTTTTTTTTTTTTTTTGATAACTATCTTATATCTTTAAACGAGCAATTCTTGTATATATATATATATATATTTCGGATCTCGGAAACGGCTATGACGATTTGGATGAAATTTGATATTTAGATAATGTTTTGACTTTTAAGATTACCTAAATAGTTGTCTTCCGTACAAAAAAGCGAGTTTGCAAAATACAAACAATTTTTTCACTTGATATCGCGAAAACGGCACTAGCGCCATCTCGTAGACAATTCAGGTACCAGAAAGCCTACAAATAGATTCTCTCTGATTTCAAAGAATATTTAAACGAACAGTTCTTGTATACTGGCTGAGGCGTGGAAATAGTAACATTGCAAGTTTAATTGTAAAACATTTAAAAAGGAAGATAATTAAAAATTTATGATTGGTTTTGTCAGAGGATATAAACTTCTTTGAAAATAATATTACCGGTGCCAGTTATAAACTAATCACCGTTAACTTTTTGACCGTAAAAAGTGGTTGTTAGTTTGTCATTAAATACTACCACGCGAGATATGAGCATAGTTTTAGCGGAGTGAATTGATTTAGCACTGATGATGTTCTATCATTACCGTGACGTCACAATCTGATGATGAATTCTTATAGAACGCGACGAAACATATCGAAAATAAAGAATAAATGTTCTTGATATCTCGCTTGGTTTACGAGATATAGCATGTCAAAAATCAGTTATAGGTATAGTTCCTTGTGCTTTTGGCGACGTTTCTTCTGGTCCATGCTGTATTTCAACCTAACAACAACCATTTGGAACAAAATAAAACATTAAAAGTACATTTCCACCGTATCGACATAGTGCTTTTGGTGGATTCTTTTTCTGGTCCAGGTCGGATCTAATCCTAACCTCTTCACTTGAGGTATCAGAAAAATAAATTCTCTATTTTCGATTTTTCTCGACGTATCATACGAATTCATCATCAAACTTGGCTGTGACGAAATTTATCTTCTGGTCCAGGTCGCATTTCAACCAACCACGTCAATTTTGCGATATGATATCTCGAGAACTAAGCGAGATATATAAATTTAAAAATATTTTGTACTTTAAATTTTTCTCGTCGAGGTACATAAGAATCCATCATCAAGGGTTTTCGTAGAATGCCCTGAATTAACACAAATCTCGCAGCGTTAATCAATCCCTGACTGGCATTAAGATTTCTGTTTAACATAATAATAGCATTTTTCTTTGAAAGCAATTTATGAGGCGGTCTCCCAAATGGATCTAACGATTTGGATGAAATTTCATATGTAGATAGCGTTTTGCTATTCAAGTTTTTAACACGATAAAAAAAAAAAAAAAAAAAAAAAAAAAAGGTTGCAATTTTTGTATTTGGTTTCTCGAAAACGGCTCTAACCTCATTACGTAGAAGGTTCAGGTACCAGTAAGCCTAATGATGTTAGTGAAGTTTCTCTTTGGTTAACTGTGCACCTCAAAACGCCTAGGAAGTCTTCAAGCCTTTTACTTTAATCAAACTTTACTCGAAATCTTGGATATTAAATAGAAATCGAAAGATGCCGAGCGAAGATCGGTCACCCAGGTACTGTTTTATTTAAAACGTCCAGCAATTACATTTTTCCTATACAGTTTTGTGATCTTAAAGTTATTGATTACATCGATTACATCGCCTGGCCTGAGGTCAGTCCAATTGGATTCCTCTGTAACTGAATTATTATTATATAACATGTAAAAAAGTCAGGTATGAGTCAAGATATTGATAATAATAATGGTAATATAATTTAAAATGTCTTATTAGTAGTATGAAAGGAAAAAGGGTATAAGAACTTTATACAGCGTTCAAGGAGAGTCAGAAGGCATCTTGCCCGTCGTCGCTTAAGATGTCTTGTGGTAGACGATACGATTTTAGACGTGGTTGCGTCGTTGATCTGATTGTAGTACTGTGCTCCAGGAGTTGCTTCTAGGCTACTTATAAAGATTTTTGCAGAGTTCATAATATACGTTTTAATAATTTGGAGTCCAGTTTCCCTGTGAAGTTGTGAGTTTCGTACGAACCATGGTGCTTTTAAAATAGTGCGGAGAAGTTTGTTTTGTAGGGACTGTATTCTTTGTAGTTTGGATGGAGCAGCTGTGCACCATACGGGGGATGCATATAACATGGCGGGTCGGATCAGTGATTTGTATAGTAACAATCCGCTTTCGATTTTAAGAGAGCTTCTCTTATTCAGAAGAGGATAGAGTTTGGAGATGCGAATATAGGCTTCGGATAGTTTCTGATTAATGTGGTAGTTCCATGTAAGTCTGCGATCCAAGTGTAGTCCTAGATATTTTATTGCTTCATCTGCTGGATGCCATTCTATTTCATCGTCGTTAATTTTGAGTTTTTTGGGATTTCTCGGATGGCGGAGTGTGAAGCTTTTGGCCTCGAATTCCATTTAATTCGAGTCGGACAGAGTGTCGGTTTCCGAATGAAAAAGCTCGTGGTTCGATTTTCAGTATTCTTACGATTTTCTTAAACGTTCTTTGGTCTTACAGAATCATTTAGCCAGCTCTAGTTTATATTTATACTGTAGTAACTATCGTATCATGATTTGCTCGTGTTGTGGGATACTATGATGAGGACAACATAATGCAAACACAGCACTTAATTGAAACACCCAGACAAAACTGAACGATGCTACTCAAGCGACATTTACTGCGTTTCCATGGAAACCTGCTGCATGTACGGCGGCTGGTAGTGATGATGGATCGTGAACATCGAGTGTCCACGTTATTTTTTTGGTTACTTTTGTTTACACTCTGCGGTATAATCCATTTGAGGATATGTGATGAAGATAGCGGTGTTATTGTTCGATAGCCGTGCTGTGAGCGGAATTTTTGAGTGTAGCAGTACAGGTGCAGACGGAATGATCTATACTGGAACCAGTGTCGACCGCATTCCTATCGCCGTCCGTCAACTGAGAATCTCTTCAGTAATAATGATCCAAGTGTTTTGTTTTATCACGAATCAATTTCACTGCAAGTCACTTTTCAAGATGGAAGAGGCAAAATGGGAGCGATTTTTGTCTTCATATAAAAAAAAAACCAATTACCTGAGTTAGTATGCACTGATGCTTCTGTAATTCATTCTAAGTGCAAGTATAAGATATCATACAACTAAGAAAAAAAAGCTGTTTATAGCATTTACTTCACTATAGCAATTGCTTGTAGCCTGCGGTATAGTAGTGTAATAAACAACAGATAGTTTATTCTGTTCACTGTCTTTTTTTTTCCTGCTTAGCGTCTCTCTAACAGCGAGGTCTTTAGAGACGGGAAAGGATGGGGGGCAAGGAATGGGAAGGAATTCGGCCATGGCCTTTTTTTGAAGGAAGCATCCCGGCATTTGGGAAACCATGGAAAACCCAAATCTGGATGCCCGGACGGGGATTCGAACCGCCGTCCTCCGAATGCGAGGCCAGAATGCTAGCCGTTACACCACCACACTCGGTACTATCTTTACAAACTGGTCACCTACGCATGAACTACATTATCTTGTGGATACGATAGATTCTACGTGAACTATGTGCAACGTAGAGATGTTATAAGTTTCAACTAACTCAGTTTTCCTTTGCTTCAACAACAGCTGCCATCCACTCGGCTGAAATTCAACAACAGTGTTCTACGTTCATCAACACTTTTGAAGCAGAAGAACTAGAGGCTTTAAGAGATTAGCTTAGTCTAGAAAATTTTTAATAAATATATATTTTCTGCCCCTAAGCACCGGCTCAGTCCCACCCAGCGTCATGAGTAAACCTATCGCCTCGCGTTCTGGAGGACGCGGGTTTGAATCCCCGCACGGCCATTCAGAATTGGATTTTCCATGGTTTCCCTAAATCACTCCAGGCGAATGTTGGGATGGTTTCTTCAAAATACCATGGCCGTATTCCTTCCAGGTCCTTGTCACCAGTCCTTCTCCGCCTCTAATGACCCCAACGTCAAGAGGATTAAAGCCAGAAGCAAAAAAAAAAAAAAAAAAAGGATAGAGGTAAAAAAGTTAAAAATTGACAGTGTGTGTTACTGATACAAAAAAAACTAAACAAATATTGCAATTTTACAGTTGCAAACACTATTACTTTTTTAAATGACTTAACGCTACGTCTAGGTCATTAGAGGGACGAAAAGATTGGAGTAACGAACAAGTTGGTATTCGGCCATTGTCCTTTGAAGGAACTATCCCGACATTCTCCTGTAGTGATTTGGGGAAAACATGCAAAACCGAAGTCTGAATGGCCGGGCCGGGGATCGAAGCTTTGTTCTTCCGAAAGCGAGGCCGCCAAGCTCGGTCACTACTACGCAGTTGTTGACAGTTGACTGTTTTGTCGCAGGAGAACGGCGGTGCGCACGAGACGTCGGGGCTGGCCAAGCTGGAGATGGTCGGTGACGGGCCCTTCGACCTCTTCCACTCGTGGCTCAAGGACGCTCGCCACAGCGACCTGGTGCTGCCAGACGTGCTCACGTTCGCTACATGTAACAGGTGAGTCGCCCTGCGCCACGTGCCGTTTAATCAACTCTGCCACACCACACGCCTCGTCGTACCTATACAACTGTCAAGTTACCAAATAAAATCACTCCATGCATAATGGTGTGCTGTTAAATGGCCAGACAGAAGACAGAAGGTATAAGAAAATCCAAAATAAGGGCATCATCAAAAGTTTCTCTGAAAGAAGTTTTACGATAGATATTCCCGTATTATTTGCAGGTAATCAGTGGCGTAGCTAGGTCAACAAGGGCCCCGGTGCAGAATAAAATTATTTTGGGCCTTCAGACCAGATGGGCGAGTTTTTTTTGTTTTTTGCTCTGTCAAGTTGTTGGCAGGGGCCCTCTGAGCTGAGGTTGCAAGCCCCTGTGGTGTTCTTGCTCTGAAGGCTCGTAGACCCTCTCAGCTGCTCTTGGGGGCCCCTAGGATGCGCTTGGGACCCCCAGCTGCGCTTCGGGCCCCCTGAGCATGAGGGCCCCGGTGCACTGCACCGCCTAGCTTTATGGTAGCTACGCCCCTGCAGGTAATGTTATGTACTCAACATAAGGAAAACATACTTACAAATAAACTGAAGTTTCTTAAAATTACAATGTCAAAAAGCGATTCTGCTGTGATCAGAATCAAATTTGTAACACACCTTACAAATATGATTTTTCACAAATGAATGTTTCCTTACTTCAGTATATCAATTGTAATAGGAAAAGTGTATTGTGAGCTGCAAAAGTATTTTGTGGCATCAAATCTGAAACGCTTTGACGTACTCGAGAATTATTCTGCAACCTGGTTCTGAGCCAATGCTACAGAATACTCCAGGAGTGTAAGATCTAAGTGGTGAGACACTAATCAGCAACATATCTGGCTCAAGTGAAGAGAGGACATTGTCCTGCCGAAATAAAAAATCGGGAAAGATGTATCCAACTTGCAGTGACACTTGAAAGAGCAATCTGTTCGTAACATACAAGATCTCGAATTTTATCTCACGGCATTTTTTAATAATTATTAATAATACTCCGAGATTCACTAAAAGTGTTTGGCAGAGGGTGCATTGCACTTATCTGAAAGAGTAATATAGTTTGGAAGGGGTTTACGGAATATGGCAGCAGGCGCCCAAGGGCTATTTTGAGAAATCATCTCGGCATTAACCTGGAGTGATCTGGGAAAACCATGGAAAACCCAGATCAGGATGACCGAAGTGATTTATTGAGAACTACTCCTGTCGGATTTTAAGTTTACTCGCCCGGTAAATCCTTCCTATTCCATTCTCTAATCGCTAGTGGAAAAAATGAGTTCAGAAATAAATCTGTTCTGGCCCTCATTTCTATTATCTTATTTGCGCGGTCATTCCTAGATATGAATGTTGCTGGTAGTAATATTTGTTTGCTGTCATTCCGAAACAAGTCAGTCGTGAATTTTCCAACTGGCTTCTGTCGAGAGCAACGCCTTGGGTGTTCCAGGTCTTCCCATCCTAACTCCTTCGACATCGCACTTACGCTTTACCTCCAACTATACATACCATACCTGTTACGAATTGGGCGGCTCCTGTCTGGACCTTCTCCAAAGCCTCCGTTAACACCGTACAGAACAACAACATTCTAAGTGAGGTCGCACTAGTGACTTGTATGCAATCGATTTAACTTCCGGAATGCACTGTTTTAAATTAAGACGCAGAAATCGGAGCATACGATTTGCTTTCCCAATTACCTTCTGAATATGCTCATTTCAAGACAAATTATTACGAATTGTTACCCATAGGTATTTCATACAGCCATCCATTTCATTCAGCCAAAAAAATCTGTAAAATATATTCTGGATGGATGTTCCAAATATCTGTGACCATTATTGCAGCCCAAAGCAAAACAGAACTTGCTTCGTGGGTCAGCCCACTTACATTCAAAATTGGAATAGGTTTACGTGTTCATAGTCCAGAGTCCTTATGGGGTCCGTCCTCCATAAGCGCACCACATCCGTGTGCCAGCATATCGCGTGCCAAAACCACAATGAAGAAAACTCTAACTTCGTACAGATCAATAATTCCTCCACGTTTAAAGAATTACTTCTGTCCTACATGCGTCATCACGTTAAGGGGCGTCGTGGACACAGCACACTACACCAACTCAGATCATCGTACTGTTGATTGGGAGATCCAGAAGCATTGTTCGGCTTCTGAGTGACAGAGTTTTCGCCTCGCCGCGAAAGCGTCTCCTGCTGCGGCTAACTAACCTTTCTCAGTAATCCTATCGGGAGTAGGGTACGTACAGTTTAAGGTGAAATCCAAACCACGGAAGCGTTCTGACGTACTTAGCATTACACAGCGACCTATGACAGAGGTGATGGTTGGGTTAAGGGTCTTTGAAAATCCCAGTCGAGACCGCGATTCGAACCGGGGACCTTTCGATCTCCAGTCAGACGCCTTAATCACTGAGCCATCAGTCCGCTCTTCCATTGCAGTCTCTTTTCTAGACTGTCGAGAATTTTCTGAGTTAACACAGAAATGTAATAATTAACCTGTCATGCCCTTCTCTGTTTAGGCGGAAACATTAAAGCGATTACTACATTCCTGAAGATTTTTCAATGTTCACAAGCTCTAATATGAGTCGTCCTGGTTCACCTGGGAACACAGTTAAATTTTATAGGAACACAAATCTTTCGAAAACCACATGCATGTGCATTCTCGTCCAATTACATATTAATCTTGGTCAACGAATGTGTTTGTTGTCGCGTTGCATTCAGCACGTATTGGCAGTAATGCTGGTGTATAGTGAGGGCATTCGACAGTGTCCATAGCAATATGTTCGACGGATGCAGACGGAACATTGTTATGTTTCAGTAAAAGAAGTCTAGTCAGTTCTTAGTTAATAAACGCTCATCAGAGAGCGATACACTCGGGGAAACACACTGGTCATGCTAGCCCTTAATAAATTCCTTAGTTTAATCCCTACGGACTCTGAGGTACGTCTTAGAGCAGAACACTGGCATACGGTTTACGGTTTTTTTTTAACTGCTTAACGTCTCTTAACAGCGAGGTCTTTAGAGACGGGAAAGGATGGGGGGCAAGGAATGGGAAGGAATTCGGCCATGCTCTTTTGAAGGAAGCATCCCGGCATTTGCCTGGAGTGATTTGGGAAACCATGGAAAAACCAAATCTGGATGCCCGGACGGGGATTCGAACCGCCGTCCTCCCGAATGCGAGGCCAGAACGCTATCCGTTACACCACCACGCTTGGTGGATTACGGTCACCCAAAAGGACCATTCTAATACTAACTGACTTAAAATCATCCCTGTAAAAAACATCATTTTTCAAAAATAACAATCGAAATGATTTTTTGATAATGAAGATCATACAGACCTGCAGTCAAATCACCAACCTAAGCAAAGAAGATATATTTATATGGATAGAAGCTCATGTGGGCCTACCAGGAAACAAAGAGGCAGACTGCCTAGCAAAGAGTGCTATGAGAAGCGGCGAGGATGAGTCAAAGGTATTAGGTCTAGATATCACAAGCTTCCTTAAGAAAAGCTGCAGGGAAATGCGGGATAAAAAATGTTCGAAAACATCACAACTTAGAGGTCGCCACTACGCTTGCAATCACCAGATACCAACATCCCAGTGGCATCAAGAAGGCGCTCCATCAAGAGGACTAATAACTTGGTCCCTTTCCCTCGCATCTATACAGATTTAAAGCAATTGAATCTCCACTGTGT
This sequence comes from Vandiemenella viatica, assembly GCA_031002005.1. Taxonomy (NCBI): domain Eukaryota; kingdom Metazoa; phylum Arthropoda; class Insecta; order Orthoptera; family Morabidae; genus Vandiemenella; species Vandiemenella viatica. Next base: position 139,678,731 of record JARYHS010013630.1, on the reverse strand, counting down.
GATTGTTAAGAAGATGTAGAATGCGACATTAATCAAATGTTCTTCGGCTGCAAGAAATACTGGAACAACATCACAAACTTCATGAAAACACTTTCACAAGAGGGTATCCGCTCACCTATCAACATGACACATTTACTGTCCCCTGAAAATATTTTTCTATATCACTTAATCCTATAAATTGTCAGAAATAATAACCTACAAGTTTAGAAGATTGCAATTTTACTTGGTATGGCTGTATGACCAAAAGGTTAAATGCCGATAAATAAATTTAAAAAAAAAACAAAAACAACACTACTGATGAAGACTAATAGGTTATAACAAACAATACAGCTCAGGTAGGTGTGGTATGCCGCTATTGTGTCTGGTGGAGATAGTATCTAGTTACAGCTTGGCTGTGGACGTGTTGTTATTCGAAAGTGACTGTGTGTGTGTGTTCAGGAAGGGCGAGGTGACGGCGAGGACGGTGCGGCTGCGGCGGGTGGAGTCGGACGGCTTCGTCATCATGACAGACCGCCGCAGCAGGAAGTCCAAGGACCTGGTAAGTCGCTGTCGACTACCGCATCGCTGTTATTATCTTCACGATTTTCACAGCAGTGCGCAACAGTAAATAATACAAAGTTTTATGTTAGGAAAAAATCAGCAGCACTAGGAAATCAACTGTGATTTTAGTACACAAAGGATACGAAAAAATGAAATTTTCTGAGCTCGAAATCTTTATTCCATATTCTCAAACTCATTTACGTAACAAAATGAGGACACTACATCCCATCATCAACTGTACTCATAAAGGCACCGAATAGCAGTCGCAAGCAATTTGCGATTCTGTAGTATTCAAAGCCTTATTTCCGAAATAGTGTTGCTGTCAGATCACTCTCAGTATAGTCAACAGAAATGTAATAAAATTTATTGGTTTATATTCTATACAGTTAGAAAAAATATATATTCCAAACTACAGGAAAATATACGAGTATTAGGTAACACCAGTACTCGAGAAGGAAACCCTAATGACTGTTCGAAAACTGATGTCGCTATCTACATCTGTAGCAGTATATAGGAACACATCACATTTCAGCTCCTGTTAGATTTTTAGTAAAATTAAATTTTTCACTATGCTAACAATCACTTGAGTGAATAAACAAAACGTTAAGTGAATTAAAGGATCGACCACGGTGGTTTGAATTTCAGTGACTGTGGATGAACCCATTCTTCAGTTGTCCGACAAAAGTGCCTCCGACTCGTCACCTGTGATCCAACATTCTCTGTCAACAAAGAGGTCCAAAAATTTGTAGGAAACTGAGGCTTCACACACCAACTTCTAACTTTGGAAAATCCATCCACCCGTTCTTTGCATCTGCTTTTCAAAACACAGAGGGATAGTAAGGTATGACGTGTCACTTCATAAGATTATGGGTCTCCTACGAAAAACATCTCCGTCGTTTTTTTAAGCAATAATAACCAACCATTGTCAGTTGTCTCCCTTCCCAAATTAAGGATACCCGACTCCATCATGATAACAGTTGATGTAACGCCTTCATTCACCAGCATTTCCCACTTGAACCTTTCATAGATCAGCGTCCTTTCAGCAACCAGGACACCTTTCCTTACCTTCCTAGCCCGCATGATAGTAAAGAGTATGTAATAATTTTCCTTCAAGTTTTAACAATGCCATGAATTCTGAGGCACTTCCATAGGCGTTGTTCACTCCTGTGCGAAACACTTCCTAAACCGCCTCAGACATTTATCTTTGGATCTAGTCCGTATGAAATACTACATTTGACTTAGGTTTAAGCCTATGCATTATGCTTCTATGTTATGTACATATGGGGAGAAGACCTTATCAGTTATCTTGAAAACTGTAATTGCGATTATTCATTGAACTTGGTGTGGTCCCACTGCCTCCACCAGGCCATGTTCCTAGATGTGGATGTGTCCCTCTCCAGCCGACATCTCTTTCGACATTTAGTCCATTAACCTGAGGAAGCTACCAAAAATTTCATACCGAACGATTCCTCGCTTACAGCCTGGATATCCGTGGCAGTCGTTATGATCTGATCATCAGTCCTTCAAGAATACTGCAACATCTCGCAAGCCTTGATATCCCTATGTTCACTTCCAGATATAATATATGAATCAGTATCCTCTGTCACAACATACTTCGCAGGCCGTCTTCTTCTAATCCGTTTAACTGTCACAGGCGAATTATAATGCAGAGCAATCCGAGGTAAGTATTCCGAGCGCAGATCTTTAGCTGTAATGTCTGGTCATTCGTTTCTGTGTTGTGTCACTATTTCTCTCACACGTAAACACTATTCATTGTGGTAAGAAATAAAATAATTCCATTAAGTTCAGTGATGCTAGACATACGATTTAATAATTCCTTTGAATTAAAATGTAGCGGTAACCAAGGAACTCTTGTGTTAGCTGAACCACATCATTTCCAGATTTTAGTATTTTCATCGCAAATACTTTCTCTTTACTTAGGATACAAGTAAAATATGACCCAGTCATGTCGTTAAAGCGAAAAGAAAAAATAAGGCTAATTAATATTAGTTTGTATCTTTTTAGATTAAACAAAAATTATCCAATCTTAAACAGAAATGGGTTATATATATATATATATATATATATATATATATATATCCGCCTTCTTGCTTTTATAGTTGCAAAATAATTAAATTTTTTTCCTACAAACTGGATGATGGGAGACATTTGTAATGTAACTAAATACAATACTAATATGATTTTGTGATACTTTTGTAATAAGTTCAGAACACTTATGGTGTTATTAAAAGCGATTTGCCTCTTCCTGTTCGGTTCAGCGCGTTGTGTTGAGTTCTATTTAAGTAGCGCTGTTTGCCTACTTACAGGAGTCCGTGCCTGCGGCCGCGATGGTATTCCTCTGGTGCTACACAGATAATGAAGGGAAGACCATCAACAGGCAGGTATGCATTAAGACCGTCGCAGCATATTTTTATCCTTCTTCATGTACTAATATAATGACTGAGAACGATTTAATTGTATGTTTGTTCTATGCTCAGAAAGTAAACTGGATCCAAGTAATCGGCAACGTGAAGTCAACTACTAACACTAGGCTCCGGATTTTCACTATACTCTACCTTCACCAAATGAACTATTGCAAATAGTATTTTAAATAACTATATTTCATAGTGACCGATGTAATGGCTTAGTGGTAAGATCTGTGAGTGAAAAATTAAAGGTACGCAATTCGAACTGCGTGTAAGAAACAGAATTGTAAAAGCCCCTTATACCTTTCCTCAGGCAAAGTCTGTGTTCTATAAGCTGTGGTCCCGGAGGTCTTATCATTGACACATTGTCTGCGAAAAGATATAAACAACCTGCTAAATGTAATGAAAAAATTGCTAAATCTGCTGATCCTCCTCTATGAGCAATTGCTTCGGCAAGGGGGAGGAGGTAATATACTGTTCATCTTGTGCCAACTCCTTCTTCTACTTACTATGCTCTATATTAATAATAGAGTTAAAGAATACGTTATTTTTATATTTCAAACGTATGAAAGTATTGCTTTGAGAAAATGGTAAAACTAAATCGGTTTGCTAATATTTCATGTCTTATCCCAAATGACAGATAATTTCTGAGTTTATTCTGCAAATATTTTTTTTGTATTTCCGAGCTTTCACATCCTATCAGATGTGAAACCGGAGGGTGGGGCGTTTGCTGGCAGTAGTAACCAATCAACACTGGGCAAGTGTTCAGCATACACACAACCAGACTGTTTATCGTACATTGTGTACAGTCGAAGAGGTTGGTTCTGTTCTGGAAAGAAAGGCGCGTAGTTGCCAGAACAGACTGTGAACCGTGTGAGGTATACTTCCAGCACATTTCTGTGAATGCCGCCTGCCGTAAAAATCAGGTGCTACACATTCTGCAACGAAACCATTTACGAGTGAAGTAGTATAAATTATGTAGTTGTTACAGAAAAAATCGAGCAGTGTAGGACAATGTCTTCCACAGCAAATTCATTTTCTGTTACGAAGCCAACCGACTCGACTCATTATGTGTGACCGTATTCATCCATACTGAAGATGTATTCTGTAAACTGTCCTGCAAAAATTTTCTTCCTCTCTCCGAAGACTTTGTGTGACAGCCTGCAGTTTCGATTCGAGAAACAACTCGAAAGCGATTCTGGCGCTCTTTTAACTGGCCAACGGTTTCCTCAGCGACTTGTTGGGGTCAAAATTGGTATCTGCACCCTGGATTCACTCTTAGATTTCTTCATGTCTCTCAGTAACTCATACAACACAAGCACTGGTCATACGCGATGTCTCTTACCTGTCACACAAGGCGGCATCACTTATACCTCTGAGAACAGGAAAAGTCACTTGATGTGGCGTTTAACGAAAATCCGTTATCGTATATTTTACTAAACTTTATAGACACTTTAAGTACTTAGATAAATTGCAGTGCAGTCTTCACATGTCTCATTAGGTGCCAGTCAGCAGACCATTGCAGATGTTTTCGTACCTGAACGAGACGACGGGGCTACCCGTCGAAATATGGTGTTATCATAACACAATATGGCGGTACACCCGTGAAGACTTCATTGCAATCATACTAAGAGAAATTCTTTACAATCCCAGATAAAAAACTGTATAAATTCATTGGTGTTACGTACATCATTTATATTTTCACCACAGCACGACAAGAACTGTGCATAGGGCAATGTCGATGAAGTCGCAATTTCATTTCGACTCATGAGATTGGAGATGCTACAGAGTTGCGGTAATAACAGATAAAAAAAAAACAATTTTTCAACCATCGTAAGAACAGTAAGTATAGAATGCCAAGGAGCTTATTCGAAATTTAATTGCACTCGAAACAGTTTCAGTAGGCTATTGTTAAACATTAAGCAAAAGCGTAAGGGGCAAGAGTTCCGCTGAATGTTTTTCTTAAATCAAGCCTGTCGAGGATTCTTTAGATATCACCCGAATAGTAAGCACTATGCACGTCACTGTGAATTGTTTCCATTTCTTCTGACAATACTTTTGTAATTTTATGATTTCCCAATGGCTTCACGAATGACGTTCTTATTTATCAGTTTCAGCTGATTTACTACGACCGACCGTGGTGGTGTAACGGCTAGCGATCTGGCCTCGCATTCGGGAGGACGGCGGTTCGAATCCCCGTCCGGGCATCCAGATTTGGGTTTTCCATAGTTTCCCAAATCACTCCAGGCAAATGGCGGGATGCTTCCTTCAAAGGCCATGGCCGAATTCCTTCCCATTCCTTGCCCCCCATTCTTTCCCCTCTCTAAAGACCTCGCTGTTAGAGAGACGTTAAGCAGATAAAAAAAAAAAGATTTACTAAGCACGCGCTTTCTGATTGCAGTGGATGTCCTCAATCTCTCTTCCATTATCTCTTTCACTCTTTGCATGTAGTGAGCAACTACAAGCGATTCCATGCAATTAGTATTCCGAATTCCAATAACGTTTATCATTGTATACCAGGAAGAGTTATCCATCTGATGTTTAATTATTGATGAGATTCATACAGTAATTTCTTTTATCGTTTATAGGATGTGAAAAAGAAAGGTTAGAAATAATAAATCGGAAAAAGTTATTACCTGCTTCATCTGACAGTGCAATTTCACAACAGCACTTTCAACAAGTCTTAACCGAAGGAGACGCAGATCAGATGGAGAAGATCACGGTTACACTCTCTCACAATAATTGTATAAGTTCTATATTAATAATTGACGAAGAAGCTAAATTTCTATTGCAAGCTACGTAATTGTATCAAACGCGTAAAAAAACAAAAAGCTGCTTGTTATTTAATCATATCTCAACGGAAGAACGTGTTGGAATTATTGTTTGCCGTATACAGAAAATATATTTTGAGGTTGTAATTTGGCCGTATCTTCATGGTATTCAACAAAAACAGAGAGAATGCCATAAAAGTTAATGGTGTCAAGTGAACGGTAACAATGCAACAGCCTACGGCGTGTGCAGCTGTATGGAGGGCACTTAGACCCTTCTCACACAGTGGTACTGAAAAGAAACCAATTACTGACTAGGATCACCAATCAGTGTGTTTCCAGTCACAGCACTAGTATTTGTATGGAGGCTCGCACACGGGGTGATCAGTTGGTATCCAGTCCGTAACACGTACGTGATTATTTCCCACACGGCGGTACTGAAAAGAAACCAGTTACTGACTAGGATCACCAATCAGTGTATTTCCAGTCACAGCACTAGTGTTTGTATGGAGGCTCGCACACGGGTGATCGGCTGGCACCCAGCCCTTAACACGTCCGTGATTATTTCCAAGTGACGCTGCGTGCCGCTTGTCGTGCTACTACAGTTACCAACTAGTTTCTCAAAAAATGGCGGAGCAGACGATGAATTTAAAGATTGTTGCTGAAATTGAGTAACATCCGTGTTTATATAACTACAAGATGAGTGAATATTCACGGAAAGATCCAACAGAAAAAGCATGGAACGTCATTAGATAGAAAGTTAATTTATCAGCTATGTAAACTCATTTTTAATAAAGAATACTGAACAACGTTTTATATAAACACTTCAGATTTATTTTTCTTAAATTACGTAATATAATTCCATTCCCAAGGATGTGCTGCTTGTGGAGTAATAAAGTAATTAGCTAAATAATTTCTGGTGTCATATGTTGTACGTTTAAGTTGTGACAGTAGTATTATATGTGGTGTCGGAGTTTTATTACTTTCAAATTTACTCGGACTGTACGGGACTCCTTTCCCACTCCTGACGTGCATTATGCAGACTGATTACTACATTAATTTCTTTTTGTGGGTCATTACATCGTATGATTCTGTTAAACACGAAATTTTTCCATTATACCAAAAGTACATTCTATAGTTTTTCTTCCTCTACTAAGTCTATAATTCTGTGTTATAATTCTGTGTTATCACGAGTTCTTTGTAGATATGGTTTCATTAAATATCGCGTAAGAGGGAACGCTTCATCGCCTGCGAAATAGAAAGGGAAATCGTTGGTATTTTCATCACTTCGTAGCCTTACACGCAAAATCTTTGTTTATTTATTTAATTTTTTAAATCACCTTTTCCTTCTTTGAGTCATATAATATAACATCCTCATCTGAATCGGAAGAAATCGTCGCCTCGCTCAAATCACACGAGTGACTGAAGTTCCGGAGATTTAAGCAGCGTCTTGTGCAAACATTGGTCAGTAATTTCAGTCTGTGATCAGTTCCGTTTCCTTTGAGTGGCATTGTGTGAGAAGTGCCTTAGGCCATCAAGTAGACATCCTCTACAGACTTGTCCGCGCCGCTATCTCAGTAGGTGTGCTCCCAAGGACCCAACAGTGCAACGCCGCGCGGCACGGCCTATGACCTTTCCTCATGCGATTCATTAGGCTGCAATGCCTTGAGGTAGACAGCACCCGCTGGCTGCTGGCTGCTTCTGGCTTGACGCCTCGTCGACGTCAAGATCACTTAGAGTCGGGAAAGAACTGGGGGATAGGAAAGGGAAGTAATTCGGCCATGACTTTTTGGAAGAACCATCCCGGCATGGGAGAGGAGTGATTTGAGAAACCATGGTAAACCTAAATCTCCCGAATGCGAGACCACTCATCCGGTTCTGAAGGAGTTCGGCGGTTTCGTTTCAACTTCCGCTGGCCTTTTCAACTCAGGTTTAAATTCGGCATCCCAACAGGCCGTAAATGCACTAGATTCTTCCGTGACTTGAGACGTAAATCAGCGAACAAAGAGATATCAAGACGATCATATGTCTCCGACCACTGAAGAGCTGTGGCTTCGTTGGCCAGATGTTGGAGAAGACTGAAAGCTAAGGTAATGACATGGATTTCAAACACCACCCACAATCTTCATAGCGTCATTTAGTTCAGTGCTTGCTTCACAGTATGCGTGCTGGCAAGCCTCGCAGGAGCCCACAACTAGACAGCTGCCCAGGATGTGCCCGCCAGTTTTCTCGCCAAGTTTACTCTGTGAATGATCTTACCGGCAATGTTTTATAGATGTTTCCGATACGAGTGTGTCCAATCTGTTTTGGTGGCTAGGTATTTCAGATTGCTATCGAATGAAATACCCTCGCACCAAATAGCGCAGGGGAGTTGTAACTCAGACAACACAAGCGCTTTATTTTAGTATGTAAAAATTATAAGCGCATGAAACTCAATTTATTTATGACACATAAACATATATTAATAAAAAGGATATGCATCACATTATGAAATGGTATTGAACTACTGCAATAAACCCCTTCCTTACTTTGGTTTATTATAATTAAAAGTTAATCATAATAAATAAATTGCATTAAATATTAGTTCTACCAATGACAAAAGGTTATTCTAGTATGAAAGGTATTTTACACATTAATAAGACATTTATTAGACCCTCATAACCAAACCAAATCATATTAGCAACATCTATTAAAATCAATACCTTCAATCACTTTAAGTTTAATGAAGATGAAAGTAATATCTAAGGGCTTTTGATTTCCAATATGGGTAATTTATTCATGCCCAAGTTAACATTTTAACGTTAATTATTCAAACACATAACAGCATTTCAAATCATAGTATGAAAAAATTAAATTCTTAAGTGCAGCTAGCAAGTAAAATAAATTAATTACGCAATATTATTTGGTTTTATAATAAGCAATGAGATTAATTTGATCTTTCTGGCGCTTAAGCATTCAAACTGGTGGACAGATAATACGTTATGATTGTTCTGGATCATAGTACTGTTTTTCTCTGTGATTCCTTGATCTGCACCTTGCAGATATACTGCCTGTTAACTCAATGGATTCGTCTTCCTTGAAAGCGAAGCTCTTTAGATAACTCCCATAAACCGGTTGCTAGCGCCTGGCCGACAACTGTCTGTTCCTTCCCACGATCAGGGCCGGCGTTAGGGGGGGGGGGGGGTTAAGCAGGACAAAAGCACCCGGGGCCCAAGCCACCAAAGGGGGGTCCACCAGCCTGGGTGCCTAAATAAATATAAATCAAACACAAATTTTAAAATATGCACCAATAATTTTAAACATTTTTGTATTAAAATTTTCTGAGTTATCAAAAAAAAAAAAAAACAGTGTAAAGTAAAAATATTTTCGGGGTGGGAGGGGAGGGGGCCTAAGATCGCTTACCCGGGGCCCGAGAATCGTAGCGTCGGCCCTGCCTACGGTCACACAGATTTTTTAAGTTTTGTGATTGAGCTTCACATTGATCTGCTGGGGGTAAATGGAAATTCTTCCACCGATAAAACATTATTTTGGCTCCCACAGTCTGCACGCGGACCTTTTATACTGTTCAGACTCTCAGCTCCGCTCCCAACCCCCAAGCTAGAATATTCCATTCCACCAATCATGGCACCATTAATATATTAACCACTTCTTACTGGCCTTCTTGATTTTGTCCTAATCTCTCTGCTGAGATAGGGCGCTAATGACCTCGATGTCGACGCGCCCTAAACCAACAACAACAACATCTCTGCTGAGAACTACTTCGAATTTAGAGCTTGCTCGTCTCCGGGATAACTACGATCGGATCCCCTCCTTTTCAGAGAGCGTCTTTTTGTATTCCATGTATTCAGAAACTCTGCCTGGCCCCTGTATAGTGCAGAGGTTTTTCTGGGAATCGTTCGAAAATGTTTTCGGATGCAATCGTAACAACTATCTTTACCTTACCGTTATTAAAGTATTTACTATGGTTATGGTAACGGACTTGCAGTAATCGGTGTTTCCGCAAATATTTTTATCAAAACGCTACCATTTTCCCGTTGCTTTTTCCCCGCTGACCTATTAAGACTCTTTGGCTCCTTGTTTTCTGTTATTTACAGATTATCATTTCTGATAAGAGCTACACCATAAACTTTGAAAACGTCAAAATCCCAACCAAGTAGGTTAAGCAGTTTTGTATTTAGTATCATAGTAACAATTAACGTTAAAAAAAAAAAAAAACACACACACAAATTTTCAAGGACGGAAAAATATTAATGAACATAATTACCAGAGGATATTTTAAATTAAATCCAAAACTTTCAAATAGTGAAAATTACATGGAAGTGTTTCAATCAATGAATAGACATTTATCTATCGAAGTGACTTTGAAGACGAAATGAACCAGTAAACCATATATTGTGAGACAAGATTATCCTCAGCGCTGAAAATTAAAAATATATGTATTTCATGAACAGAAGTGTAGTTATCTTAAATCAATTTCATTACAATTGTATTTTTTTTTACTATTTTCACACTTATAATTGTTCTATATATATATATTTAATACTAATAACTGTTCTTATTACTATTTTAATATTGTTGACACTGTTTTCACCATTGTCGCAAAATATTTACTGTATGACTGTTACGTATTTACTGAGGGGCACTAATCGGCTGACCTCAACCATGTAAATAAGAATGCTATGATTTGTAAAAGACAGCTTTATCCTGTAAAGATAAATATGCTGATCGGATAATAAACATGCAAAAAAAAAAAAAAAAAATATCAGGCGAGGATTATATTAAGTATCTTTGGAACTCAAACACTTAGATTACATAAATATCACAATTTCTGGGGTTGAAGTCTACAGATTAGGTATGTTTAAAGATGGCATAATGAAATGTTTTCTTATTACAACAAAAAAACGAAATAACACAAACTTTGGCGCATACCCATTTAAACAATGTAAATATTATAATTGCGAGTACTTGAAATTAGATATATTTGGAGACCGCGTATTTTCTCATTGTAACAAACACTCAGACGAGGAGCGAGAGGTTAAGTGCAGATCTCAGTGCAGATTACTTTCATTTGCTGTGGCTACTGCTTCCCGTTCCCTCTGACATTGCAAACGTAAAAGTAGTTCTCTCATTTAACCGGTAGAACCAACATTTTTTTAGTTTTTGAAGTTGATGCCGGTTGGTTAGATCTGTTCTGAGGTCCAGTAACGAAAACTATTTTTTTTTTTTAATGTCAACGCACAACCCAAAAAAATCCACACGATATCAACTTTTATCATCGTCAATAAGCATAATTTTGGTTAAGTTTATATATGAGCTCATAACGAAATATATCAAATAATATTTAATTTAAGGCAAATATAGCATATTTTAAAAGCGGGTTCGGAACATATCTAGAATAACTAACAAGACGCTGTCAAACTTTAGCATATTTACAATAATAACTTAAATATCACACTTTTGTTAGGATTATTGATGTAGCAGTTTGTATTCCGTATATCTTAACATACTGTGTTTAAGGAAACTGTGGAAATTAATAATCAAAGTAGAAATACAATAATTAATCTATGCAAAGTGTGGTACCGTAACATTTGGTAAGTATCTCCGAAAACACAAACATGTTTACAGAAATGTTTGCGCTTATTACTTTTTATTATGTTGTTCAGTTTCTGTTGATGTACTACATTTCAGAAAACTGATTAAATAAATAACCAGAATCACAACAGGTCACGAGTAGCTCTTAAAGGAGTATACATGACGCATTGTCATCATGGCACCCATCTGTTCTCGGAAAGAATAGTTATTGTTCCTTGCTCCGTTCCAGGTAAGGTAGAGTCATATAATATACCGCAGACCTAAAATTTCAAAATCTGAAAAACCTATCCAAATTTATTGGTGCTGTAGTTTTCGTGCAATGTTTGCGTAAACCACAGCCCGCTGACATATTTACAATAATATAGTTAGATTTATTGTAACTTTGAGCTGTATTTACCTGACTATATACCTTTGTGCAAGGTGCAGGAAGGTTTCATCAACCACAATTCATTAAGTCAAAAAAGATCTCGCTATATCACTATGGTAGCACTTATTTGTGTAATTCCTCTGAATCACTGTTGGAAAAACTTGGCGTATTACCAGTGTCACTATGACCAAACCAAGTAATGTATTTAATTAATTTCTCCAGCCGTTCTCGCCATAGAGACACAGCCACTAAATCACGAACTTACATAAATAAGCATAATTTACCTAAGATACTTTTGGTCCCTGCTTATATATCGGCAGGTTTGAAATATATTAATTGAATTGTTTTTCACAATTTGTTTCTCTTTTCAAAGATGTAGACTTAGCAATAACGTAACTGTAATACTTATGTATAAAACGTTCTCGCACCTCCTAGCGGGGAAGCGCGTCTGTTTGATTCGACGTTTCGAACTATGGGAAGCTCCATAAAGTTACAAAAATTACATCGGAAAATCCTCCGTTGTTTCAATAATACTCATGACTAAAAGAATTAAAATAGTTAATCGCTGTCAGAGCTGACCTGTTTCATACTTTAATCCTGCAGAACATTTACTATTACTCGCGCTCCTAAGATTTTATATAAAGAACGGAAACTAGATGACACAATCAGAAACATGCAGATGCATGGAATCGAATGCACTGATGTCTTAACTGCGTTTATAATCTGACTAATGTTCCTGCCTGACAGAGCAAAATAGGAGGAGACCAAACATGTTGGATATCTTTCTAACAAAACCTGATGAAAATCTTGTAGGGTGTCAGTAACTGAAGGAATAAGTGATCACTGTGCGGTACTGATGGATATTAGGGGATTCAGTAAACCAATGGCCGAAATAGAAGGGGGAAACAGGTATACTTAGAAAAACGCACGGACTATGGAATCGAAGAGATATTTCAGCGAAAGCTTCAGCAAATGGAAGGAGTGCACAAGTACAGTGGAGTCCAAATGGGAAATGTTTAAGGAGAGGATAAAAAATGGCGATGGAACGTTTATTCCAAAGCAGAAAATAAATGTAAGTACAGAACCTACATACTACAACAGGGAGGTGAGAAGGTTAAAGAGGCTAGTGAGACGGGAACACAACAGAGTTAAGAGGCAGGAAGGCAGTAGGGAATACTTAAAATAACTAAACAAGCAATTAATAAGAGCAAAGAGAGAAGCAAAGGATGGGTTTATGAAGATTATTGGTGCAGGAGGACCAATGAACGATGCATCTAGAAATTTCTACAGCTATATTAGAAAACTTAGGGGAAGGAAAGGTAATTGACAAATGAAGATAAGAATGGAGTTGAAGTCACTGAGGATTTTAAAATTGCAGAGGTATTGAGTGAATGGTATAGTGAGAAAACTAGAGACAATCATCCTGTGAAAGGGGGGGGGGGGAATGAGTCAGAGGAGAGTCTGCCTAAAAGTATAAATGAGGAAACTATAAAATTTTAAATAAATTCTCAGGAAATTATGAAGGAACTCACAAAGCTAAAAAAAATAAAAAAAAAAATAAAAAATAAAATAAAAAAAAAAAAAACGGAAAGGGGCTGGTGTAGATAATATAACTACAGATTTATTAAAGATTGTGGGATATGATATTTTACCTTACCTTGAAATTGTATTTTAAATGAGTTTGGAATCTTGCTGCTTACCAGAGGATTTGAAAAGAGCGATAGTAGAGCCGGTTCATAAAGGAGGGGTTACAAGTAGGATTGAAAATTACAGGCCAATTAGTTTGACATCAGTGATAGGCAAAATGATGGAGAGATTGTTATGCAACTATATCAGAAATGTCTGTGAGGAAAGAAACTGGTTTGCAGATCGGCAACATGGCTTTAGGCAAGGATATTCATGTGAATCTCAGATGGTGGTCTATATGCAAGATATTTCAGATGAATTGGATAAGGGAGGCCAAGTTGATAGTGTAGCACTAGATCTTTCTAAGGCGTTTGACAGAGCGAGCCATAAAATGGTTTTAAATAAACTGAAGTCTATTGGATTGGATGAAAAAGTTACCTGCTGGGTAGAGGAATTCTTAAAAGCCAGAAAGCAAAGTGTTAGTGTAAGAAATACATTATCAAAAGAGATGGAAGTAAATATGGGATTGACACAGGGTAGTGTATTTGGACCGATGCTGTTCATAATTCTAACGAATTACTGTATTGATTGGTTACGGTCAGAATCTAGGTATTTTGCAGATGATATGATGGTATACAATAGGATCAAACAGCTGAAGACTGTAAACAGCAGCAGTGTGACCTGGATAGAATATCTAAATGGATAAGTCAGCATAGATTGAAGATAGATGCCAAGAAAATTCAGCTTATTAGGTACACAGATAAAAAAAATAGGTTAATTATGATTATAGGGTGGGGTCAGAATTCTTGTTGAAAGCTTGAATTGTAAATACCTTGGCATAACGTTTGATAACAAACTCAACTGGGTAGAACACATTGGGCAGGTGGTAGGAAAAGGTTTAAAAATGCCTCATTTACCGGAGACGGTGACGAGAGGCTGTGCCAGTGAAGTTAGGGAGTCGGGTTATAAAACTTTAGTCAGACCATTGGTTGAATATGGTGGTGTAGTTTGGGACCCACATTTTGGTTATCAAATACAGGAGACGGAAGGTGTGCAAATAAGAACAACTAGATTTGTTTGTGGAAATTAACGCAGGACCTAGTCAGTAACTGATATGATAAGGGAATTGGATTGGGACTCATTGGTGGAAAGGAGGATGGTGAAGAGAATGCAGCCTTGAGGGATATTCGTCAAAGAATTTGGAATAGTGCGTGGAAGGGGTAAGGTGACCGTGACCACAAGCTTGCGATCGATTTCATGCATAAGAGAGTGGGAAAATTTTCTTTTGTTGGTAAAGGTGTCAGGTATCGAACAAATAATTTTCCAAAAACGCTTAAGGAGTTTAAAATTAAAAATTGTAAATCAGAATAATAAATGGGGGAGGAATTTAATATTACAATTATAAAAGAAATTTAAAAAAAATAAGTATACAAAAAGGGGTAATAGATGACTGGGGGAATTACCACCTGAGTGTTAGCTCCATCGCAATTATAATTAATAATAATAAGAGAAGAATGGATTCAACACATAAATTCCAAGATGTAAATATGTTTTCCACTTATTCGTTCAGTTATTAGTTTTTGAAAAGTATACTATTGGAACAGAGAAACTTAACCTCCCTAATATTCGGATACATTATTACTGACCTTCACCAAAAAATAAAGAAAAAAAAATAGCAACGGCAGTTTTCCTGGTTCCAAAAGCAGTCTTGCAACGTGTTAAATCATCCACTCAAACTGGTCGTTACGAAACAGTTGAGCTTTTTTTCATCTCGAAGGCCTTTGGAGATATTAATAGTTATGCAGTTGTAAATTATGTAACGGAAACGGCTACATGTCCAAGAACATACCAGGATGGTTTCAGCAGGTCTCAATCTCGATAACAGAAGGTAAAGAGTTTTACTGAAATACATATAATGACCTAAGATTCTCATTTGTCTCTAGGCACACAAACTTTTCTTAAAGTTGTAAACAGCTGCAGGGTAATCTAGATAGGATAACTAGCAGAGTGAGTCAACATGGGATGAGGATAAATGCAAAGAAGAGCCAGTTTATTAGGTATACCGATAAAAAGCTAAAGGTTGGTTATGATTATAAATTGGGGTAAGAGCTACTTATTGAAGACTCGAAATGTAAATACCTTGGCGCAACATTTGATAGCAGACTTAATTGGGAAGGACACTTTGGACAGGCAGTAGGGAAAGGGCTCAGAATCCTACACCTGTTGGAAAGAGTGATGAGGGGATGCACTAGAAAAGTAAGAGAATTGGTGTACAAAACTTCGTCAGACCACTGCTGGAATATGGTGGTGTAGTTTGGGATCCACATTTTGGGTATCATGTACAGGAGTTGGAGGGGTTTGCCAGGTTTGTATTTGGAAATTACCGCAGAACACAATCTGTAACTAATATGATAAAGTAGCTGGAGTGGGATTCATTGGAGAATAGAACGAGGGTGAAGAGAGTCATGTGTGTGTACAAGGCCTATATTGGTGATGAAGCTTGGAAAGATATGGGTGGGAAAATTAAGAGAGATGCTTGGAAGAGTAAAGATGACCATGACCACAAGGTGGCACTTGATTTCAGGCATAAGTGTGTGAGAAAATTTTCTTTCTTAGGAAAAGGTGTAAGGGACTGAAATAAATTCCCAAGAGAAGTGATGAATAATTTACCAGAAACACAGAAAGAATTTCAATTAGTAGAAAGCAAAAGTAGGTTGGAAGAGGAAAGCAAAAAGACGGGTGTGTAGGGAGATTGCCACCAGAGCGGGCGCTCTATCACAATTTTATCAATTATTATTATTAAATTATACTTTAAAAGTTTCTCGTAAATCATGTACCATGTTAGTAGACCTATTACTTTTGTAATTATTTTTGCTTTGAGAATTTGATTCTACAATACTCTCCTGTCAAAGGCGAAAAATATCAGCTTTTCACTATTCATAATAATATTTAAATACAATTGAAGAATTCACGAATCGATTCACGCGAAAAAAGCTGTTCAACTACAGCACTTGCTTAACCTACAAATCGTTATTGAGAAGCTCCATCGCATTACATATTTCTACGGGTCTGTTTATTGGCATATTCTGACCTCATGGAGCGAAGAATAGTTTGCGCTCGCACTGTAACCATAGAGTTGTCTGACTAAGGTCGAAGACTCTTTATATCGACCTGGTATCCGATTAAGAGCACAGCTTCCAAAAGTAATGCAACTATTGAAACAACGACACACGTCTTCGGGTTTCAGTCCTGCCCGTGTCGTTAATGATTACCAATTTAGGAGGTTCCGTAATCACATATTCGTATGACTCCTATTTACCCCTCACAAATACGGGAACAAAACGAAGAAGTCTGTTGCAAACTTTTTCACGTTCAACCGGCTTTGTATAGCTTGTGATAACATGGATGTCAATAATGAACGAAGTCGTTCAGAAATACGGTATACGGAATGTTACACCTCATATCCTCATTAATTCCATCTCATCGCTAGAAAAAAAAATGTTCAGTAGCATACAACAACCTAAACCAAATATCTAATGTGGCTGAGACGCTTTACTACTTATTTTTAATGTTACAATGTACGAAAATTCCAAGTAAAACCAGGAAGTCGTTCACAATATGTGGTATTTTTTTTATTATTATAATAAAGGACTGAATACGCAGCTATGTGCCAAAATGAATAATCACCGAAAAGTACAATTTCAGAATGAAAAAGTTGCTGAAAAGAAATAGAAGGACAAACGCAAACTCCTATGGAAGAAGGAATGGTGAGGACTTTGATTTCCAAACTAAATTAAAAGAACGAGAAAGAAGAGCGAAGTGTAACCACTCTCGCTAGTATTTGATTTCTAAAAGCCACGCAGAGGACGCAAATCGTTATCATTAATAAAAAAAAAATCAGGTGCAATGAGAACAATGTTAATGCGCAATGAGGATGTGATATTAATGTGACCGAATTTAAGTGGCATAATAACAAGGAAAATATGAATGTTATGCCAGATTTATCGCGTGATGAAAGATAGCAGTTAGTAGTAGTAGATGTTCGACACCGATTCTAAACAGATTACAAACACATTAATCATCTCAGTGCACGCCCCTACATTTTCGTCAATTAATTATCACTCACCCTCTTTTTTTTAACATCCGGCCCTAATTAAGGACACGCCGAATAGCGGAAGCCATTTTTTCCCATGTGGCTTATTTATTTGTTTGTCGAGTGATATAATTACCTGGCGTGTTTCCCACTCTCACCCGGTACCGACAGTCAGGGTCCAGTGAGCAGTGAACAAGTGGTGAAGTGTCAAGGGGTCAAGAAGTCAAGGGATCAAAAGGTCAAGGTCAAGAGGTCAAGGTCAAGAGGTCAAGGGTCAAGAGGTAAAAAGGTCAGGTTAGAACCGCTATCAGACATCTACTGGTAGTGAATAAAATTTTCTCGGCTATTTAGACGAGTTAGTACAACGCTCAAACATTGTCAAGTGACTGCTGCCGGTAGGTTATAGAGCCGCTTATATATCACGCGAAGTCCACGCTACGTCATTCTTTTTTCGGTCAGCCAATGGTTAGTGACGGGAAACGTTGGCCACAGCTGGAAACTTTTCTATTGGCGGAACCCATTAGCTGCTGGCAGTTACCGTTGATTGCAGGCGCTCAAGAGAGGTGCGTGCTTTCCAAAAGTCCTACTGCACTCTCATTTTCTGGATTGCTGGTTTCCAGGCTTACTTAACTGAAATCCAGTATTTGTATTAACGAGGACCTCTGAGATACCGATTTCGATATTTCCAGAGAAAATACTATCCCAATAACCTTTCCTACGCGCAAGAATTCTTGTTGCGTTGAAATTAAAGCCATGTCCCGTGTCGATACTGTTTTCAGCAACCGCTGTGACTTGTCGATCTGGCGCAGGCGGACGTTGCACGCATGTTTGGCGCACCTTTGGTTAATACACCGTGCTGTCTGTCCGATGTAAGCCACCCCGCATTCGTAAGCAATGCGATATACGCCAGGTGTTCGTAAGGTTATATCATCCTTGGATGACTGCAGTATATTCTTAATTTTGGCCGGTGGTTGGAAAATGGTTTTAATGCCACATTTACGTAAAATTATGCCAACCTTAGCAGTAGTCATTACCCACATCAGGAAGGAAAGCGAAGCGGCCCGGGTCTTCTTGCTGGCGTATTTTCCTCCGTCCAGCTCGTCTGCAAAGTGAGTGTGTTAACGCCTCGTTGTAACCGTTCTTACCGAAAGTTTCCTGTAAATCGCACATTTCCGCCTGCAAACTATCCTTATCACATAGAGCTCGCGCCCTGTGCACCAAGGTTTCCAGTACTGTTCTGCATTGCGCACGTTGAAATAGAGGTCCGTATGTGTTGGTTTCCTATACACAGAATGACTTAGGGTGCCATCCGATTTATTTTCAGTTACAATATCCAAAAATGGAAGGCGACCATTTCTCTCCATCTCCATTGTAATTTAATGTTTTCGTTAATACCATTAAGATATTGTAAACATTCTTGTAAACTGTTGATCAGTGAGGCCATACTTCAAACGTATCGTCAACACAACGAAAGAAACAGGCTGGCGGTTTTGGAGCACTTGCTAGAGCACGTTCTTCGAAATGTTCCATATAAAAATTGGCTAGCTGGAGACAACGTCGAGCCCATAGCAAACCCATCAACCTGTTCATAATACTCCTCGTCGAACTGAAAGTAGGTAGACTGGAACGTATGACGGAACAGTTGCACTTCCTTGGAAGCAAAGTGTTTCGCCAGCAACGCCAATGTGTCCTCTCGTGGCACCCTCGTAAAAATTGACACTACGTCTGTCCCCAGTCGAAGTCCTTTCAACACGTTGATGAACCCAGCATAGTTCCTCACATGATAGGGACATTTTCCCACGAGTGGCGACAGTCTACTTGTCAGATATTTTGCTAATTGTTATGTAGCCGAGCCTAGAACACTCACTATCGGGCGTAAAGGAGTACCATCCTTATGTATCTTTGGCAGCACATACAACCTAGGTGGAACCGGAGCTCGTGACCGGAGGCGCTTGCTAATTTCGGCATCTATTCCTGATTCTTTCAACAACTGTACAGTTTTCCTCGTCAATGCAGAGATCAGATCCTTAGTAAGTCTCGCATAGGCGTCGCCATCTAACATCTGCGACAGCTTCTGCTTGCATTCATCCGAGTTGAGGATGACGGTCGAATTACCTTTATCTGCTTGGCGGATAACGATGTTCATATGCTATCGGAGCTTTGGAAGAGCCTTGTGTTCAGATTTTGAAATATTTGCCTTCGGAGGTTTAGCCCTGCATATTATCCTACAAGCTTCCCTCCTAATTTCCTCAGCAGCGTCGGATGGAAGACCCCTGATGGCCTGCCCAACGCCGCTAATGATTTCCTTTGTGGCAATCTCTTTCGGAATTGGTGTGATAAGACGGATATCGTTTCGTCGTCTTGTTTTTCAGAAAGATTCACAGCAGTTCGGAGGTCAGGCGAAGACTCAGAACGTTGGCTCCCTGGAAGTTTTTCATATTTAGCGCACTGTCGCGCCTTCGCTCGTCGTAGGTGTATCTGACTGCTGGCTGTAACAGCCATTCCTAGGCGTCACTGGATAGTATTCCAGAAGGTGTAGATGGTACTGAAGTAGAAAGTTAGAGGTTTTGTCCAGCTCGAACCTCATGAAGTGAACTCTTTCCCTAACGATGGCGGAGCCTGGTCGCCGAAGAATCCTCTTGACCGCGGATGATGATATTGGGTGACGTATCTCTGCGAAATGTGGCACAACGTCGTTGTCCCGGCAGCGCTGGAGAAAGGCCAGCGTGGAAAGCAGCTTACCCTTCATCTTTCGAAGTTTCTTCAACAGCCGGACTCTGCGGAGCGGTTAACTATATAAGACTGGAGATTTTCTCGGCGTTGAAAATGAATAAAATTTTCTCGGGTAACTAGTCGAGATAGTCCGTGGATCAAACACGACGTTACTAGCAGGGAATGCTGTCGTCCGTTTTATAAGCATTGAACATATATATTAGTATTTTTTATTAATAATTTTTTTAAAGTGGTTATCGGTCCAGTATTAGCCGACGTGATTACTGAATATCAATCAAAAACCGCAATCGGGATGGTTGGAACGCGGAGACCGACATTTAAATGTGGAACCTCTGTACCTCTCCGTGTCCAGTGTGGTGGTGATTTAACATTCTCAAACTGCAAATAAAGGAACCAAAGTGATAATCTGAACCATCTATCGAAATGTTCCGCTTTAGAATCTGTAAGAATATACGACTGTTTCTACCATCTTTGCGTTACGTATACCAACTGATGGGAGTCGAGGCGAGGCTGGGCCCGAATTTGTCCCTTGTAAAGGAGCCGATGGCGGTGAAGCATTAAGTGGAAACAGCCAGCCAGTGGAGAGACAATGTACTCCCGCGTACGAACCAATTAAATCGAGTACTGGTCGTGAACGACAAAAGTACAGCTAGGTAGTTATAGAAGGTTGGAAGGGGTTGAATAATCGTTTACAACTAATGTCCGCCAGTAACTTAGTTCGGGATGATGATGTACTTGGGGACTATTCAGTAATAGGCAGACGGGAAACTGTGGAGCCTGTGACAAATATTCGCTTCGTTACAAGCCCGACGACAAGGTGCCGCGAATGCGATAATGATATTACGCAAACGCGCGTAAATAGCTGTAGTTTCGAGAGAATGCGATACGAGATACCGTTCCTGAGACACAATTAGAGATGTGATGAGCTGCACTGATAGTTAGAATCTTAAAGGCCAGCGTTGGTTTCCAAAGAATGTGGAAAGATCTTCTCTTCTCTGGGCCAAATTTGACATTTATAAAGATGGAAAAGTTCAGTGACATAGTTTTTATGAAAAGAGAATAAACGTGAATAAATTTCACTTAATAAAAAAAAAATTTCTGCAAGCCTGTTCGAAGCCCCAAGTAGGTATTCCCGACAAGTACAAATTTTAGTACAACCATTCGTATGAAACCAGCGATGAAAGTTATTGCAGCAGATCTAAAGCCGGACACCATTTTCCAGAATTTCAAGATATTGTTCGACACATTAACACTTAACGTTTTAACAAATGATGAGTATTGTAAAAAAATTGTTACCATACAAACTAAGTAATTTACAACGGAAGATTTCAGAAAGCGAAGCTTCTATAGTATTAAATAAGTGTAAAAGTCCCCCACTTGTTCCATATTGGGGCAAATTACTTGCTGGGAACAGAAATCCAGAAAAAGTAGCCAGAATAAAAATGCATTATCAAAAGAGATGGAAGTGAAAGCAGAAGTGCCACAGGGTAACGTATTTCGACCGTTTCTGTTCATCACTTAATTTTTTATTCTGTTATTGGCTTGTAATCAGAAGTTATGCAGAAGACAATATTATACACTTATAAGCCAAAAAATTATGACCACCTGCTTGTTAGTGTGTTGATCCATCTTTGGAGCGCAATACAGCAGCGATTCGGCGTGGCATTGATTCGAAAAGTCCTTGTTACGTTTCCGGAGTTGTCTGGCACCTGACGTCTTTGCACAGGTCACGCAATTCCCTTAAATTGCGGGCCGGTGGATTGTGGGCGCGGCGCCTGGGAACAAACATGTTGGAAACGGCGAGTCTGGTCGGCTGTTCGCGCGCTAATGTAGTGAGAATCTATGCAGAGTGGTTGAATGACGGTGAAACCACGACTGGGCGACAAGGTGGTGGACGTCCACGCCTCATCACAGAACGTGGAGGTCGGAGTCTTGCCCGCTCTGTAAAGTGGGTTAGGCGGTGATCTGACAGCAGAGTATTATGCTAGTGCAGGCACAAGTGTTTCGGAACACACTTTGCTGTCAGATCTACTACAAATCGCCGCCTATCCCGCTTTACAGAGCGGGCAAGCCTCCGACCTCCATGTCCTCTGATGAGGCGTGAACGTCCACCACCTTGTCGCCCAATCTTGTTTCACCGCCTTTCAACCACTGTGCATTGATGCTCACTACAGTAGCACGGGAACAGCCTCGCCGTCGCCGTTTCCAAGATGCTCGTTCCCAGGTGCCGTGCCCACAAACCATTGGCGCGCGATTACGGGAATTGCGTGACCGGGGCGTAGACATTTGGTGCCAGACAACTCCATAAATCTAGCAAGGACTTTTCGAATTCATGCCTTGCCGAATTGCTGCTGTATTGCGCTGTAAACAAGGACCAATACACTAATAAGCAGGTGGTGGTCATATTGTTTTCGGTGTTAAGTGAATAATACGACTAAACCGATATAAGATTGTTAACAGTGCGTTAGGGTTCTATTTGGCTAGTTCAATAAGGAATGAAGATAAATGATAAAAATAACAAGCTTGTTATGTAGGCGGATACAAAATTGAAGACTTTTATTGATTATAAGGTGGCCTATAACTTGATTGTTGAGGCATGAAGAGAGAATATGCTTAAATTTTTTGAGCAAGACACACTGGGGAGAGGTTCCAAACTACTTCTTCTATTGAAGAGAGTAGAAAGGAGATTTAATAGAGAAGTGAAGGAATAGGCATACAAATCATTGTTCAGGCTGTGTCTGAGTATGTTTGGATGGCATGGTACCTATATTATGATTTTAAAATGCAGGAGTTGGGGAAGGCGTGGATGGGTGTAAAGGAGGGCAACTAGATTTATTTGCGGAAGTTACCATAGAACTCAATCATTAACTAATGTGGTAGATGAGCTGGAATAGGAATCATTGGCACACAGCATGCAGGTGAAGTCATTGAAGGATGTGACCAAGGGTTACTTTGACGATGAGTGAAATTTGTCGTATGAGGATGTGCTCCACGCGGTTAATACATGTTACTAAAAATCAGTAACTAAATCTGATTTGCTGCGGTTGTTGTAACGAGACTGTTTCCAATGGGTGTCATAGAAAGCGAACCATTACAGACGTTATTGTTTAAGCTTTATGGTTATTCGACTTTGAAGATATTGTAGTTATAACATAAAATTTTAAAATTAAAATCACAATTTTTTGCAAACCTTATGTTTTGTTGATGAGATTGTTGCCATGGTGACGTAACTGATGTGCTGTATTATACTGCAATGCAATGCGACACGTCCCGCCAACATTCCAGACGAGACCAGCAGGGAGGGTGCTGCTGCAGCAGACATTGCGTAATGGCACTGTTGCTAGCCCAGGCAACATCCTAACAAGATGAAAATTCTATCATAACAAATTCCTTACCTGGCTTGGTACCGTCATCGGATAACTGCTAAACGAAAAAGATGATTTCATCACAATGAAGATACAGATGGAAATAAACACAACATTTGTTGTTTTAGGCAATGTAGTGTAACTAAAATATACTTCTTACCACACCATGCCCGATTCCGTGGGAATGTAATTACCATGGAGTATGTATTCCTCCATGGGAACTCTCTTGCGGAGATGTACTGGGGTGCCTTCCCCAGTGTGTGTTCGTATGTGTTATTGCTGGTGTGCATGATGGGGGGTGTGGTCAGTGTAGGATATCATTTGTGTTGTCTGAAATGATAAATGAAGAACGGAAACGGTGAAACCCAATGCTAACACATTCGGCCTGCTCTTCCGAAAAACACCTTGAGGCCGCGAAGCTTAACATCCCCATCCGACCGACGAATTCCCATCAACAACGTCGTACACCCTAACTTCATATGCACTGCGTATTGCTGTGGACTTTGGCGCACCACAATGTGTTGACTAGGATTGTGCATTACCACCTCCCCTACCCCGCCAGCCAGGTCCTGATGGTGAAAAAAGTTTCTCACCACCACGATAGAATCAGCTTACCCAGTGTCACACCGGACACCATCACAGTGCCGCATCCAAATGAGCAAGAGGGACGTGCAACGTATTCTTATAGCTCGTTACACGAATTTAATTACTGGAAATGAGAATTAGAAACGGAAATAGAACATTTAAATTACATGTCTACGCATTTATCTCCTTGCAGTTAGGAAGAAAGAAGTTGGAATAGAAGTTTGGTCTGAAGTGTTATCACTTAAAAGTATGTCACTGTTGTAGCTAACTGGTATACTCCTTTTTCTTGATAATATTATTGCTTCTAAAAATTGTCGAAGGAGAAAGCGATCAAAATCATGGCCTTAGTGTTTCAGCTGCTGTAGGGCGCTACCTCTTGCTCTGAAGTGGTGGTTTCGTTCGTATGCTGTACCGGGTAACAGAAGTGTTCTGGAATTGTTGTGTAATGCGAACCAGTTCAAAATAAGCCCTCCGTGGCCCGTATTGTTACACTAAAAAACAGAAATATGGTTCGCAGCAGTAAAATATAGTTTTGTAAAATGAAGGAACTGAGTGGAATAATACTGGAGGCCAACCACATTGTTTGGACGTTGTTACGTTCTGGTCGCTGGTATAGCATGTTTGGTCCAGCACTCAACAGGGTTCTATAACCGGTCTTCTTTATGACCGGCGATCATGGCCGTCACCTCTTCTACTTGCTAGTGGAAATGTAACACAACAGAAATCCATCCCTACAGTGAAATTATGAAATGACAGTACATTATGCAAATGTTCTTAAAAGATTCTTATTGATTACACTAAGTTAAAGCGAATTCTAAATTAGTTTTTTTTTTAATTTAGGACTACTGTCAGAAGACTATAAATCCAATGTCACTTGTGTCCCTACGTCAGGAACAAGTATATTGAAACCAGATGTTTTCAACTTACAGGGACTGCACTGTGTATCGATGACAGCGATCATATTACAGGTCACAGAATATTCATTTCTTTGCAAACTTTGACTCCGAATACATTAGCTATTCTCTCAAAGATTTAACTCGGTGTCGACTATGGCATCGCTATCACTTATTTACTACGCGAGATCAAATTGGCTTCCCCAAATACTACTCCTTAGGAGATGAAAAGCCCTCACATGAATGCTGCGTATATCTCAAAAACATTCTTTCTTGCCAGTACCATTCAAGAATGACAACGCTGGTTACATATTTCGTGGCAACTCACAGAATTTTAAAAAATTTATTTTTATTTACTAATTAGATTAGCGTTTAGTAAAAGCTAATGGTGCTAAGTAAAAATTAATGGTGCTATAATTTTAACAATGCGACGTCAAAAAATTACTCAAGAAAACTAACGACCAAGACCCCTAAAATCAAACATCACTGGGAGAAATCATGACCAATGTTGGTAAAATTCCTGATAAAAAGTTCCCTTCATATGGGTAAACACAATCTGAGTAATTTTTCTTTTTCAAGCATCACATTTTACTTAGATGCTTAGATACTTGAAGATTTTGACAAACTGGCATTGAATTTACTCAGGAAGTGTCTTATCAATACAATTTTCCTTTATCTTCCTCATCGAATTGTGAATTCGCATTGGACAGTGATTAACTTTTGTAAGATCATTGCATGTTTTTGAATTTGTTCTGAACTTCTAAATTAGAATCAGTTTTAAATTAAGGCTGCTGCTGTTTTTTTTTAAAATGAATTACAGATTTCTAACCAATTTTTTCGTAAAGTTCTGATTTGAAAACATCATTGTACTTTAAGGATTAGCGCAGGTCTCTTCCGGTTGCATTTATCGCGCCTTTTATGGCGCGTCCTGACATTAATGCAGTAAGTAAAACCTATTAATGGCAATCTGCATTCATCCACCCTTAACTTTTGTTCATTCTATCTTTTCTTGTAGCTTTCATAACAGTCTACGCGCACAAGCTGATTGTGGTAACTATCAAGAACTGTGTAATCATTAGCGATTTCAGGAAAACCGTTTCAGCAACTGTTAATGTTCTAAATTATTTGTTTTAAAACATCCAGATATAATGCCTATAAAGAAGCGTTGATATAGCCATAAGCTATCACAATCAGTTTCTTTCCTGATTTATGTCTTAAATCTTTCATCACAGTACGCGATGTTTATCCAGATTTATTGATCTCATGTTGAAATCTTTATTTGTAATTCATATAGCTAAGATAAGCGTTTTGAATTAACTGTGTTTTTAATACGAGTATGTCTTGGAACGTCATTTTCAAGAATAAAAACTATTTTAAAAGTTTTAATTTTAATAAATAAATTACGCCAAAGCAATTGACTTTTTGTATTTATTGATCTCCCGTAAGCGTTTCACTTCTTTTGCAGAAGCATCTTCAGCGGATTTTTCTGTTAATTACGTATAAAAGTTGTAAGCAGGTTATGTTGTGTTTGGTACAGTGGAATGAATTATTATCTAAATTATAATCTACTTTCATTTAGTTGTCTGTTGCATTTCTTTTAGCTCCATTCTCAGGGACTAAAATTAGCAGTTAGCACAGACAACACATTACATAAAAACATTAAAAATAATACACAATACAAAAAATATCACAACTCAGGAATATACAGGCTAACATGCAATGAATGCGAAGCAGAGTACATAGGACAAACATGCAGAAAATTCGAAACCAGATACAAGGAACATATAAGAGCTCTAAAATATAACAACCATTCAACATTTGCAGAACACTTACAAGAACACAACCACCACCCAACAAATATTGACTCAGACATGCAAATACTCACCATAAACAACAACAAACCACAAATACTAACATTTCAAGACAACTATCATATACAAAAAGCACTAACAGAAGGAAAACGAATAATAAATGAATACACAAGCCTCACACACCCAACACTATACAAAACACTGAAACTAAAATAGAAACATCGACACAGGAAAAACAACATAAATAAACCACAAAAATACTGAAATCATTTACATTTAAAAAAAAAAAAAAAAGCCAAATAAATGGAAGACTGAAAAAACAAAACAACACCACATAACTACACAAACTCGATACTTAGTAAACAAAACAGAACGACCATTCGCAAGAAAATACACATAGTGCAGTGCAATAAAGTGCAGTGTTGTGAATCTGAATAATGATGACACTTCTCACCAAAAATACAAAAGCACTGATGCTGGGAATGGATCTAAAAGAAATGCAATAGACCACTAAATGTAAGTAGATAATAATTCATTACACTGTACGAAACACAACATAACCTGCTTACAACTTTTGTACGAAATTAACAGAAAAAAAACCGCTGAACATGCTTCTGCAAAAGAAGTGAAACGCGTACGGGAGACCAATAAATACAAAAAAGTCAATTGCTTTGGCGTAATTTATTTATTAATATTATCATCAATTGAGGAAAATGATCCACAACATCCAGATATTTTAAAAGTATTTTGGATAGCCTCTAATTTCACCTTCGTGTTACTCAAATTCACCTTGCGTGTCAGAAGTTAGCACTAATTTGATGGCGTTTTGCTTCTCTTTTATAAACATTCATCAGTCAAACCGAACGTGGTGGGTGAGCAGTAGCACTTTGGCCTCGCATTCGGTAGGACGGTTTCGAATCCCCGTCCGTCCATCCAGATTTTTGGTTTTCCACGGTTTCCGCGAATCACTCCAGGCGAATGCCGGGATGATTCTTTCAAAACGCCATGGTCGAATTTGCTTCCCATTCCTTGCCTCCAGTCCTTTCCTGTCCTTAGTGACCTCAACGAGGCATAAAGTATGAAGTAAAAAAAATCAAATTTCAATTGAAATTGTTGACTCTATGTAAGAAAAATACGAAAATACACCGCGCCTCTGTGACGACGTCAATATTTATTTAGTATTAAAAACATTTACTAGAGAAGATTTGTAAATTTTCACTTCTCTCTTCAAATTCTAATTTTAGGCATGAAATGTGTATGTGTTGTGATACCCACCAAGTCCTCGAAGTAGCAACATGTCCTACTCTTCGCAAAAAAACTTTTATGTCGCAGTCGTTTTCTACCGAATAACGAGTTATATCATTAAAGAGGATAACAGGGTTATACATTCAGATAGAGAGAAATGCAGTCCGCAACTTTTATTTCGTGGAGTGTGAAGCAGAATCCGATTTTTTGCTATAACTACACTGTGACCACTCAAAGGAATCTAAAATCAGTTAAAGCGGAAACAGAACTGCTCTACTCGAAAAAAATTAAGTTTCGCTAAGAAACCTAACTGCTTTCAACTGTAGCGAACTGGTGAATACTATATGATATCGTGATTCCTCTATCGCGCAGTACGCAACGGCTCTCGGCGTATTTATTTTTTGTTATTTTTTCCAGCGGAGCTGAAGAATGCTGTTGATTCTTGTTGCCTGAAGTGAAAAACTGTTTGACCTCACACGTAGTTCGGACCCAGTTGCTTCTCATTCGACTGAAAGAATTGTAATTTTGGGTTAAAATTGTGTTTTACTGTAGTTTCAAGTACCATTGTACATGATTGTAAGAAATATGTAGAATGAATCAACACATCATTCTTAATTATTCGCATAACTCAAATATTGATTGCGTATTTGGTTAATTCCTCAATACTGGAACGTCTGTCCAATGTTCATTATCTAGTGGCAGAAAGTAATCACACTGAAGTATTGCTACTTGGACGAATAGACCTAGATAATACTCCGGCAAGCAGAAAGATTAGATGATTGTTGCCAAATACGATAAAATTGTTACTATTTTTTTCTTAAGCAATGCTGTAAGAATGTCAATGTGCCTATGTGGACACAGCGATCAATTACAAAATAATGAAGATTCGTAACAATCATTTCATTTGCTTTGTTCTTGTTGTTGAAACAATTTTAATCATCCTTATTAATATATAAGTTAATCCGGTTCAGTTAGCTAAGTCTCAATTTTATCTTCGTTCGGAGCTTGAAGTCAGCACCAAATTACATTTTCTATTGAACTGTAGTTTTCACATACCACGCCAACTCTTGAAATTTTTTCTTCTAACATTTTCCATGCGTCATCCTATGCTCACAGAATCTGTTGAACTTGTGGCTAGATTTAAAATTCCTTAATACTCTCAAAAAATATTTCCAATCCTCTTCGGACTTTAACTAATAGAAAACACGTTGTATCTGCATTCGTATCTCGAGCATTAACTCTCTGCTGAGTGGTTTTCGGTGTAACTAAGAACTCGCCCGCTAACGAATGCCCGTAATGGGAAGAGTCCAGCGTCCCCAAATAAAACAAAAACAGAACTCGGACGTTTCGAAACAACCGTTGAATCGAGGAACGAATACTTTAATTAAATTATGAACCAGAACTGATTTATTTTCGTGGTAATGAATGTCAAGCAATAATGAGTTCGCAAATCACCCAAAAAAAAAAGCAGAATCAATCTAAATATCATTAGCTACACGTCCACTGATCTTGCACCTGAAATTTTGACCGAGAGTCCTAGGCATTTGCTGTTTTATTATTCTCCTTTTTACACTTTATACTTTTCTGTATACATTTTCAATATGAGTTGTGTGATATGGTGCGTTTCCCCAGAAAACAGGAGGTCGCGATACGAGCCGGCATTTTTATATAACCCTTTTCTCACACGAAGCTTGTTTAGCGTATGTGATAAAATAATTTTAAGATATCCAATAAAAAGAGAGCATAACAATTAATTGGCTTCGTAATTAAATACGCAGGGCGATTACACTTCAGGGATGAAATTCTGTTTGCTCAGAGTCTGACGTCCCTTCATTGTTACTGTTTCAAGGGCACGTAATCTCAAATGTTGCAGACGTACAAAAGACTCCAAGAAACCATTTCTTTGATTTCTCACCTTTTTTATTTGTATGAGACACATGAGTTATGATATTTTAGGAGAATGCCATGAGCGGCTCTTCGTTTAAATTTTAAGCAACATCTGAAATTTTTCAGAAATATTCATTTTAATGTTTCATTTTTCCGTTTCTCAAAGGCAGTGATGTAGGCTTGATGTAATGTAAGTATCCAGCAAGCATACTTAATTATTCCAATCCGTAGGCCTACCTTCTGAAAGAAAAACGAACTCCTTATGGGTTCGCTCATTTGTCCGTCTCAGATCTTATGAAACATTTATTTTATACGTTGTAATTACGGTTTATTGCAGCTCTTACTAATCTTAGCACGAATACAACTTTTTTTTGTTACTTTACGCCTAGTCGACATAACGTTATAGCAACAACAAAAGATGAAAAGTTCATATGAGGTGAAAATAATTTTATAGGCTTTAGGGGGGCTGAAGAAAAGATTTCCTTTAGATATCGAATGAAAGCTGGCAATTCGGTGACTTTCAAAATATTTTGATTTTCTTTTTTGATCCACGATTTGTGCAAGTGCTTCTAAAAATCATTTAATAAAATTTCCTTCTTCTTTATTTAAGAAAGCACCGATCCTAAAATTCTTTCAAACATACAGCCTGTTAGATATTACAGAAAAACTAGCAATCTTTATGGAGGTCATGATTTTTGCATATTTTTGACTTTCTCCCCCCCTAGATCTGGCACTTGACTACCTCATTATTCCCAAAGTGCCTTTCAGTCTGCCAGACTAGTTGTTACTCAGCTCCAGGATCTGGAATTTCTGGAAATCAGAGACAAAATTTAGAAATGAATTGAACTGGTTGAGAGAACTTGTCGGGGACGTTAAAGAACTTAAACCATCCAAAGATACATGTTACAAGGTTGTGGTTGCTGATGATACGAGTGATCCTCCGTGTTTTAGTTATTACGTGGAGCGGGCTGTTGCTTCATTTGATAACGCACGTGATTGGGAATCTAGAAGTGTGCAGTTCCATTCCTGACCATAAATCTGGTTTTCACTTCACGCAAAGCTTTGCTTGTTATTGTAAAACTAGGACGAGATTTGATTCGAATTTCGCGTTAAACTGTAGGTCCCCATTATCTTATACATTAGGATAGCCACCACAGAGGTTAATTACATGTCAATTTCAGTGTCTCCCGGCTGATATCATCATACACATTTATTTTTATCATCATATCAACCGTGGTGATATTAGCTGCAGCTCATCGTCGCTAAGAAAACACTGTAAAATGTGAAGGCCCTGACTAAACCAGCATACCCGGCGTCCTCCACCAAACATCAATATATCTTACCGCAACATTACCAACCGGTTGCGCGAAAAAAGATCAAGCTGCTGTCGACTTCCTTTAACAGCTCATTTTTGTCACAAATAAAGAAATCGTGAGGTGTCTGGAAGTCATGGGCAGAATGGAACAGGTCTGTAGTGAGAGCCTGATAGGTGCCACTTCTCTCGACGTATGGACTGCGTCACACCTCTGCAAGACGTACATCTGTGGTAATTTTTCCCTGGAAGCTGGTTTGATAAGGCATTCAAAAAGTAAATCACACGAACATATCACCTTAGACACATACAACAAGACACACAACCGAGCATGCTAGCTGCGCGGTAATGCTCTGGCCTCCCATTTGGGGTTCGAATCATGGTCCCAGAATCCAAATTTGTGTTTTCCATGGATTCCTCATATCACTCCAGGTGAATGCTGGGGTGCTTTCTACAAAGTTCATGGCTGAATTCCTTCCTGTTCCATGCCCCCAGTCCTTTCCCACCTCTAATGACCTCGATGTTGATGAGGCACAAAACTATAAGCAAAAAAAAAAAAAAGAAAGCAATACACATGTTATTTCTAATTGCAGATTTAGACATAGTATATTGTAGTAGTTTGTAGTATTAGATAAAATTCTATGATAGCTTAGAATTAAGACAGTTTCATTCACAATTCGAATAAAATAATTTTGATAATGAAATGGTTAGGAAAGGACAAACTGACATTCAGTGCTTTAACAAACAGTAGTCATATCAATAAGTATTTGGAATTTATTATAATTCTTCATTATGTCAAAAATTGTTTCAGAAAAAAGAAATGATAAACAAGGGAAATTTCCAACTACTGATTTCATCTTGTGCATATAACTTTGTAGCAAGTAATTCTTAAAATGTGTGTTGTGTTTCCCTTATTTATAAAATAAAAAATTTCCTTCAGTGTACTGAAGCTAAGCTAAACTTCAATATCCTTGCCTCCAATGTAATTAAATGTTTTCTTCTCTGTCAAAATTTAACACAGGGGTACTATTGGAATGCAAATGTTGTTCTGGTCTGCCGGTAAACTTATGTTACCAGTTATTATAACTCGGTCATCTCACAGTTAGAACAAAACTGACCCACAAAACATATGGATATGCTGTGTTATCTACATTGTATCAAGAAATAATACCATAAGTCCAAAAATGAATTCAAGAGGAATTTACTGCTGCACTTAAAAATCAGTCTAGAAAGGAATAATTCCTTAAAGCATTCTGAACCAATAAATGTTTCATATCAATAGTCACGTTTATGTAATAAAATGTTTCGTAAGCTATTTGTTAAAAAAAAAAAAAAAAATGAGATGATTCCTGTTTTTTAGATTTTACTAAATTAAACTTATTTAAATTTCAAGATTTAAGTTTGATGATTCAGTAACTAAATGGATAAGGAAGGAGGTATCTTGAAACTTGATGAATTGTTTGTTGACAGGTGAGAGTGGAAGGTCCTGTTCAGGAGCTAGAACCAGAGCAGTACGTGGACCTGTACAACGCAGAACCACTCTACTGTAAGATCCGCTCTTACATCTGCCACCAGGGCCAACGCGTTGACTGGCAGGAACATAAGCGAAATCATGACAACATCCTCAAAAAGGTCCACAATAAGGAAACACAGCTGCCAATGCCACAACACTTGTGAGTAGACAGTACCAATGCTACCAGTTATCACACAAAAACATTAACTAGTAGACCATTTTGCATCATTAAAAAACATAAATATATCAGTTCAGGAACTTCATGTTATATAAGAAATAGGATATTGGCTTCCTTCTTGAAAGAAAACTGCTGATTCAGTGAGTTGCACAACTCCAACTAGTAGCAGAAACTCATTATAATTTAACTAACAAGCTCAAATTCATAATCAATTTCTTAGTTCTTTCTGGATTATCAAAAGCACTGCTGATTCTGTTTCACATCATCAGTGTCTGAAATCTGCATTCCCCTAGTCTCAATTTGTTCAATTAATTAGAAGTTTCATGTATATGAAAATATGTATGTACATTACAGTAACAGTGACAAAACCAATCATAATTTTTTAATTATCTTCCTTTTTAAATGTTTTACATTTAAACTTGTAATGTTACTATTTCCACGCTTCAGCCAGTATACAAGAACTGTTCGTTTAAATATTCTTTGAAATCAGAGAGAATCTATTTGTAGGCTTTCTGGTACCTGAGTTGTCTACGAGATGGCGCTAGTGCCGTTTTCGACATATCTATTGAAAAAATTGTTCGTATTTTGGAAACTCGCTTTTTTGTAGGGAAGACAACTATTTAGGTAATTTTAAAAGTCAAAACATTATCTAAATATCAAATTTCATCCAAATCGTCGTAGACGTTTCCGAGATCCGAAATATATATACAAGAATTGCTCGTTTAAAGTTATAAGATATATACAATATGAATCATAATCATAGTTAAAACAATTATAAGTTCCAAAGACAAATAAAGAGAATAACAATAAACATTAATTTTTACAACTGAATTTTGCAAAAGGCATATTGAATACAATTAATTAAATTATTCAAATTCTTGAATGGAATAGAAGGAGTTGCCAATAAGATGATCTCTCAGTTTTTCTTTAAATATAGTTTTATTATCTGCAAACTGTTTTATGCTCTTGGGAAGATTATTAAACAGCTGTATACCAGAATAATTAACTCCCCTTAATAGGGGCCTACTAATGAAAGAGATATTTGTGTTTTGTGCAAGTTATTTCTGTTTCTTGTATTGCAATTGTGTACCTGTGAATTAGAAGTAAACAGGTTAAAATGATCTATGACAAAGCACATGAGAGAGTATATATACTGAGAAGTCATTGTCAGAATGCTGAGTTTTTTTAAAAAGTTGTCTGCAAGAAGTTCTTGTTTTTACGCTACACAACATCCTAATAGCTTTTTTCTGTGTTATGAAAACTTTTTAACTTTGTGAAGAGTTTCCCCAAAAAATTATGCCATATGACATCACTGAATGAAAATATGAGGAGTACACCTGTTTCGTTAATTCTAAATCTGCTGTTAGAGAGAAACAGATTCATATTGCAAAGGTAGCACTACTTAACTTCTTCAGCAGTGAAGTGATATGTTCATGCCAACCGAGTTTCTCATCTATTTTAATACCAAGGAATTTTATACTCTTTGTTTCTAATATCGTGTTATTTTTATAGCTTACTTGCAAATCTATGCTATGCGTAATTTTTTGTTTTAAATCTAATATAATGTGTCTTTTCAAAATTTAATTTTAATGAATTTGCCTTAAACCAATTTGCTACTTCACTAAGTACTTCACTTAAATTAAATTCTAGATTGCTGTTTGGTGTTTTTCTCACAGTTAGGTTAGTGTCATATGCGAATAAAACGCTCTTAACTTTGTCCGATAAGTTTCCAGGAAGGTCATTGATGTACAACAAGAAGAGGAGGGGTTCTAGCACAGAACCTTGTGGAATTCCATGTTTTATTTTCTCCCAGTCTGATGAAGCATCTTTACTTATTTTAGAATGAAAAATGAAAACTTTTTGCATTCGACTTTCCATATATGATTAAACCACTTACCTGTGCTTCCATAAATACCATAGTATTCCATTTTCTTCAGAAGTAATTCATGATTTACACAGTCAAATCCTTTTGCAAGATCACAAAATATTCCTACATGGCACATTTTATTATTCAGTTCCTCAAATGTGTTATTTAAAAATGAATATATAGCCATTTCTAAAGATGATCCTTTTTGGAACTTAATTTGTGATTTAGTGAGGATATTATTTTTTTTAAGTTGTTTTATTACTCTACAGTACATGACTTTTTCAAAAATCTTTGAGAATCCTGAAAGTAATTAAATGGGACAATAGTTATCTACACATGTTGCTTCTCCTTTTTTAAACAACGGTTTTACGACTGCATATTTTAGTCTATTTGGAAACACACCTTGCATTAAGGATTCATTACAAATGTGGGCAAGTACATGACTGACACAATCTCAACATCTTTTCAGTAATTTGCTTGAAATATTGTCATAGCTGGAAGAATTTTTAAGTTTTAATTGTTTCATGAGTTTATTTTTTTCTGAGACTGTTACTGGTGGCAATTGCATTTCCCCATATCTATTTGGGAAAGCAGTCTGAAGAAGACTTAGGGCACTATGTGTGGATTGCTTTTCTATACCTAATTTATCTACAACTGAAGTAAAATGTTTGTTAAATATTTCACAAACTTCCCCCACTTCTCTATGAACAGATCACTTTTGTTTTATTTTTATGTCTTTAGATTGATTTACAGATTTTGCTGTTTCAGTTTTTATTATATTCCATAAAGTTTTCATCTTATTGCCTGAATTCTCTATTTTCTCTGATATATACCTGTTCTTGGCCTTTGTTATTATATTTCTTGGTATTTTAGAATAAAGTTTATAATGAGCTTTCAGTGTATAGTTATCTGATTCTCTTACTTTTAAGTACAAGTCCCTTTTTGTTTTACAAGATACTCTAATACCCTTTGTTATCCATCCCTTACCCAGTTCATTATTTGGAGTATTGACAACTTTCCTTTTCTTGAAAGTTCCTTCGAAAAGTGTTAGAAATATATTGAGAAAGGAATCAAATTTTGCATTAACACCCTGTGCGTTGCACACTTCTGACCATTGTTTGTTATTTAAGGAATCTATGAAATGTTTTATATTGTTTTAATTAATATTTCTACTATATACCCAGCCTTTCTTTATCTATTTAATAGTGTTTCTGGACTTTTTACATAACAGCTGTGCATCTTGATCTGAGATACCATTTATTATTGGAAGTATGTTGTAATTACTGTGCCAAGAAATATCCATAAAAAATTATCAATTGCAGTCCTGCTATTATTTTGTATTCTAGTAGGGAAATTTACAAGTGCCATTAAGTTGAAAGACAACATCAAAGCTTCCATATCTAGCCTTTCATTGCTGTGATTGAGAAAGTCAACATTAAAATCTCCACATAAAACTATTTTTTTGTTATTTGTGAAACATAGTAGCAAAGACTCTAACTGAGATAAAAACAGTCTAAAATTCCCTGAGGCCCTGTAAATTGCTATTACTATGAGCTCTTCCTTACCATATTCTAGTTTAGTAACATAGTATTCAAAGTGTTGTTCAATACAATACTTACTTACACCTGCACTGTTACATTGAATATTATTTTTAACAAAAATGGCAAATGGTTTCTCCATTTTACATCTACAGAAATGAGAACTTAGTTTATAATTTGGGGTGGACAGCTGAGATATTCCTGTGTCACACAAATGATGTTCAGATATGCACAAAACATCTACATTTAAATTTCAGGAATTTTGAATCTCTTCTAGGTGTAAGGTAAAGTCACCAGTTTCACTAAATATTCCCTGTATATTTTGATGGAGAATAGTGGTCTGAACACTTTGATTCAATGAATTTAAATTGTTTACTTTATTATGTCAGTTGGAATTTCTAATTTCAATAAGTTTTGATCAGGAGAGACATTAATTTCTTTTAGACACCTTAATATATTTATTTTATTTACCCTAAAAAATGCCACAACTTAACACCACTTATAACAGGAATATCTCTTTCACTCATCTGGCATCCCCTGATCTCATCAGCAATAAGAAGCAAAAGCTTTCTTTTAACTCTGAAATTCAGATGGAGTCCATGGCGAGTATAACTGTCCCTACCAATGCAGGCCACATCAATCAATTTGTTAATTTGCTTGCATCCCCTGATCTCATCAGCAATAAGAAGAAAAAGCTTTTTTTTACCTCTGAAATTCATATGGAGTCCATGGCGAGTATAACTGTCCCTACCAATGCAAGCCACATCTATCAATTTGTGAATTTGCTTGCATCCCCTGATCTCATCAGCAATAAGAAGCAAAAGCTTTTTTTTACCTCTGAAATTCATATGGAGTACATGGCGAGTATAACTGTCCTTACCAATGCAAGCCACATCTATCAATTTGTTAATTTGCTGGCTGCCAGAGAACCCTTTCCAACGATGCATTTGTATGCCTAATGTTATGCCACATCCAGGGTATATTGTAACGCTCAAGCAAACCCACAAATCCCACATTCGTCTGATGTGTGTTCCTGGAAATGTGAACAATGTCTTCCTCAATTGAATAATTGAGGTCCTTATCAAGACTATTTCCTGGTCCACCCACAATTACAATACAATCCTCCCTTGAGAAATCTTGCCCTAAGTCTTCCACATTTGCTACAATACTTCCAAGATCTGCATTTGGTTTGAAAATACTGCAGACTTCATAACCTGGCCCCAAGTCAGACTGATCCATCTCATTGATTCCCCTCCCATAACTGCTTCCAAGTAATAGCACCTTCCTACGTTTAGGTAATAATTAATTGTATTCAATGTGACTTTGCAAAATTCAGTTGTAAAAATTAATGTTTTTTTATTCTCTTTAATTGTCTTTGTAATATATGATTGTTTTCACAATGATTATGACTCACATTGTATGTATGTGTATTAACCATGACATGTTTCACATCCCAGAGGTCCTTCCTCAGCAGGGATCCATAAAACAAGATTCATGAATAAATAAATAAATAAGAAATAAAAATATATGTATAAAATGTTCTAGGAAGGGGTATGATAATCTGGAATATATAACTGTGGGACAAATAATTTCGAGCACAGTTCATGCTGAATGGTACACTCACCAAAGTTGAAGGTAGAAGGGCAGCATCAACAGAAAACTCATCACAAACACACACACAAAATAATCTTTTGGGCTATATCTTTATTCAAGAAAATAGAAACGTGTGTCTGAGATCATGCAAGTGCACACAACCAACACCCTTTTTAATTTAATATTTTAAGTGCCCATGGTCAACACAGCCACATGAATGATGGTTCTGACCGTTGATGGTAGTGGAGGAATATATATATATATATTACTTCAATATTTTCCCCCTTTATTATTGAAAGAGATAAATTTATCATCTCTTTTACATCTCACCTGTTTATATTATTTTAATTAATTTCTTTCCCCTGATTAATATGTCCACTGTATTATTGTTGCTTTTCCACCATCTCCAATAGTCAAAAACCAACAATCATGTGAGTATGTTAACCATGAATGCTTTTAAGACTTGAAAAAAGGTGTTGAGCCTGGGAGCACGCGTGAACTTGGTCACATGTTCTATTTTCTTGAGAAGGGACTAACACAAAATATTATGTTTTTTTGTTGCTGCTACCCTCCTAACTTCAATTCTGGTGAGTGATGATTGTAATTTATATTCCATTTAATCTTCATCTTATGGCAGTTTTTTCTACTCCAATATATATATAGCTGCAATGAAAATATGGGCAATAAGTAGTGAAATGGAATTATAAATTAAAATATGGAGATCAATCATCACTTACCATGTAATGAAGAGGTACAAAACAGACCCAAAAATTTCAATGTCTTCTGTGTTTTTGTCTGTTATGTGTGTTCACATCATCCTGCCATTATCTAAGATTAGTGGTATTTCATTTTCCTAAACTAATTTTTTATTCCAATTTATATTGTGATAACGAAAACATTAATTTCATCAAATCATCATATATATTATTTCTATAAGGTATTTTTTTGTTGTTGTCAGAAGCCATTATCTCCCTTGATATTGAACCAAAATTAATGAATGAGGTGTCATTTTAAAGCTTATGGTTACCACTTTGGTGGATTTTTTCAGAACTCGACACTTAAAGGGCAAAAATTTTAATATTTCTAAAATGCTGTTTTTTGTGTTACAAGTCATTTATCTCCCTGGATACATATCTGAAATTGTTTAATGAAGTATCATTTTAAAGATTAAGGCTATGGTGACATCATATATTAAGACAGAAATTTTTTGGAATTCGATCCGTAAAGGGCAAAAGTATCAGTATTTCTGCAATTCGTTTTTGTGTCATGAAACATTTTTCTCCCTTCATATCTAACCAACATAGATACATGAGGTATCATATTAAAGATTAAGGTCTCCGCCGTGGTCACCTTATATTTTAAGAAAGGTATTTTTCGTAATTCGATCCTTAAAGGGTAAAAATGTCAGTATTTCTAAAAAGCGTTTTTTATGTCTTGAGCCATTTATCTCCCAGGATATCTCACCGAAATCGATAAATGAGTTAGAATAATGAAGAGCAATACCTCATCTTTTGTGACGTCATATATTAACAAAGGTTTTTTTGGAATTCAACCCTTAAGTGGAAAAAGTAACAATGTTTTCACAACACATTTTTGTGTCACGTGCCATTTATCTCCCTTGATATCTAACTGATGTAGATAAATGAGGTATCATATTAAAAACTAAGGTCTCCACCATGTTAACATTATTTTTTAAGAAAGGAATTTTTCGTTTACACTCTTAAAGATAAAAAATATCAGTATTTCTTAAATGCGTTTTTTGTGTCTCGAGTCATTTTTCTCCATTAATAATTAAACAAAATTGATAAACGAGGTATCATTTTAAAGACTGAGGTCTTCGTAAGGTCTTACATCATATTTTAAGAAAGGAATTTTTAAAAAATTCGACCCTTAAAGGGCAGAAGTATTAATATTACTACAACGCATTTTTCTGTCATGAGCTATTTATCTCCCTTGATACCTAACTGAAATCCATAAATGAGGTATCATTTTAAATTAAAGTATCTGCTTTAGTGAAATCATTTTTTAAGAAAGAGCTTTCTCAAAATTCAACGCTTAAGGGGCAAAAATATCATCATTTCTAAAACTTTTTTTTCCTTTTTTTCTCTTGATCCCTAACCGACAAGATAAATAAGGTATAATTTTAAGACCAAGGTGTCCGCTTTGATCACACCATATTTTATAAAAGGATTTTTTTGGAATTTGACCCTTATGGGTAAAAGTATCAATATTACGAGGGTAATTCGGAAAGTAACCTCCGTTATCTATAAATAAAAAACTTGGATAGTAAAAAATATTTCATTATACACATCTTAACAACTACAGATTTTTACTATTTTTCAACATAGTCACCACTTAAATTTAAGCATTTGTCATAGGTCTCACTAAATTACAAATTCCTTCTTCAAAAAATTTAGCCGCTGGGCACGAAGTCAATCTTTCACAGCATTTTGAAGTTCGTCGTAGTCATCGAAGTGCTGCGACGCAAGCCACTTCTTCATGTGAGTGAAGAGATGAAAATCACTAGGCGCACAGGGCTGTAAGGGGGATGATGGAAACCGTCCCATTTGAATTGTTTAAGAAGCTGTTGAATCTTACGGGCACTGTGAGGTCAAGCGTTGTCGTGCAAAAACACAACACTGAAAGACTGCTTTCTGCGACGTTTGTTTTGAATGGCTCGCTTAAGTTTCTTCAAAGTTCCACAGTAGACGTTTGAAGTGATTGTGGTGTCACGTTCCATAAATTCAACGAGGAAAACTCCCTCGGCATCCCAAAAAAAGCTGTAGACATAACCTTCCTCGTTGAAAGCGTTTGGTGGGCTTTCTTCGGCTTTTATGGAGAATTGTTATGGGCCCAGGCCATCGACTGTTGTTTCGTTTTGGCGTTTACGTACACCACCCACGTTTCGTCACCATTCACAATCCTCTTCAAAAAAATTTTCTCCTTCCGCGTCGTAGCGTGAAAGGAAGTTTAAGGCAGAGCCCATTCGTTTGGTTTTGTGGACCTCTGTAAGCAATTTCGGTACCCACCTATCACAGAACTTCCGGTAGCCTAATTTATCGGTGACAACCTCGTACAAAACCGTACGAGAAATTTTCTGGAATTGTTCAGAAAGTTCAGAGATTGTGAATCTTCGATTATTACGAACTTTTTCGTCAACTTTCTTGACAAGATCATTACTCACAACAGAAGTCTACCACTCCTCTCTTCATCATGAATGTTTGTTCTACCACTTTTAAAAAATCGGACCCATTGTCGCACAACACCTTCACTCATGACGTTCGGACCGTATACAGTACACAATTGCCGATGTATGTCTGCTGCTGAAAGAAATCTTATTACAGCACACACTTCGCAATTCGCGGGATTTTCTACTGCAGCGCTCGTGTTTTAAGGTTATAACAAGACAATGGGCAAAAGAACAAGGTTTGTACTGTCACAGCTGGATGTGAATCGGGGAACACGCAGATGTGAAAATGGCGGCGCTCCGCGCACGACTACTAACGCCACGCTAGAACGGAGTTTACTTCCCGCATTACCCTTGTATTTCTGATTTCTGTAACTTTTTTATTTTTTTAAATTACGAGCCATTTATCTCCTTCGATACCAAACCAAAATCGATAAATGACATATCGTTTTAAAGATTAAGGTCTCCATGTTGGTAAAATCATTAATTAAGAAAGTATGTACCGTATCGGAATTTGATGCTTAAAGAAGTCGCGTGTATGAGACAGTTCAGAGCCAAATCCCTAGATTGCAGCAGCAGATATCACAGAGATGTCAATAAACTGTTTTTTATACATTAAGTAGCTTTTTGGATACTTTTTTCTGTTACGGAGACTTTTTGTTATGCTATACAATCCCAATGTAAACATTTTATTCGCACAGCAACACAATATGCTGTGTTCATTTTGTTCAGGTTGGTTGTATTCGGTTAACGTCAGCAGGACCGGCGTTAGGGGGGGGGGGGGTCAAATGTAGCCGAGCCCGCCCGGCTGGGGGGGCTCGTTCACCGGATGTAGGGAACTCCGCTCGGCAAGTTGTAGAGTTAAAAAAAGAGGTCACCCATTTGGTCTGAGGGAGGGCCCTAACCGATGAATTGGTCAAGGGCCCCAAAATCCTAGCGGCGGCCCTGAAGGTCAGTGACAGTTTGTCATACATACAGTGTGTTTTAAATTTTACCGTTTTGTAATATGTTGTAAGTATTTTGATGTGTAAGTATTACACTATACAAATAAATATGTTCTACAAAGTTTGGTTCTGCTTTTCATTATATTCTACCATTTATTCGCGAAATTTTTGCACGGGTCGTCTCGTGCAATTGAAATAAGGAAGAATGAGAAAAGTAAAGCAATTACTCATCACAATTAAAGATAGGAGGCCCACTGTACAAAATTTCAGTATAAATCTTATGTCAGAGATTAAGAGCTTATGTTTTATCTGTGGCCTAGCAGTTATGCATTATCTATGGACTCTGTTTCTAGTAGTTATGTTGTTAGTCAGAGAGATTAATAAGTAAAAACACATTTGTTTATATGATTTAATACGTTACTCCTTAATCATGATTAGAGGAGAATCATGGAGTCAATCTCAGTGTACACATCCTATCCTTTTACTATATGTCTGCCTCCAATCATAGTTAATGTTTATACCAAAATATTGTTCTTTGTGGCCCTCCTTGCCATCATTTCTGGTAAGTGATGGGTTTATTTTTATATTATTTTACTGTATCTACTTTTTGCCTGCCTGTGAATAGTTTTGATATATTTCAATCCCTGTGTATTAGCTCCGTATCAGTACCCCTTCTCACTATACTTTGCTTGAATTTACCCGCACTGTGAACTTTGTTCTTTGCACAACAATCACTATATGAGGCAGTCTCGTACAGCAACCATGCTCCTCATTGTTCTAGTTGCTGAGGAAGCAGGGGCGTAGCTACTATGGGGCTAGGCGGTGCAGTGCACCGGGGCCCTCACGCTCAGGGGGCCCCCAAGCATACCTCAAGGGGCCCCAAAGCGCACCTCTAGGGGCCCTCAAGCGCAGTTTAGAGGGCCCCACGAGCCTTCACGGCAAACTGACGACCTTTTTTTTTTTTTTTTTTTAGCTCTACCGTCGTCTAAGGGGCCCCTGAGAGTACAAGAGCCCCTCACTAAGGGCCCTCCCTGTGCTCAGGGGGGCCCCTAAAGAATAATTCAAGGGCCCTCATCCTCAGTTCAGGGGGCCCCTACCAGCACACAAAGCAAAAAAAGGTCGCCCGTCTGGCCTGAGGGCCCAAAATAAATTTTTTGCACAAGGGCCCTTGTTGACCTAGCTACGCCACTGAGGAAGGTATACAATATGCAATATAACAGCTAGCTGCCATCTTGCAGCAGCCACCTGATTCTACTGCTGATGAAGGGACAAATACCCAAAAATTTAAATTCTCAACATATGTTTGTCTATCCATGTTTTGACACCACTTGCACAACCAGTCTCAAAGATTTTGTCACAGTGTTATAAACATTAACATCAAATGACCACACCCACGATGTAACACAGGGGGATGTTATTTTCCATATTTAGTTAATCCAAATTTGTACACTGTTTTGTTCCCAGAACAAGTAACAAATAGATATCCCCTGTTTTCAATTACTTATTTTATTTGAAATGAGTGATGTTATATGGCAAATTTTTATTCATATTTGATTAATTTCTCTTGTTTCAGTGTTGCCTACAAATTGAAAGCAACTGTAATCGATTTCTACTATGCTTATAATGACCTGATTGGAGACCGATTGCTATTTATTTTGGATGAAGACTCAGGAAAGTGGAAAGTGAGCCGTGTAGCTGCATAATTTTTCTATTTTTGTTTTGTTTTGTTTTATGGACAATTCCTTGTAACTTTTATATTTCTTGTTTGTAATAAATAAACTTTTTTATATACACATATTAATGTTTAAGATCACTTCCCACATACACTGTTTGGATGTTCCTAACCCACTTTTCCTGTTTCATTCCTCAATCAAGATTCACTGACTAATTGGGCAGCCTACATTTATTTATTGAATGGATCTGTGTACACAGAATGCCAATTCTAACTATACACAAAATAATAATTGGTCACTATTACTTAGGTGAACAAAACTGAAGCAGATTTTATGTGACTTTTCCACTATGATCTGACAAGGTAAGTGAATTTAGCAAATAATAAAATGATGTTTATTTACCTTATTGTGATGTCTCTATTCAAGTGTATTTTGCTTATCTGATGTGATAGGGAGGAATCAATTTCAGCATTATGAATCAGGTATTCAAAAGAATAAGCAAGAACAGATATGAAACCCTTTTTCAAACTATACAACTTGCATTTGATAAATTTTTACTATAGCCACAATCTTTGGATAAATATTTACTCCATTAAATGGCAGATAAGGTAACAAAAATATAAAGATCTATGTCTTATTATAACACATTACACATTTGAGCATTTAAAAGTATTCAGTGGTTATCTTAATGAAAGTGATAAATTTTCTAGCTACTATTCCACTGAAAAGTCATGATTTTTAATATTAGTTTTAATAATAAACCTTTAGTTTAATTGTTAACAACAGACAGAATAAGTTGGAAAATTTGATTTTCCAACTTAAAAAATTACTGGCTTTTTTCATATAATGGAAAACATAATCCTATTGTGGTATGATTAAAAGGGTAATTTATAGAGAATAAGCTTATTTTGTTCCTGATGTATTCTTGAAGTACTTTTTTTTTTTTTTACAGAAACAATACTAATTTTAAAATGGAAGAATGCTGGTTACTAAAGGATTTTGGAAG
The DNA here is from genome assembly GCA_031002005.1 of Vandiemenella viatica. NCBI lineage: Eukaryota > Metazoa > Arthropoda > Insecta > Orthoptera > Morabidae > Vandiemenella > Vandiemenella viatica. The sequence continues at coordinate 139,633,989 of JARYHS010013630.1, read as the reverse complement.
ACAATTATATGGAAATAAAGGATAAAGTAGACCCGAGTTGAAGCAAAGCGGACTTCGATGACAGAAAACACCACACGAAAACAAATAGCACAATATTTCAATCATAGCCGTTTTTCACGATTATAGAATATGAAACTTGTGGGCAGGTTTCCACAATTACCCACAGACAACCCAGCCAAATGAATATTTTATTTTTATTGAGTTCAAAGCAGAGATGATTGGGAAGATGGGGGTGGTGGGCAAAGCTATATTGTTGAAAATGGTAAGGATATTAATATCTAATAATTAAAGAAATATTTCAGTAGCAAAAATATTTCATAAAAATATGTACAATATAAATGATTAAAATAAATTAATAAACCAAGCCTGCAAGTGATGAGTTTTCCAGGGTTTAAAGTATCATCTGAGATTGAGGTCTGGGAGGTGTATCGAGTTAGGAATGTGCTGGTAGCCACTTCCCACATATGCAGTTTGGATGTTCCTAAACCACCCCACAGCAATTGTTTCAAAACACAATATTCTTCCATGCACCATGATCTATTGCAGTCCTACCACTGATTACATCAACCCCATCATAAACTATGCCACCTTTATCATGATCAGCCCACATACCAACTCAGCTGACGCCATTGACCATGGGATAAATGGTTACAGAGAAACAGTTTCCTACAAAAATCCTGAAGACCTAGTTGCTCCCTATCTCAGATCTCATAGATAACTTGACCTCAATAACCATGTCACAGTCAGGGTCATCAGAGTATTCCCTGAATATACATAATCCAAAAGTGAAAAATGGCCTAGCAACACATCCTGGACACCAGACAGTTCTCAGGCCTCAATCTTGGACAATAATTCTCTTCCTCTTCACCATATTAAAATGGAAAGTAATAAAAGATAAAATGAACCTATAACTGAAGGAAATAAATAATACACAAATGCAAAATTACAATTCTGGGATTTACTCTTACTAATGGGTATATGAGTGGAAGCACATGGCTAGGTATACACAAGCACTCACAGTGAACACAGCAACATAAATGCTTTGTTTTTTGTTCTTAGATTCAGGGAGGAGAAGGTGGTGGGTTAGTAACATCAAGCATAGAGAAAAAATAAATAACAATGTAATAATTAGAGAAATATATAAATTGTGAAAAAGTATCATTAAAATATGTACAAGATAAATTAAATGGGTTTACCAGGGTGAGACAGAAAATAGTAAGGTAATTATTAGTAATTAAAAAAGGAAAATGGAAACAGCTTTAGGCACAAGGAAAGGGAAAATTACTCATCACTCACCAAAGTTGAAGGCAGTGAAGCACATATATCACAAACACAAAAAGTACACAATATTTCGGTCTTAAACCTTCTTCATGTTAAAGAGAATGAGTCATATGGTTCGGGAGGCGTGCACACGCTGAAGTTTCCTACATGACTGAGTGGATTATCAATATGGCGGTGGGACTAAGATGTTATATATAAATATGAATATCGCAGACCATGATAGAAGTAGTAATATATCGAAAGGTTACATAATGGCAATATGAAAACAAAAACTGGGGAAATAAATATATAAATTTTGGAAAAAACATGTAGTTAGTTAAATGGCAATATTGTTTCAGAGATTGCAATTTGAAAATTAAAACCTCTACTGGATGATAGGCATTAGTATCAATAATATCTCTAGCAATAACAAACTTAACTGGGCAGGACACATAGGACAGGTGGTAGGAAAAAGTTTCAAAGTTCTGCACTTGTTGGAGAGAGTGATGAAGGGATGTACAAGAGAAGTCAAGGAATTGGGTTACAAAACTTTGGTCAGACCATTGCTCGAATATGGTAGTGTAGTATGGGACCCTCATTTTACGTATCAAATACAGGAGTTGGAGAGGGTGCAAAAAAGGGCTGCTAGATTTGTTTCTGGAATATATTGCAGAATGCAATCAGTGACGGATATGATAAAGGAGCTGGAATGGGATTCATTGCAAGACAGGAGGAGGATGAGGAGGGTCATGGGAGTGTACAGGGCATATACTGGCGATGAGGCATGGAAAGATATTGCAATAGGTATGAAAAGTAGTGCATGGAAGGGAAACAATGACCATGACCACAAGCTGGCACTCGATTTCAGGCACAAGGGTGTGGGAAGATTCTCTTTTTTAGGTAAGGGTGTCAGGGATTGGAATGAGTTACCAAGAGAAATGATGAATAATTTACCGAAAACTTTGAAAGAATTTAAAGATAAAATTTGTAGAGGTCAAATGTAGGTAGGTGCAGGATAGGGGGAAGATGGGTGTGCAGGGAAATTGCCACTGGAGCCTGTGCTCCATTGCAATTAAATTAAATTAATTAAATTAAATTGTGAAGACCAAAAATTAAATCATAAATACTGAACCTTTTTCTGTGGTTGTGCACGCATTACTCAAAATCTAATGAGTGGATTGTGCAGGTATTAGCTAAAATTTTAAAAATCCTTCTTTTATAGTAAAGAGTGATAAGGAATTGCCACCGGAGCATGTGCTACATTGCAATTAAATTAAATTAAAGGGGATTTAATTTAATTTAACTGCAATGGAGTGCACATTCTGGTGGCAATTTCCTTATATAATACATTTTCCCCTTTCCTATACCCACCTACTTTTGCCCTCTACATATTTCAACATCAACATTTTTGGTAAATTATTCATTAATTATTTTAGTAACTTATTCCCCCTTACCTATGAATGAAAATGTTCCCTCATCCTTGTGCCTGAAATCGAGTGCCAGCTTTTGGTCATGGTCATCTTTTCCCTTCCATACATTACTTTTACTTCCATCTTTCCATACCTCATCACCAATATACACCCTGTACACTCTCATGACTCTCTTCATCCTCCTCCTGTCTTCCAACAAATCTCATTCCAGCTCTTTCATCAAATTTGTTATATGATTCAGTTCTGCTGTAATTTACAAACACAAATCTAGCAGCCCTTCTTTGCATCCTCTCCAACTCCTGTATTTGATACCCAAAATGTTGGTCTCATACTACACCACCATATTCAAGAAATGGTCTAACAAAAGTTTTTTAACCCAATTCCTTTACTTCTCTTGTACATCCCCTCATCACTCCCTCCAGCAAGTGGAGGATTTTGAAACCTTTTCCTACTGCCTCTCCATTGTGTCATGCCCAGTTGAGTTTGTTATCAAATACTTTGCCTAGGTATTTACATTTCAAGTCTTTAATAAGAAATTCTTTCTGCATCTTATAATCATAATCAACCTTTAGTTTTTATCTGTGTACCTGATAAGCTGACTCTCCTTTGCATTTATATTCATACCATGTTGACCTGCTTAGTTTGATATCTTGTCCAGATCACTGTACAGCTGCTTACAATCTCCTATCGTTTTGATCTTATTATAATATAGCATTATGTAATCTCCAAACTACTTAACTTCTGACAGTAAATCATCAATACAACACATTCATTAGAATAATGAATAATGGTAGGTCTAATACATTACCTTGAGGCACTTCCATTTTTACTTCCACTTCTTTTGATACTGCGTTTCCTACTTTAACTTTCTGTTTTCTACCTTTTAAAATAATTTCTACCCAGAAAATCACTTCCTCATCCACTCCAATAGTTTCTCCTTATCTACCACCATTTTATGGCTCACTCTGTGAAAGGCCTTCAAAAGATAAAGTGCATCACTTAATTTGGTCTCCATTGTCCATTTCGTCTGAAATATCTTGCATATATCCCACCTACTGAGATTCGTATGAATATCCTTGCCTAAAGCCATGTTGCTGACTTGAAAACTACTTACGCTCCTCACATATATTTCTGATGTAGCTGAAAATAAATCTCTCCATTAATTTACCTACAACTAATATTAAATATATCGATCTATAATTGTTACTCTAATCCTCACCCTTCCTTTATGTACTGGTACTACTATCATGCTTTTCAAGTCCTCTGGTAAGCAGCAAGTATCCAGACTCAATTTAAATAATATTTTATGATGCTACCATGCTATATTTAAGACATCTGTAGTAATATTATCTATACAAACCTCTTTATGTTTTCCAGCTTTCTTAGATCCTTCATGATATCCTCAGGACTCACATAGAAGCAGGATTCAAAAGATGATTAAAGACTGGTGCTGTATTTGTTGACCTTACTGCAGCCTACGATACAGTATGGCGAGAGAGCGTGGTATACAAACTGCTGAACATTTTAAAGTGCAAAAAAATCACTTGTCTGATCAGTACTATGCTAGCTAACCGAACTTTCCAGGTTGTCTTAGACAATAAGATAAGCAAAGTAAGAAGAGTGAATAATGGTCTGCCTCAAGGCTCAGTTCTTGCCCCACTTCTTTTTAATGTATATATTTCTGACATTCCTCAAACAGAATCCAGACAGTTCTCTTATCCTGGCGATCAGGCAGTAGTACAACTATCTGATAACATTCAGCAAATTGAAAATAGTTTAACAGCAGACCTCAAAACCCTGAGCAACTGTTTTAGGAAATGGTGTCTCGTACCCAGTTCCAGCAAAACAGAAACTAGCGTCTTCCATCTTAACCATCGGGTGGCTAATCTCTCACTTGATGTTCTTCTTGATGGCACTCTCCTCTGACACAACCCCTTCCCCAAGTATTTGGGAGTCGTAATAGATTGCACCTTGTCATACAATAACCATTTAAACAACCTTGCAGCAAAACTAAGAACCAGAAATAATATTCTGCAGAAGTTAACTGGCACCTCCTGGGGAGCATCTGCCTCCACACTTCGCACATCAGCACTGAGCCTTGTGTATTCTGCAGCTGAGTACTGCTTATCTGTCTGGATAAAAATGAAATAATTGTTTAAAAAAACATAAAAACCTCCTTAAAAAAAAACACACTAAAAATTTTAAAATAACCTTATACCTTGGTTAGAAGAAAGTAAATCTAAATGGACAATATTTTACATTATTGTTATAGAAATTTTTACATTAATTAGTTATTTTTGGAGTCGGTGCCAGCGGTCACATTGCGAAGATCGAATTAGTGAACTTTATTTGGTGTTCGAGGCCAAACGGGGATTACGATAAACATTCCAAATATTTTACAGAATGTCGTGAGGCAGATATTGTTATTGCAGGAGACATCTTCAGGAAACAAAATTAGATAGCATTTTAATCTGTGGCACGGCTTCGTTGGTCTTCCAGACACATCTTTGGCGCTACAGTGTTAGTTGATAGTCTGCATCATGCAGTAAATGCTTTACAGTTAGTATAATATTGGCGTATCATCTATATGTTTCAGTTTTGTTGAAACATGCTTCTAGTATTAATTGTAGGTAAGTAATAATATTATTGTTTTAGGTTTTATTGTTATCATTATTGTTTTTATCTTTTCGTTTTTCTTGCTTTGGCTGGCACCAACTCCAAAAATAACTAATTAATGTAAAAATTTATATAAAAGTAATGTAAAATATTGTCCATTTAGATTTACTTTCTTCTAACCAAGGTATAAAGTTATTTTAAAATTTTTAGTGTGTTTTTTTTTTTTTTTTTTTTTTTTTTTTTTTTTTTTTTTTTTTTGCAGGCGGTTTTTATGTTTTTTTTAAACAATTATTTCATTTTTAAATTTTTAGTGCCATTACAGTTTGTTTTGTATTTTAAATATGCCGCAACAGTTCTCATTTTGCGAAATTCCTGGTAGTTCTGTGGTTAGAGCGCTTGTTGTTGTTGTTGTTGTTGTTGTTGATGATGTTTTTTTAAATCTGTCTTTGTATACACCAACAACTTCCAGAACGGGGTGAATTGGATGCTGTGTTAGAATGTCAGTTTACATTTTGATCCATGTTGTGTTTCGACCTAATCATAACATCTGTTAACGCTGCTCGACAATTGAAACATGTAACATCTGGGCATTAATACATACCACATACACAGATCTGTCTCAGGAACATATCTGTATGTTCCGACATCACACAGAAAATATAGATTTTATATTGGTTTTCACAGCATGAAAGCTTGGGGTCTAAGTTGAAATCTGAAGTACTTGTTGAGACATTAGGACACATTTATTTTATATATATATATTCTGTCACGACTTAAAAATAGCTTAATTGATTTTGACAGGATTTAGAACTGTGTTTTTGTTTTTTTTTTTAAAAAAAAAAAGAACATTGGAAGTTAAAAGGAGTGGGAGTAAATGTAGACTGTTTTTTTCTGATTGATTTGAAGTATACGTGTGTAAATTCCTATTGAAATCAGATAAAAACTGGAGATATGTATAAAAAAAAACAATTAAGGGGTGTGGAGGTGATGAGTAGTTTGGTTTTTGTAAAGCTAGTGTGGAAAGTATTTTTCTCTTTGTTTGAAGTATACATGTGCAAAGTTCCATCGAAACCAGATTAAAGCTGTAGCTTTGTGTAAAGAACATTTGCAAAAATTGAATGGGATAAGGCAGTGAGTGGTTGGGTTTTGTAAACAGAATGTAGACTTTGTGTTTCTCATTGTTTTTAGTATGCATGTGCAGTGTTCCATCTAAATCTGATAATAACTGTGGGTATGTATAAAGAAATTAATGGGGTTGGGGGTTGAAGGGAAGAGGGGTTGAGCTTCTGCAACCTAATTTAACCACAGTTGTTCCGTATGTTTTAAAGTATACATGTGCAAATTTCCTTCAGAATTGGAAAGAAACTGTAGCTTTGTGTAGATTAAGGTGGTGGAAAGGGGGAGAGGGGTTCGGCTTCTCTAAATCAAATGTAGATTTTTCTGTTTGTTTTGAAGTACATATGTGCATACATCCTTCGAAATCAGATAGAAACTGTAGCTTTATATAAAGAACATTGACAGTAATTAAAGGGGTAGAAGGGGAATAGGGTTTGCGTTTTTGTGAAAGTAATGTCAACAGTGCTTTTCTTTTTCTATTTGTTTTAATGTATACGCATGTCAAGTTCCAACGAAACCGGATTAAAATGTGGGTTTGTACAAATTTAAGGGATGTAAAAGGGGAGCTAGGGAAGTTTTTTGATTTTTTGGCAAGAATTCTTCTCCATAAAATACGAATATGTGCCAATGTTCATAAAGATCGGTCAAATGGTGTCGACTGTAGCTCAAGTTGGTGGAAACTGGGGGTTCAGTTTTTGCAATACAGAAGTTTATTTTCTCTTTGTTTTATAGTAAAAGTGTGCTATGTTCTATCTAAACTGGAGAAAAACTCTGGGTTTGTATAAAAATTAAGTGGTTTAGTGGGACGAGGGGGTGGTTTCTGGATTTTTCTCAAAAACTTTCTTCGTGAAAAAATACAGATAAGCACCAACTTCCATGGTAATTGGTCAAATGGTGGCGACTGTAGCTTTTTATAAAGAACGTTGACAAAAATTAAGGGAGGGGTGGGTAGGAGGGAGAGATGTTGTGCTTTGGCAGACCAAATGTTGGCAGGATTTTCATCATTGTTTTCAAGTATACATGTGCAAAGTTTAATCAAAATCAGATAAGAAATGTAGGTTTATATAAAATTAAGGGGTGTACAGGGAGAGATGGGGTGTTTTTTTGTCAGAAGCCTTCTTCATGAAAAATTACATGTATATGCCAAATATAATGGAGATCAGTTAAATAGTGTCGACTGTAGCTTTGTACATAGAATGATGGTAAAAATTAAGGGGGTGAGTGGGGTTCAATTTTTGCAAATCAAAAGCTGACAGTAATTTTTTCTTCATTTTTGACTATACATGTCCAAAGTTCCATCGAAATCAGGTAAAATGTGGGTTTGTATAAAAATTAAGGGGTGTAAAGGGGGAGAGGCTTGTTTTTTTTTAAAAATTTTTTGGTCAGAAACCTTCTCCATGAAAAATTACATGCCTACTTTGATGGTAATCAGTCAAACGGTGTCGACTGTAGCTTTTTATAAAGAACATTGGCATAAATTAAGGGGGAGGGTAGGGGGAGAGGTGTTCAGTTTTTCAAACCATAAGTTGACAGTATTTTTCTGTTTATTTCTGAATATTTATGTCCGAAGTTCCATCGCAATCGGATAAAAAATGTGGGTTTGTATAAAAATTAAGGGGTGCAAAGGGTAGAAGGGGTGGTTTCTCAATGAAATTCATATGGGACCACTTTGGAGGTATACCCTATCCACTAAAAAAATTTCATTTAAATCTGTTAAAAATTGACAAAGATATCGCTGAACATACATACAAAAAAAAAAAAAAAATACAGACGAATTGAGAACCTCCTCCTTTTTTTGAAGTCGTTAATAAATAGCACTCACATCAAAAAGATCGACACTTTTGAACCGGACAATGCGGATAATTAGTGAATGTATCATAGGGTTACCAGAATTTTCTCACCGAATCCGGGGACGCTTCGGAACTTTTACACCAAAATCCGGGGACGCTTTCGGCATTTGTCCTAATGAAGCGTTGCACTTTTATAAGTTATATGATTAAAGATTGGAGTAACCTAAAAGAAACATATTTATCATTTAAGATTGAAGTTTTTCACAGCGTTGTATATAAATAAATAGTTCTCGGGCTTCCAGCCACGTTAAGATGTCACACTTGAGAGACATTTCGAAGGCGTCTATCTCAGCCCTCATTTTCAACAAAACGTCAATGGTAAACTAAGGAATAAATTTTTCTTCTTCCTTGAAATAAGCTACTTCACTAAATTACTCAGTATCATGGAAACTCAATTACTGTGACATCAGTGCCTTCTGCCTGTATTATTGTATCCTGAAAAAGGGGAAAAGTTGAGTTTGAAAAATTTTCCGCAAGAAGGTGCAGGGATCATCAAACCACTTCTTGAGCATTACTGGGCATTTATCTTCAGACCGGAAGAATGATTTGAGAGCAGGATAGATTTCACATATTCTTCTGATAACTGGTACCAGAGAACGCCACCTAATTTTATTGTAACCTAGTATTTCTTTATATTCATGCCCAAAAAAAATTCTAGGGGAAACAGTAAAAATCCGGGACATTGCGGGGACGAAATCTGTCCTGGGGACAGAGAGCTAAATACGGGGACTGTCCCCGGCAACGGGGACGTCTGGTAACCCTAATGTATCAAGACCACTCCACTGTACTGGCTACCCGTTTGTGTAACATCGAACTGCCTACAATAAGACGACACAATTACCCAATATAATAAGATCTGCCATAACTTGGATCTGCCCATCTGTGACGACATGGATAATCAGTTTCAGAGACTTAAATCAAGAAATCCAAGTGTAAAAACTATAAAACAAATTATACCTGATAACTTTAATGGAAGAGAAGCTTGGAAATTGGAGTGGATAGCCTCAGCCCCACCAGAATGGCACTCCCTGTTTGACAGTCAACAGGCACTAAAGGGAACTATCTTCCTTGCAAGACCTGGGCAGCTCTCAACAGAGTTACGTCTGGCCATGGCAGATCTGTTTCATCTTTGTACACATGGGAAATGAGAGTTTCACCAAGATGCGACTGTGGTGAGGAAAAACAAACCATCCGTCACGTGACATTTGATTGCCCACTTCAAGCCTTCAGGGGATCACCGATAGATTTTATTAATATATCAAATGAAGCTCTGGATTGGCTACACCATGTTAATTTTGATTTTTAATTATAATTTAATGTTAAATTGTGTTATTTTGTGCAATGGCCACAAGCTAAATAATAAATAAATAACAATGTACAATACAATGGTACACTCTCCCAGTTCTGATTTATTGTCCCTAATAGTATCACTCATCTTAAATCTCTGCTTTTTTTCAAGTTCTTAGTAACTCTGTTATGTTCTCTTCTTTCCAACCTCCTCCCTAGTACATTGGTTTTCCACTCTTCTTTTTTTCTTTTGGAATAAATATTTCTTCCCCCTTTCTTATTATCTTCTTGAACTCTTCCCACCTTGACTCTACTGTACTTGTGCCCTTCTTCCATTTGCTGAAACTTATCCTGAAATACCTCTTCAAGTTTGAAATTTGTGCCCATTTATTATTTTACCCAGAGAAGTGAGGGAATTGGGTTACAAAACTTTGACAAACTAGTTGCTTGAATATGGTGGTGTAGTATGGTACCTATATTTTGTGTATCAAATATAAATTGGAAGAAGTGCAAAGGAGGGATGCTGGATTATAAAGGCCTTGGATAGGGATTCATTGGAAAATAGAAGACAGTTCTTGGATAGTACATGGCATTGGTTAGTGATGACCCTTCGATGAATATTAACAGATTGAAGGGGACAGATGACCAAGAGCACAAACTAGAACTTCCATTCAAAGGTAAGTGGTTTGAAAATTTTCTTTATTATATAATGGAGTCATGGCCAAAAATAAATTAGTTGCTGAAAAATTTACCCAAAACAGTGAACAAATTTAAAGTTAAATTTTGTAAAGTGCAAAAGTAGATGAGTGGTGAAGTTGCACGTGAAAAATTAAGATTAAAAAGAATCATGAAACTGAAAAGTAGTTTTGAAGTGAAATCCCCTTTGGGATATATGTGATCCATTGTGATTAATTTATCTTTACAACTATGTACTCTATTAAGTACAGCGGTCTCCAATAGAATATACTGTATATTATAGATTTAAGTTGAATGATAATAAATTAATTATTTATGAAGCTTATGCCTCTGTAAACCCAAATAAACTTGTGGCATGGTAACAAAGTTTTTAAATGAAATGTCATCTGCTAAAAGTGCTAAATGAAGTAATTAGAAGTTCAAATATCTAAATCTAGGTTTTCAATAAAGTGGGGACATAACATCAATCTTTGAACACTACTGATACAGTTATCAAAAACACCGCAGGAAAGGAAACATACAGACATCATTATCAGACAAGTTTCAGGTCACTATGAAATTTAGGATCATCTAACATCTCAAAAAGAAGTTTCTTCTTTTTTATCTTGGATATCCCAATATTTCCACAATCTAACCATACCACTCATCACATCACACGTGTGGAGAGGGCAGAAGAGCTTTGTTGTTTTGCCATCTTCAATGTTTGTGCATTATATCTTATGACCAAAATAGCTAGCAACTGATGGTTGCTTTTGTCTCAACACACGGATCTCATTAAGCTATGTTCATGACACGCATAAAAAAAAATATGTCAAGTGCGAATTACTCTCAGATCACTGGTATCCTGGTAGGCCTGTGGCAAATTCATCAGATGGGGCTCCTCTGAGTGCCAGATATAGAGGAGGGGGGTGAGAGGAAAATTTGACATGCAATTTATGGGTGACCTGCAGCAAAAACGGTAGGGGGCTGTTTGTTGAATGGGACAATATGCTCTCTCGGGCTGGAGATCCTCCATGTGGGGGTCGAAAGCCACCTCCAATTGGGGGCCCAAAGCAATTTACCTGTCCTGCCACCCTATTGATGAGTCACTGTCTCAGATTTTGTACGGTGAATAATAAAAAAAAAATTAAGACTTTTTCTTAAAAGATGATTATTCAATGATAAGTGAGTTTTTAAAGTGACTTCACTATTCGTTTTGGAAAACAATTTTTTAGAAGTTATAGGCTATATAAATCAAATACAAAAAAGTTAAAAATATTGCAGTGGGTCTTGAACATTTTTAAACAATTTTATTAATGTTATTAGCCGGTTAATGAAATACTCTGTTGGATTATATGCATACCATCATTTTTTATCAAAAATAGTTATCTACTAAGATATCCAATTTTAAAAACTATGGGCTAATTTAGTTATGCTGTGAAAACTATAAACTCCAGAAAGATCAGCATAGTTTTAAACGTTATCTTTAGAAGGCTATATTTCATTGTACATTTTGGAAGAATTTTTAGTTAATAGTTTCAAGAATAAAGGAGAGAGAACTCATACAAGGACTAAAAAAAACGAAGCATTTTGATAATCAAAAGGTTAACAGTTTTCATTTCATAAACATGTAGATTATTTTAAAAGAAAATATTTCCTTTAAGCTCCCAGTATACTTCAGTAAATATTTTCATTTCCATGACTTTTCCAAACTTTACTTTAAAATTGTGTAAAGAACTAAACTACTGCGCAATAACAAATTTCTGAATTATATGATTCAAAAGAAGGCAATGAACCCTAAATTACTGTCGACTGATTGGAGTGAAGTTGTATGGTGTTGATGCCTACTTTCATAAGGAAATGCATGTCGCCAGCAATGAAAGCCTTTGCATGGGGAACTCCGAGCGTGGTGGGTGGGCGGTAACATTGTAGCCTCGCATTCGGGAGGACGCAGGTTCGAAACCCTCTCCCATATCCTGAGTGCGGTTTCAATTTAATACTTCCATTAGCGCATCACACTATTCGGAAACAATAAGGTATTTTAAAATTGAAATGAAAGTTCTGGTGGTCTATTATTACCAAAGGATTAAATTAAGCCACATATCAACAAAACAAAAAAATGCAATACCCTATTGCTGATATTGTCTATTTGGACATGCGGAACAGATACTGTAAACTTGTGCATGAATCACTACTTGCTAAGAATATTAATGTAACAATTAATCTTTCTTTGGTAGTTGTAGCTCATAGCCTTTTGCATATTTGTTTGTTTTTTTTACTATTCTTTCGATTAGATTCAAAGTTGGTCAAATTTTTCAGTGCCAAATTCACCAATTTTGTATACTTTGCTAGTTATATGCTTCAAAAGTCTGTTTCCGTGTTCATAACGCTGCTCGTAAAGATTTTTCACCCTCCATCGTTGGTGACGTTTTGCTTCCGTTTCTGAATATTCCAAACTAGCCCACAACTTCGTTCGTGATTGTAAAGAATTTTGACTGACAGCTACCGACGTGTAACAACCATAGTGCACGTTTGGGAGTTAATACCACACACAATCACTAGTGGACTGCGCTCGATAGTTTTGGCTGTGGAGTGAAATATAGCGACACACATGTTAATTTTTTATCTGTTCCACCATTTTCAACCACCACATCTAACACACCCCCACAGCTACCGACATGCAATAATCACAGTGCATGATGGAAGCATCCAGGCTACTGCCACACTCAAACTTCCGTGGCGTGTGCTTGGTAGTTCTGACTGCAATGTGAAATATAGGGACCTACACGACTTTGGTAGAAATAGAAAAATCCGCAACGTCGACAACTTTTAACCACCATATCTCCCACACCCCCACAGCTATCGGCATTTGGCCAACGTTTGGCACGATAGGAAACTCGATGTTACTACTACACACAAACTCCAGTGACCTGTGCTAGGTAGTGGTCGCCGATACGTGAAATATAGGGAAACACACGTCTATTTATATATAGGCCTATATAAGATTAAACGCAGCGGCGACAATATGCACGTTTCATTGAGGCGGAGCCATGTTGCGTGCTACTGTTTGCGTTGATCGCCCCGAGCGTGCGCCAATGTGCTAATTTTGCAACTCATACCTCAAACCGAGGTTTGCGCTGTCTCGCACTGTGCGTACAAGACTTCATTCGTTCCAAATAGTGCGAAATTGTTTCAGACTAGCCGCAAGTGGATCTAACATCTATTGTTCTTCTCTCATACAAGAGCCCTGTGTTAAGTTTTTGGTTTTACCATCCCGGGGGATCTTCTTACGTATTTAAAATGAACAATGCAACTCTTTGACAGTGGTGAAAGTCAAGTTTGAGGAGCGAAAAAATTTCTGGAGGGAGAAAAATTCGAACCAGAGGCCCTGAACATTCAAGGAGCACATCTTAGAACTCCCTTTACGATTACTGTGTGTAGTCGCTATTATTTGCATTTGGTTAATATGCAGTGAAATGTGGCAAGACAAAGACAATCTAAAATCAATGAGTGATGACAGACTAGAAATAGAAATGTTCCTGTTTGAACGTCTGTTTCGGCTGCGATTTTCAGAGGCTCTGAAAATGTACTTCAACTCCGGCAGTCGCTGTAAGTATGAGCTACTACGCTATGTGGAAATGCTCTTTAAATGTAGTTTTGGTGAGAGTTACATTAGGCAAAAAGCACAACGAATAATCGCATAGACGATAGAAACCTCTCTCACTAGACCTCTAAAACCACAGGGGACGATTATTAAAGCCTAAATTTTTTATTAAACCACATGAGGAAAGATATGATGCATTTGGTACTGACAACGTTATGGAATCTTATACCATGCTAGGAACGAGTTTTTCTTGTTTCCAGTCAAGTAAAGTGAGCTCCCTACAGGTGATTATTACACTACCATGAAAAGAGAGATTAAACATTCGGGACGACGCTGGTTCGAATCCCCGTCCGGGCATCCAGATTTGGGTTTTCCATTGTTTCTCCACATCACTCCAGGCGAATGCCTGGATGTTTCCTTCAAAAAAGGTCCGTTCCTTGTCTCCATCCCCATCCCGCCTCTAATGACCTCGACGTCGATGAGGCGTAAAGCCATAAAAAAGAAAGAGATTAAATTGTTTCACCTTCTCAAAGTCTATTTCATAAAGAATTCTAAATTACATAATGCTTAAGTCCTAACTGCAAACTTCCTGCTGTGTGCCTCATTTTAACGTGTAACAAAATGTGTATGTGTTTCAAAATATGTACGTCTGAAAACTATTATACGGTATTTTACTATTAAAAGCCAAATAAGATTTAAATTCAGTATAAGAAATGGATATGTTTATTGTGGTTAATTGGAAATTATATGACTGTAACCTATCTTCAACGAAAGTTGTAAATTTCCGTTATGCTGAAATGTTAAACAAAATTACAGAACGCGGTAAGAAAGTTATATTTGTTTGCATATAGAGATGATCATTATTATTATTATTTTTTTAATGGACGATAGCAATGCAAGGTTTTCAAGCTATCGTCAAACGTGTATATGAAATTCTATTCTTATTACGCTTCAGTGGGCTACAACTATAGCAGGTTGGTATTGTCCTTCTCTCGCGTGGCTTGTGAGGGGCGTTGTGCTGAGCCGTCTCAAGGCCGCGCACTGAATGCCCTGTGGTGGGTGTCGTACCCTCACCCGCCCAGCCGGTTTTCCTTTCCACGCTGCGGCGTGGCGGGGCAACTTATACAACTCGGGATTCTAGTCTGTTGACTTCAGCGTCTAGACTTTTTTTTTTTTTCATCAGTCTTCATCTGTCAGTCTTTAGACTGGTTTGGTGCAACCTCCATCCCCTCCTATCTTGTGTTATCCTCTTCATCTCTACACATTCCCTACAACCCACGTCCTCAATTATCTGCTTCATATATTCTAATCTCTGTCTTCCTCTACAGTTCTTATCTTCGACTGTTCCATCCACCAGCAAATTAACTAATCCAGCTTGTCTCAAACTATGACCTACCAGCCTGTCTCTTCTTTCTGAAAGCTTCTCCCACAAACTTCTGTCCTCACCCATCAATTCCAAAACTCGTTCATTTCTTACTTTGTCTGTCCACTTAATTTTCAGCATTCTTCTGCAACACCACATTTCAAATGCTTCAATTTTCCTTCTTTCCGGTATTCCTAAAATCCATGTTTCGCTACCGTAAAGTGCTGTGCTCCACACATAGAGCTTTAAAAAGTTTTTTCTGATTCCTAGAACAATATTTGAAACCAAAAGATTTCTCTTTTTCATGAAGGCTCTTTTTGCTAGTGATATTCTGCTTTTAACATCATTTCTGCTTCGGCCATCGGTTGTAATTTTGCTTCCTAAGTAACGAATTCACTTACTTCTCCAATTGCATCCGATCCTATTTTTATATTTGATCTACTAGTATTGGTATCATTTTTGCTACATTTTATCACTTTAGTCTTGCTTTGATTTATATTGAACAGCTGTCTGTTCTAATAGACGTATTTCTTGGAATACTTCCCACAATTAGATGGCATATTTATGCAATTCTCTTCCTACCTTAACAGAACTTTTAAACTTCGATCAAAGTATCTGTTTTCCCAGCTGGATCATGTTTTTCCAATACGTGCATAATACGTTTTCAACAGTTAACGGCACCTATCGAATACAAAGTTCGGCAATGAAGATCGGCATAAGCTTCAAGCAACAAAAAGCAAATTTTTCCATAATAGTTTTAAGATGGGTCAAGTTACTTGCGTTTGGGTATTTTTAATCGTGAGCTTATGTAATTGGTCTGCAAAAAAAAATTTAGCTGATTTGCTACTATCGAATGGACGGCGAATTAACCACGAATAAAAAAATCGAAGACTACATATAGAGTACTGCTTTATATGCATTGTATTTGCAGCCGTGTCAGACCATTTGGGCGTATTAATAGCAAAACAGAGGCAACAACAATTTAAATCTCAGACAAAACTGGCAGCTTACTGACAAAAATGAAAATCATTATTTAAGAAATAAGTATTATCAGTATTGAAGTATATGATCCACATCTTTCAGATATCTGGAAGTTTACACAAGGCAACCCTCGTGATAATCCAAGTCTTTATAGTCTTTCAATATGTACGTTGGTTAACGGAAATTTTAAAATTTAATCTTATATTTATATAAATAGACGTGTGTTTTCCTACATTTCACTTTTCAGCCACCACTACCTAGAAAAGATCATTGGTCTTTGTATGTGGTAGTAGCATCGAGTTTCCTGTCGTGCACAACGTTGGAAGAATGTCGATAGCTGTGGGGGATGTGGGAGATCTGATGGTTATAACTGGTCGATGCTGGGCATTTTCATATTTCGACCACAGACATGTGTCTCCGTATATGTCACTCTGCTGCCAGAAGTACATAGCTTAGACCAATGGTGTTTGTGTGTGATAGTGGTATCGTGACTCCTATCGTGTACTATGATGGTTAGGTGTCGGTAGCTATGGGGGTGTGGGAGATATAGTGATTGAAAGTGGTCGACCTGTGGCACTTTCATATTTCTACCAAAGACGTATATGTCATGGTGTATCACTTTTCAGCCAAAACTATCTATCGCAGATCACTGGTGTTTGTGTGTGGTAGTAGCACAGAGTCACCTGTCGATCACAACGTTGGCCGAATTTCGGTAACTGTGGGAGTATGGGAGATATGGTGGTTGAATGTGGTCGACCAAGGAAATTTTCGCATTACGACCAAAGACATGGTGTGTTCGTATATTTTACTTTGCTGCCTGAACTACATAGTGCAGATGACTGGTGTTTGAGTCTGGTAATAGCATCGAGTCTCCCATCGTGCTCTATGCTTGTTAGATTTCGGTAGCTGTCAATCCAAATTCTTTACAAACATGAAGTCGTGGGCACCAGCTATCAAAATAGATAATTTACTTCCTGGTGGAGGAATTTCATTCGGTTCAGTAATTACTCTCCGCGGCTAAGGCCTAAGCTAAGCCAATACTCATATAGAAAGTCAGGTGATCACTTATTCTACAGGTGATCACTTATTCTACGTGGAATCCAAACGACAGAAGCGGTCTGGTGTACTTACAAAGCAAGAATGCAAGGTGAAGCACTTGTAAAAATCCCAGCCAATCATCTCAAGCTATACACATTTGTTTACAGCTGGTTTTGTCATAATCACGACGAACCAGACAGAGGGCGACCTCGAACTTGGGACAGCGTTCTTTGTAAACACCCAGCCTTTAGACTTGGAACCTGCTCCATATGAATAAATCACACCGTACCGCAGCGCGTCCTGTGAATTGTGGACTGTTATATCATCGGCTTTTACTAAGAAGCTTTATCTTGATCAAAATGAAATATTTTCATTATGGTATCGTTATTTGCTGCAAGCCAGGTGAGGAGACCCACGTTAAAAACCCGGTCGTCGTCGGAATTTTTACGGGGCGTTAAACTGATCTTTGCTTTCAAAGCTTTACTTCGTTCAGGTATAGTGCAGAACGTTCCGGGGTTACAGTTGCATGTTAAACTGTAGGTGCCAATTCGCTGGTAGAAAAAAAACACAACAGATGAGGAATGCTTAGCGAGTATAAACTGCTGATTGATCACACGATATTTATTTATCACCGAATGCTACCAGACTACTAGGAATACGGTCATCTTTTCAACACAGCAGTTAACAAATTTCTGTTTTTAATTGTTTAGCGACTAATACATCAACAGTTAAGAAGTGAAAACTATGACATTTTTCTAGCTTTGAGTTCATATCGCAACCGTCTTACCGAGTTGGAATGCGGATGCAGCGTAACAACAAATTGACCACTGATGTATATGTGAGTTTCATCCCATTAGTTCGCGCAATAACAGTGCTGCACATGAGTTCAAAACTTGAGAACTATTCCTCAGTGCATCCCCCTCCCATCTCCACCCTCCCCTCCCCTTCCCCACGATATTACAAAATTTATATGCCATCCGGATACAACACTCTGTCAATGGATTCAAAAAATCAAGTCACAGAAAAAATTACCTTATCATCTGATTTGAAGTGATCAGCACACACAAATTTCTTAAGACTGAGAAGACCATATCATATGAATATGAAGATTGCGAAACCGACTCCCATGAAACGAGAGACTTGTGACTGGGAACAGAACTTTCCTCGACAACTTACCTCTTTCGCTTTCCTTGACAGCTGCCTTCAGTTACTTCACAAGCTTTTTTCAGGAAATCTGGAAGCACTGCAACCTTACCAAAAAAAGTTTTTTAAAAAGAAGCCAACATCTCTTTTCCTGGCCCTCTTTGTAGAAGAGGGGCGAAGGCGTGATGGTAAGCTTCCCATGCATTGACTGTTGTTTTGATTGAGGGGAAAAGTGATGGGCGCAGGCCTCAACCGTAATCACAAGAAGTTCATCAAAACCTGCTGAATTCCTTTTAAAGAAGGATAGATTTTCAGCAGATGCGTGCCTGTTTTCTTCCTTTTGAAATGCTGTGGAAAGTTTCGGTACACAATAGGCGAAACCTATCCCATGTCAAAGTACTCTGTTAGAATTAATCTTCTGTCCACATATCCCGTGTGTTTGTTTCCACTAGCCTTCCTACGCGATGATCGTTTCAATGTTAGTTCTTTCCAGTTTCAATTCAGATGCCCGTTTATCTGGCTGTTAAGGAAAGCTTAAGTATAAACGTCTAATTGAGACCTGCAATATGCTTTGAGACTCGCTTTGTCACCTTATAGCTTGAGTTATAAAACTCTCTAACTTCTTAAGTATGTACAGTACTTTTAACTAACTTTCTCTACCACCTCCCTATTGTAACAAAGCCTGTCATCTATATCTATACCTGTAATAAAATCCGAAAAATGTTTGTAAACATAAGTTTTTTTAAAGAACAAAACTAGAGTGTTGCTAAAGAAAACGAATAAACTGTAGTAGATGTAGTTTGTCTTAGCTGTATAGAAACCGGGAAAACCTATGACGTCACGAAGTGAGCAGCCAAACAGCGTTCAGGGTCGTATGACGTCACAAGATGGCGGATCATTAGTTCATTTGGTGGCCGCTAGGGAGGCAGCATCGGTCGCATGCGATAGTTCCTCGACCGGTCGCGAGATGGCGGCACCTCCCAAGGGCTTAATTTCTTTGGGCGCAGACATTCCACTACTCCAAAAGAGCGGGGAAAACCCAACCCCTGAGACAATGGCTATTTCTGTTCTGGAATGCGGGCGTCAGACAAGTTTCTACATGATGTGAAGTAGCCTTAGGCTGTCGTGTGTTGTGGTGACAAAACTATGGATTGTTAATTTTTTTTCTGCTGTGGGTCTGACAGTGATCTCCACACCAGAGCTGATGGCGTGCTTCGATGAAAATGATATTGCCAGTGGTAAGTGATTTATATATTTTTTGCTGTAGATATATTCTTGTTTGATACTAAAAAATTATTTTATTACAGGTGTTATTGCATGGCATGCATCATCTTCCTCTGAGCTGGCTAGGTATTTTGCCAATTGTAAGTTAAAATTTTATTTTCTTAACTGAATTACTTTAAACGTTTTGGCTGTGCAGTAAAAGCTGATTTTTTCCCGCAGTTTGTCCTGAACGTGATGATACCAATCTGCCTGGGGACGTCTTTGTTGGTAAGTGTTTAAATAATTTTCTCTCTGTAGATTTTTTTTCTACTTGTCTGACTAAACTTATTTTGATTCAGTTGTTAATGCTCAGCATGATCAATCACTCAGTTTTTCTCTCTTTGTATATCTTTCTTTTCCTTGTCTAACTAATTTAATTTTGTTATAGGTCAGCATGATTCCTCGGAGCCAATGGGCCCCCTCAAAAAAAGGATGATGATGAAGGACCATCGAAAAGGATGAAAGTAACAGGTAAGGTATTTCATCTCTTTTTTATTATTTTTTTCTATCTTATAGCTATTAATCTGAATTTTTGTTTTTTGTTTGCAGATGGATATATGTCGCCGCCGGACCTAAAAGCACTGTGGAGCATTCCAACCATCGCGGACGTGCAAGTACCAGCGCGTGGACAGAACCGTTGGAGGATGAACTGCTCGCCACTCTTTCACCAATTGAGGCACTGTGGGCGAACTAATGAGCCCTCCTCCCAGTGGCTGCCCAACACTCAAGCTACCGGGTCCGGCGTTAATGAGGGTGGGGAAAAAACAGGTAAGCCGGATGCTACGCGTTTGAAGACAACTATCAGGGCAAGTGCTTACGGGAATAGATTACTTCACATCACAGTTGTAAATACATGAAAATTTTAAAGATCCAGGCAATTTTATCAGAGCATGTTGCAAAATTGTTAATGACCAAATTTCCGCGATTATTCACAATCCTCCAACACCAGCTATAAAATGCCAGGTGGGGTTGGATTTGCTTTTCCAAATTCAGAAGAATAATATCACTAACGTCAGCCGTATTTGTTTTATGCCAAAGATGCGCGAGCTCTACATCAAGCACTTCCCTGGAAGAGTGGTATGAAGTCTATGTGTTTCAAGATATCAAGAAGAGATTTAGTGAATTCGAGCATCGGAATAGTGGTAAATGCCTCGATCAAATTAACGCCCTCGACATCCATGTAGCTAAATTCGAACCGCTGTATCGGGGCTCTTCATTTATAGCACTGCCATCCGATATCCAAGCAAAGAAAGCAGTTCTCAATATTAAAAACAGTGATGATCGTTATTTTCTTTGGATGATCCAGCCATTTCACGAAAAGGTGCATGGAAACGCGAATTTAGTTAGCAAGTATATTAAAGTACGTTCCAAGTACGATTTAGATTTTGCAGGCATAGAATTCCCTGTAAAATTGTCAGACATTTCCAAATTTGAGAGGCAAAATCCTGAATATTCAATCAATGTCTACGGCTTGGAACCAGATTGTAGAAAACATAGAGTTGTAGGCCCCCTCCATCTTGCTGCAGTCAAACGCGGTTTCCATATAAACATTTTGTTGATTACAGAGGGTGAAGATAAGTTTCACTACTGCTGGATCAAGAACTTGTCAAAATTAGTCAGGTCATCTATAACTAAAAATACATCTTCCATTTTCATATGTCATAGATGTCTGCAGCATTTTGGGGCAGAAGATCTCTTGCGCTGTCACGAGGTTGATTGCGCAAGGGTGGGCGCTGTAAGAGTCGACCTCCCCAACGACGAAGACAAAACCTTAAAGTTTAAGGAATTTTGTACACCTAACAGCGTGTACCATTCGTCGTTTAACGCGGACTTTGAATGTTTGTTGAAATCCCTTTGATACGTGCAGACCCAACGCCAACGCCTGCTCACTCCACATCAGTCCAGGAACACATCCCTTTTGCTGCGGCATACAAGGTCGTTTGCGTATACGACCCTCAGATGAATCGATTCGACTCATCCTCAGGCAAAAACTCTGAGACGTGGCTGGTGGAACAACTCGTGACACTGGCCCATGACGTTGATAAAAATTTACAAGGGGGTCACACCTCTTGTAATGTCGGCTGATGATGAGGCAAAATTTACCAGTGCCACGGTATGAAACATCTGTGGTGACGGCTTTGCACCGGGGGCTGTTAAGGTTCGTGATCATTGCCACATCACAGGTGCTTTCAGGGGGGCTGTACACAATAACTGTAATTTACAGTACAAGAATCAAAGGTACATACCCGTGTTTTTCCATAATTTGTCTGGGTATGATGCGCACTTCATTGTTAGGGCCTTAGCACACATCGATGCAGATGGGATGGATGTCCTGCCCATCAACACTGAAAGTTATATTTCGTTTTCTAAAAAGATTAGTCGTACTTCAATCACATTGCGGTTCCTGGACTCGTACCGTTTCATGCAGTCCTCATTAGATAAGCTGGTTGGAACCCTGGAGGACCGTTTTATGTACATTACAAGTAAGCATTTCAGGGACCCCGAGCAGTTCCAACTTGTTAAGCGAAAAGGAGTCTTCCCTTACGAATACATGGATTCGTGGGATAAGCTCAACGAGGGCACGCTCCCTCCAAAATCTAAATTTTATAGTTCGCTGTCAGAGTCTGATATTTCGGACGACGACTACGAATACGCGACACAAGTGTGGCGGGTTTTCGAGATCAAGAATTTTAGAAGAATACGCAAGTCTGTACAAGGGGACAGATGTAACGGCTACTTGCGGAACTGTTTGAAAAATTTAGGGCTGTATGTTTGGACTAGTACACCCTGGACCCCGCCCACTATTTCACAGCTCCAGAGCTCCAGGCCTTTCGTGGCAGGCCATGTTAAGGAGAACGCGTGTTGAGCTGGATCTTCCGACAGATGTTGACATGATTCTCTTTTTCGAACGTGGAATTCGTGGTGGTATTTGTCAGTGCGACCATAGATACGCCAAGGCAAATAACCTGACATGGCGGAGTACAACCACGACGCACCTGAAAATTTCATCATGTATTTTGATGTAAGCAATCTGTACGGCTGGGCCATGTCAGAGTATCTACCCTCTGTAGGGTTTCGGTGGTTATCGGCCGAGCAGATTGCCAGCATAGACTTCATGAGCATAGCAGCCGACTCACCTAAGGGTTTCGTTTTAGAGGTAGACTTGACGATTCCCCATGATATACACGACATTCTAGCAGATCTACCGCCATTTCCAGACCACAAAGCCGCCCCTGGATCTACTTTCCCCAAGCAGATGACTACGCTGGAGGATAAGGTTCGATACGTTCTCCATTACCGAGTCCTCCAGCAATGTGTAGGCTTGGAGATGAAGTTGGGCACGGTACTCCGGTTAATATCTTTCAATCAGTCACCGTGGTTGAAAGAATACATCTCTTCCAACACGTGTTCTCGTCAGTCAGCCAAATCAGAATTTGAGAGAGACTTTTTCAAACTTATGAACAATTCAATTTTCGGCAAAACAAGGAGAACATTAGAGAACACCGCGACGTGAAATTGTGTACAGGTTGGCTGGGCCGCCGCGGTGCCCACAAGCATGTGGCTTCACCACACCTTAAGCATATTACAATTTTCGAGAAAAAATTTTGTGGCTCTGGAGATGGTGAAAGTACGGATACTTTTCAATAAGTCGCTCTACGTAGGGATGTGCATTCTCGATCTGTCTAAACTGCGGATGTATCGATTTCACTATTAATTCACCATTTCGCAGTTTATACGCCCGAAATTACTTTATATGGACACAGACAGTTTCATCTATTTGGTGAAGGGCTGTGATCCATATGAAGTGATGAAACGCACAGGGAGGAATTCGACACATCTGGTTATAAACAGCAACAATCGTTTCGGTATAGACCCCTATAACGAAAAGGTAGTTGGTGTTATGAAGGATGAGGCGAATAGTTCCCTGATTGTGGAATTCGCGGGTCTTCAGGTCGAAAATGTACGCGTTCCGACTAGAATCCAACCAGACCTCAAGACGGGCTAAGGGTCTGGGACGCACCGTCACCAAAAAACTCACCATAGCAGATTATATAGAATGTTTACATGGTGCTGCAGAAAAGTTTCATACCCAACATCGATTTCAGTCTGATCTACATAGAATTACCACTGTTGAAGTATCCAAGCTAGGGTCTGTCTAGATTGGAGGATAAGCGCTATATTTACCCCGACAAGATTGGAACCCTACCTTTGGGGCACAAGTCTGTACCAGAGTGAATGAGAATGTGTAACTATTTTGTAAATATGTGTGTGAATGGAGATTTAATATAGCGTTTATCCCGTGTATATATTACAGTGCACTGGAGGGTGGGATGTAAATATATATTATTTTGTTGTATCGCTGAAGTTTTTTAGTCAAGTGTTTAATGTCGATCATGACGTGTAAATAGCAATTGATGAAGATTTGTTCATCTGTCTAATGTCGATCATGACGTTTAAATAGCAATTGATGAAGTGTTGTTGATCTGTCTAATGTTGATCATGACGTGTAAATAGCAATTGATGAAGTGTTGTTCATCTGTCTAATGTCGATCAAGAGTTGTAAATAGCTGTTGATGAAGTTTTTTTTGGTCATCTGTCTAATGTTGAAATTGTAAATAGTGTCATACTTTCTCTGGGGTTTTGTCAGTGCACTGTATTTAGTATTAGTCATATACTGTAAAATGATCTCAAAGCCTCTATATTGTAAAATAGACTCAAAGTCTCTATATTGTTAAATAAAAAATTGTCGATGAAAATTGTAAAAAAAAAAAAAAATAGTCTCTTAGCTACGGATGAGGAGACAAGAAACAACAAATATATGCTGGAATGATGTTTATTGATTAATCATAATTTAAATAAATCTTTTACATTTATCCATGTGTTATGCGATTTATCAAAACCTAACCATTTCACTAATGCCATATTCTTCCTTTTCCTTATTACTCGTTCAACAAGAAATGTACTTGGATGTTTTGTTAATTGTAATTCTTGCTGGTAAAATGCTCCTGTAATATCTTTACCCTGATAATCTTAAAGTAAATAAGTTACAGGATTTGATAATTTCACTTTTCTGATGGTAAACACTTCAGTTGACCAGTCTGGCAGACAGCCTTTGTCAAACTTTTCTTTAAGCCTACTAATCCTAACATGGTCACCAACTTTGAATTTTGCTGGTTTGGTAGTTTTCACACGGAAGTTGAAGGTAAAGAGTTGTCCTTTACATCACAAGGTTTCATTTTGATGGTGCTATGCCACTTGTTATAATTTGACATTAACTGAGGAAGAAGTTCAATCCACCAATGTGAGCCACGTCTGACAAATTCTTGCCACATTGCATTCTTAATAGTTCTGTTTAGCCGTTCAACTATTGATGCTTTAAAATGAGTATATGTTGAGTAGTGATTAATACCAAAGCGAGTCATGAGTTTCTTGAACTTGGAATTGTAAAACTCTTTTC